>JAWZYV010011999.1:0-386173 GCA_038373885.1 Cheiracanthium punctorium
TGAATTAGTTTCAACAATACTTCAATAATTAGCAGTAGTTGTCAGTAGCGTATATATAGGCTTCCATTTCGAGGGGAGGGGGACGATTCGGTATTTTAAACTTTATTGTTCTAAAGTTAAAAGAAATGTTTCAAAATAGCTCCTTTTTAATAATTGCTTTACATTTCTTGAGGGGGCCCGCCGCCCTCCTCAAACACTCCCCTGGTCATGGGCGCCCATAGAAATTTTTCTAGGGGGGGGGGTCAAACTTCAAAAAAACTTTTAACAAATTTAGTACTGCTTTTGCGATTTTTTTACATCATGAGACAGTAACCTAAATCTCTAGGGGGGGCAAGTGCCCTATCTTGCCCCCCCCCCTATGGGCGCCCATGCCCCTGGTAGTTGTTTATTAGTGCAATAGTTTTTTTCTAATTAAGATATCAATAGTTTTCTCTAATTAGGATATAAATATCCTTAAATATGAATGTAATGCAAACTGAATCTGTTAGCAAAATTTGTCACCTAAAAGTAGCGAAAAAGTAGCAAAGTAGCGAATACATTTCAAAAGTAGTGTAGCTAACTACATTTTTCAAAAAGTAGTTGTAGTTAGCTACATTTTTTGGAAAGTAGCGGTAGTTGTAGTTCGCTACAAAAAAAAAGTAGTTTTTCCCACCACTGATAGTAGTGTACAAAATGTATATTATCCGCGGCGTAATGGAGTTGTCGCGAATTAATTGTTTCATCTGTTCTATCTGTGGTTTGCAGAGGAAGATGATAAATGCCAACGGCTCTAATGCGAGAAATTTCATCTGGGAATCGTCCCAGAGTAGCTCAGTAGTAGAGCACCCGCACGTTAGGCGGCAGTTCTGGGTTCGATTCTCAGCTCTGGAATTTTTCGCACAGTTGGTAAAAAATAAAATTAATCAGCCTATACACTCCAACTTGCCTAATAACTTGAAAAGTTGATGGAATCACGTTCTAAAAATGTATATCAGTCTGTAGTTTGTCAAGCAATGCAGTAAGTGAGATTCCTCGCTTAAATTTTTTGAACATTGTAGTCCGCAGGTGCCAGCACTCAGAAAGTGCTCCTTCTTTCTGAAGCTTAAAAACTGCACAGAATTCTGCAAGTTCTTTCTCTCCATAACTCATTTAACTCCTCAGAAAAAGATGAAAAGAAAGCTGTATCTAAAATGTCAAACAAATTGATTGCATAATTGATAGCAATAATTGATTGTATAATATATCTTTGTAAATAAGTAACCAACTGGCTATTAAAGTTTGAGTCTAACAGCCAGTGGCTACTAACCAAAAAGGGGAATTTTAATCTTTAATTGGAGATAGTAAAGTGCTATGTCAGTTTCTTAAATTTGTGGGTACAGGTATTTGTGAGACTATTTGGAGTCATTTGCTGATTTTCCTGGGTCTATTTTCAGCAACATTAGAAAACAATGAAAAAACTCATAAATTTGATATAGGAGTGTGTAAGTTCTGAAGTATGCTTAAGGTTAAAAAAAGAAGTGGACACAGACCCTATGATTTGAAAGAAGGCAGGTTCTTTTGGGGAAAATGAATAAAATATTTACAGTTACAGGGGAAAAAAAAGGCCAACCTTCTGTTTGGCCATTGTTTATCGAACAGCAGAGTATTCATATCAAAATAAAGTATACCAAATTATTGTACATTTTAAAAAAACAGTGGTATATGTAACTTAGCTATTTTAGCGGTTTGGTGAATAACTGAATAAAGAGCAAGTAAGCTCTCTCTCCCTTCCCCCCCTCTCCCAATAGCTTTATATCAGCACAATCCTTAATTGTTAGAACCACACTAATTGAAAATTTTATTGTTCTGGAATGTCCTAATAAAATCATTTTTTGGTTAAATTTTAATTTTCATAATAATTGTTACTTCAAAAGTTATTTGTTTTTTTTATTTCCAGGGAGCTTCACTGCCATTAATGGAATATTTGGCTGAAAAGATGTGTGCTCTTTGTTATGATAGAGCATGGTATGCTAAACTTGGAGGGTAAGTAAATCATCTTAATTAATGAAAAAAATTATAGTGATTGAAGTAATAAAATAAAAATTGACATTACATTTTGTTTTCCTGTAGAATATAATTGCAGTAATGTAGTTTGGTGTTCTGCAAAAGAAAATTAATGATGCATTTTCTAATTTATATATATATATATATATATATATATAGAGAGAGAGAGAGAGAGACTTTGCTTTACCTTCTTACCTTCTGCAATTTAGCTTTTACTTTTAATAAATATTTTATTTAGTTCATTTGGAAATTTCATTTTTTTTATTTGAAAAAAATAAAAATAGAATGAAATAATTATTTTTAAGGTATTAAAAAAAAATAATAACTTTTCTCTCCCACAGGTGCTTGGCCATTAAAACAATGTATGATAATTCTCATCCTAAATGGGTCTTTGCTCACATGTATGCATTCCTGAAAGCCTTTTTGTTTGTCATGATGGATCTTACTGGCGAAGTCTCCAGTGGTGCAGTCGATATGGCTAAGTATGGTTTAGAATTTTTGTATTTTTAACATAAATTTGCTTGATTGCATTTCGCATTTTCCCAATGTTCCATATGCTTTGGATGTAAGTAATGCAGTTGGTTCTAAAGGCAAAATACAAAAAGTTTTCATGATAAACAAAACTACACAAGGACTACGTTATAGAGTAATGAAGAAGCTTTTGAAATATACAGTTGAACTGCACTCTCTTTCGTTTGACAAAGAGCTGCCACTGATTATATCATTACTAGGGTTATTGAAAAGTAAGGTTTTATTTTTACATTAAATTCAAATATGTTTTCAACAAGATTTTAACTACATTATTTTATGAAAAATTAATCTGATACATTAATTTTTCATAAAATAATTCAGAGAAAATAAAATGAGTAAAATAAGCATTTAATTAATAATAAGTAACAGCACAGGTTACATGGCAATAAAATTAAGTAATATAAAATAAAATTAGATAATGTTAGGGAAGTAACAAGAGGTAAGTTAGTAAAAAATTAAGTGTTTATTCAGAATCTGATGTTGCATCAGCATGCTCATTCACTATTTTAGTCTCCCACAAAATGACATTCCATTGTCTGGACCTCGAATTTAGCCAGGTTTTTAATGGGAAATGATCAGTCAAAAAAATATTGCGTTATATTCCGGCTAATACAGTATCGCTTTCTTTGAAATAGAAATATGGGAAATGAATGTTTTGTCCTCTGTGCTCCATAAGTTACAAAATTTGAAAAATGCTGTCTAAATCTAGCAACTATGTTAGCTCTTTCCGGACGGCCATTAAATTTTGTAAAAGATATTATGTGTACAAAAGCTGCCACTGCGCAAATTATCTTGGATGATGGTAGATATTTTCAGTGCTAAATCTTTTGGAATGGAAGTCTTTAAAATCATTGTGTTCTACAAGGGGTGATCAAATGAAAAGGTACGAAACGTTAACCATTTACATATTTGCTTATGCCGCCATGAGAGAACGTAGCGAGACATCTAGGGATGCGATTGGAGTCTTCGGCACAGATAGGTCTCGTCACGGCCACAGGAATTCTGGGAACAAGCAATCCTGCAACTTGTTTATCAGTGGGATCATTGTGCTCAGGCCTATGGTGTATATTTTGAATAAAGTCTGCATTTGTACCCACCGTGTCATTTCGTACCTTTTCATTTGATCACCCCTTGTATATTTTCTGCATTATGGCACATACTCATGTTCATCGCCCTTTGTGGAAATTTTGCCCTATGCATCACCTGTTGTGATTCCTTTTAAAGTCAATATTTGTTATAATATCAATTTAAAGTTAAATTAAATTAAAGTGAAAAATATAATTAAAAAATTTTTTAACACTAATCAGTGAAATTTAACAATAATTAAAATTACAATTAATAAATAATTGTTGGTTATAAAGTTAGATTTTTTTTCATATAAATAAACTAAATCACATTAATGAAGTAAAATAATAATGAAGTGTTTGAAATTTTATTTATTTTGTGTATCTTAATAACATTTGCTCATGGCTGACAAAATAATATTTTTTTGTTCACTTGTTCTGTATATAACATTTTGCCACCAAACATCTAAAAGATCGTTATTCTGGCGATCGTGTTGCCATCTTAGTGTAAGGTAACTATACATACATTCAAGTAATTGAAATTATTGGTGTAACAATTTTCTTTTAAATACTAATTATTTGAAACATGGTTTGTAAGAGCTGACAGTAATTTTTAGGGTTGACAAATGGGGTTTTTTTAGAGCTGACTTTAATTTTTCATTAATAGCATTAATTGGGACTTGGTAATTCTCAAGGATCTTCTTGGTAATTCTCAAGGTAATTCTCTTGGAAAATTCTCAGAGTTTTTGTAATTACTTTTAGTTTTTTTAGTCCTTTTCAATATATTTACTTTTTCTAGAAATCTCTTAATTTTCTTTTCTAATTCTATTAATATTCAACGAACGAACATCGATTCTTACTATATCGACTGAATTGTGGAAAATTTCATCATCATCGGCGGAAGGCTACAACATCGATCGATGCCCCCACGCTCAACCACACTAGTCAAAGTTTCAAATAAAGAATGCAATTTATTTAATATTTTCTTCAACAAAAACATCTTTTAAATATGAATCCACCAGCAAAGCGTCATTAACAATAGTCAACAATAACAATACTTCAAGTTTTGAACAGCCATAATTTTTTTTCCAAGAGAACTACTTCCCAGGTGGAAGGTTCCACTGACTAGGCGCTGAATGCATAAATAGAGGTGACGAGCGTGGGAAGTGGTCTTCTGGTTCCGGTAATCCAGATTTCATTTTGACGAGTGCCGTTTTGCTGAGCCTCTGCTTTTGTTCAAGTGACACCGCGCCATCCAGAGAAGATGACAAAATTCCGGAAGAGCTAATATTAGCGATGGGGGGCCCCCTTCATTCTTGATAAGTTTTTTTTTTCTTTTTCTCTATCCTTCTTTCTTATTTTTTTAATGAGCTCATAAATTAAGAAATTAAATTTTAATCATCGTCAGCTCGGGGAATGGGTGTATTAAGAAATGTCTTTAGATTAAATTTTAGGATGTCTTTGTTAAGGATTTGATTTTTTGTTGGAAAGCTTAAAAAAAAAAATGTAAACGTGTTAGTCATTGTTTGAATAAATGTAATTTGTTTGTGTGAAAATGGCTCCTCTTCATTTACCACACTTCGTGTAAATTTATTTCAGCAGTTCTCTTTCAGGTTTTTATTTTTTAATTTAGCCTAATGGAAATTGCACGTAATGCCGAGAACCTGGTTAGTATATTGCGGTCACAACACTTTTAAAATTAAGCTTTTAATTTTCTAGGCATGAATTATGAAGATGATAATTGGTTAGGATTTAATTAGTAGTTTTTGAGTTGGATAAGTCATGGCTTAACACACCCATCTGGAAAGGGTTAAAAAATTTACATACTTGCCGAACTCCAAATTAGTTTCAGTATTTTTAGCTAAGTGAACATTACTTTTTGGTTCTCCTAATATATGCAGTACAAATTAATAATTGTTTTTGTCTTAAGGATATGCAATCAAAAAGTTTGAAAATTATTATTACTGTATTTCTCAGTCCATGCAAGACTGGCTTATTTCATAAAAAAGTGCATCCTAAAATCAGCATGCATTTTATGAGCTGAGTGTACAACTTTGTCCTCTAAAACAAAGTCGTTTTCATTGTAGTCTTTTGATCTAATTATTTTAAGCTGTAGCTTGATAAATCACAGTGCATCTATTGTGCAGGGATGTGCCAGCTGCTCTAATTGCTCCAAATTGTGCCAAATCAATCCTGATGTGCCAATCTGCTACAAAAAGATGCTGAATTTGGAGCAAAAATGTCCAAAAACCAAAACTGCTACATTTTAAATTTTTCCATATATGTTTAAACATTTGTAAATCTCCCGAATTTTTACAAAAGTCCTCACACATTCTAAGCATTCTAATTTCATTCTTTGTCTATTAATCTTAAAAATGAATATTTTTTCTTTGGCATCCCTTTGTTGAAACCTCCAGTGCCTTAAGAGTAAAAATTGACCTCTGTTGTAAATTTAATTTTTTATTAGCTGCTGATGGTAGTTAATATAGTTTAGTAAATATTGTATTTTTGATTTAAAATAGATATTTTGTATAGCAATGTATAAAAAACTGAATTTTTATTTATTTCATAAACTTCTGACTACCCCCCCTCCCAGAAAAAACAAAACTAGTTTTTGTTATAATCTAAGAGTTTTTTTTTAAAACCTCCTTAATTTTCATTTTTTTGATTGGCATTCTTTAATGACTTTTCTCTTTCCCTCCAAAAATAAATTTTGTATTTCAAAATTGACATTCTTATGCTCCAAAAAGTGACTTTCTTGTTCCAAGTTGCTCCAAAAATGTCTTTTTTCTTGCTCCACAAATTGCTCCAAAATTTAATTTCAGCTGGCACATCCCTGATTGTGCCAATGCATCTTTTACACCAGGAAATGTGGTAAAATAAAGAATACAAATTTCTTCTTATATAATCCAATAGTCTGAATATTTAAAATTTTTCTTTTAACATTGTAGATTGTCTGAATATATATTTTTTAAAAATTGTATTTCAGAACAAACTTAGAAATGATGCTTGTGAAATTCTGTCAGCCTCTTGATTTAGGGGATGCAAGTTTGTTGGAAGCTCAGTCCAAGGCAATAAATGAAGTTGTACAAGAGTTGGTTCGCCAGCTGTATCAACCAAATAATTGTGTTCGTGAACAGGTATATATGGTTTACTACTTTTAAAATCCTGATGATCTTTTCTTCAGTTAAATCTCTTAAATTTTCTGAAATCATGAAAAGTGTCTGTAATTAGTGTGGAGATGATATTTGGTTAGGCTATTTTAAAATTATTGACTTTTTCGTCACCTGATTTCATTGTGACGAATGAAATCAGGTTCGATACACTTAGTTGCTATAAGAAAAAGACATTAGAATATTTAACTGTTTTATTTAAAAGAAACTATTGAAGCATAAACATAATACAACGGCTGGTGGTGGCTCAGCGAAATGAAAATACTGCCTTCAAGGACAGTTATAATCAGATGGAATGACTTGAAAAATACACAAACACCGAATTACTCATTGGCGAAAACAAAAACTTGGCTGACATTTATAACGGCAATCCCAGAAGAACCATAAAACTTTATCCTACAAAATTAAAATGACGGAATAGCGAGCAAATAATTTTATATCCTACAAAATTAAAATGACGGAATAGTGAGCAAATAATTTTATATCCTCCAAAATTAAAATGACGGAATAGCTAGCAAATAATTTTAAAGATTTTACAGGGCAATAAAAAATAACTTATGCCAGCAGGATGCCAAAGAGGGGAAAGGAAAAAGTTGTTGCTACTACAAACAGACGTAATGTAAAAAGATACTGGGGAAAAAGTGAATATACAGATTTAAAAGCCGAAGTGATGGAAAAATGAGACCAGAAAAATAACTTTGAATACATGATCTTGAATAGATTAAATTTAAGAAACACAAAATAAATGATTATTAAAATTAGATATGTGCTCTTCATCACAATTAGGATAGCCATTTTTAAGTTTAATATTTAACTAATGATCAAACTGCCATAATCCTCCCTTATCTGTCTGCAGCCTTCATTAAATCATATATATATATATATATATTAATGTGTTTTGTTTGTTCTAGGCCATGCATTCGCTGAAAGTGATAGCTAAAGTGGGAAACAAGTCTGTTACTCAGATTATAGAACCACATAAAGATCTCCTCGTAGATTATGTCCCTTTCCGAAAGCATGCTCTACGTCATCAGCCTGTTAACGTCCAGATTGGAATACTGGATGGCAATACATTCTGTATCACTCTGGAGCCTCGTCTGTTTTCATATGGTAAGTAATGTTTTAGTTTAGTAAGCAATGCATAAATTGTTGATCATTTGTTTAAGTTATTCAGATACTGCCTCTGACAATAACAACAGTGAATCTCAAACGAAAGGCTGTGATTAAGATAAGAAGTTGACATAAGATTTAATACACTAAATCAAAATTATGTATTTGTTATGTGCAAGAGAAAATAATTGTTTTTGAACAAAAATTAAAGCAAAGTAGTCCAAAATATTTGTTTTGGAATTATGGCCAATTATCTGCACGTGGTGTTATTTGAAATAAGTAAGACTAACTTCTTAAGTCTAAGTTTTTTTTGTAACAAATAACAAGTGAATCAAAATACAAGTGATCTATGCAGATAGTTTCTTTAGATAGATAGGTGTAGATAATTTCTTTAGTAAGAAGTTAAATACACTGCATGATCTGGCCCTTTAATGGATTTATTTGGTAACTTTGAAATTGGTAGTCAGGTTGAAGTCATGCAGTGGGATGTAGGCAGAGGGTTGGGATGCCCTCCATGAGGGGGGGTCTTTCTAAGAGATCCTAACCTGTGTTTATGCTAAGTTTTGGAAGAAACTATGGAAAACTTCGAACAGTTAGGTGGGTGGGTGCAACCTGGTTTTGAAGCATATACCTTTCATCTTTTTGCATACTTTTTTCCAGCATGTTTAAACTGTAATTTTTTGGGGTTGTTGTTATTTTGAATACGTAAATTTATTGTGTATTCAATTTTAATATACTTTGAGAGGTTTAAAACATTTGAGCTTGATCTCTCTCAAAACAAATTTTAAATCAGTGGTCACAGTATTATTGTATTTTGGGCATGAATATTAAGTTGTTTTGTATTAAATTTAAATACATGTTTGATTTTCAAAAATATTTCTTTGAGGTGTGCCAGGACTTGTCTTAGTTGAATCCCTAGATTCAATTTTGAATGTCTAGGATGACCTATCTCTGCTCTACCAGTGAACAGATACACACACATTTTGCATCTGGTTTCATTTATATAGATTAATTTTGTTAATGGATATGATATTTTGCATACTGTCTTTTTATTGTTTAACTTTGTTTCTACAAACTACATAATATAAATAATTTTTTTTGCCTACATTCTTTTTTATTAGATTTATCGAATCCAGAACACAAGCAGTTTTTTGATGAAATTATCACATTGTGTGACAATGATGATGCAGCTATGCTGAAAATACCGTGTTACAAGAGCTTGACTAATTTGATACCTATACGAAAGGCCATGTTGAAATTGCTTGCTGCGTGTTATTATATGCAAGACAAAAGAGCTGATATTTTTCGTCATTTGTATAATGCATTGAATTCTACATCTGCTGAAATGCAAGAAGTTGGCTACCAGTGTATTAAAGATATTAGTACAAAATTTGAAATTGATAACGATATGGTAAGTAAAATTCATAATTAAAAAAGTATGTATATGCTCAGGACAGCAACTATCTAGAAGTGGGCAAACATGACATGTGACTCGATGATATGTTAAGGGGTCACTAAAATTTGCTATGGAGGACACACAGACACTAAATAAGAATTGCTAAAGATAAAGATTCCCAGTCGCCATTCGCCACATGGTGACTAAATTAAAGTAAGTGGCAATGTAAAAGAATTGCTACATTTTTGCCACTTTTTCCCTGCTTGGGAAGATTGTAGTTCAGGGTCCCAGATGCAGTTTTATTTCTTTGCTGTTCTTTGTCACTAGTTTGGCTTGCATGCCATGGTGTCTGGAAAGGAAGCTTGTTTGCATTAGCAGATGCTCGATAACTCATGATTGTGTGCAACAGGTCTGTATTGTTGACATAAAAAAGAATGCAACTTCAGGTTTGAACGTCGAGCATTATATTAAAACAATAGAATGTTTAACTAGATTAGCAAGCACCTAAAAACAACTGAACAGTTAATGATATTAATGCATACCAAATAATTAAATTAATAAACAATGTTATTATTGTTTTAGAATTATAATTAAAACATTTCATGGGTGAACATGATTCACCATTTCACCAATACAATAGTTCAATTAATGGAGTGTGCCAAATCATTACTTACATTATTAAACAACAAGTAATTATTATTTATTTATCGATTAAACAACGAGTAATGATTTGTTTATGGATTATGACTTTGAACTTTTATATGCCAATTTCTGAAACATGCGTGCATCTGTTTTGAGTGATAAAATGTTGATGATAGAATCGCAGCAACGATTGAGAACAATTGCATTAAAACTTCTAACTAAAAACAATATATTATTTGATTTCAAAGAATTAAATAATTAAACTGAAGAACTGTAAAAAAATATCCAAGATGGTGGCCAGAACCCTAAACTGCAAGGTGTGTATAATATTGGGAGGTGCAGAATATCCACTGGTGACTAAAAAGGTGACTTTTGCTACTAATTTAAAGATTAGGTGACTTGGGTGACTGTTTTGATAAAAAAACAATATTTTCATACTATTTTTAAGTTTTTGGCTACTTGTACCTTACTTCAGACGACTAATTTGAAAATCGGATTTCGGTTTCTGACAACTTTCTTTTCTTTTCTTTTCAAATTTTTCTCTATTGGCTGCCTTTTCTTTTTTTTTATTACCCTTTTTCCCTGCATCAATTTTACATAATTCAATAGATTGGATGAAGATTCGATACAGACATCGAAATCGGCGGAGGAACACAACCATGTGTAAGAAAAATGTAAATGCCTCAAAATATATCAATTAACCAACGAAATAATTAAATTTCCTTTTAATGCGACGTAACTTCACCAACTAAATAAGTTTTACTTCATTTTTATAAGCACTAAGATATGAAAAAATAAAGTTCATGAACGAACTTGATTGTCGCATGAATACAGAAGTGAAGAGGCAGAGGAGTGAAAAGCGAACATGAGGGAGCGAGCTAGGACGCTCTCTCTTGGCAGTGGACCGACGTGCTGGTGATTTGCCTGGTTTTGGTCTCCTGAGACGTTGCGTAGCAAAGACAAGATGGATTGGTGTGGTGATACTACTTAAAATGAAATTGACAGGGGCCCCCAGATGATAAGTCATTCTTTTTCTTTTCTTTCTCTTTCTTTATTTTTTTTTTTTTTTTTGTCGGCTGTTAAAAAAAAGAAAGTTAAGTGCACTTCAACAGGGAAACATTAAAATGTTGGTAATTGGTAATAATGGGTTATTTTAAGTTTGAATTTCGTAAAAGAAAATGTTATTCCAACAAAATGTTACGATTAAGTTAATTTAAAATAAATGTAAGTGTTTAAAATCTAACAGAGTGCTTTCTTCATTCATTCCTTGTGTCTCTTTACTGGGTCTACAATGGCGTCGTTGCGCCATTTTTCTTTTCAGCGAATGCACAGATAGAACCTGGGTCTTTGGCGGTTAAGAATTTTAAACTATACGATTATTTCGGCCTCTATGCCATTTGATTTAGGAAAAAGATATTGGATTGTTTGATATTTTTATTTAACTTTAATTTAGGTACTTAATTTAGGTATTTAACTTAAGCTTTGTGAAGTCATGGCAGTGTCATTTCGTGTTAACCGATTTTTCATGTTAAGAGTTTTCGTGTTAAACGTATTTCACTGTATTCAGAGAATTCTTTTCCTTACCTCCATCTCTTCTGTTTGTACAGAAGTACTAAATTTGTTTCTAAAAGTAAAAAAAAAAAAATATTTTTGCAAGACAGTTACTAGTTATTATTTTTATTTGTTTTAAACATTATTAATTTTATTAGTGTTGTTACTTTTATTAGTTTTTATATGTAATTATTTGAAATAAATTTCTTTAAGTAAAACTTTTAATAAATACAAAAACCATTGTTAAAATTGTACGTATTAAGTAAATAACATCATGTTAAAATATGTTCTCACTCAAATTTTAGAAATTTCACATAAATATTTTGGATAGGTGATACTCACCCTTTCTCCTTGTGCATATGTGTTTTTATTTCAGTTACATGTGAATTCTATCTTTGTAAGATGCCACTCAAGTGGCCGCTGAACTAATGTCCACTGTCCACTCTTAAATTTCTCAGTCTTGACTTTTAAGATTTATCTCAGTTGACATGAACTCTTGTTACAGCACTGTATTTTACTTGCCTTTAGTGTAGTCTTGTTTTATTTGCATTGACTATATAAGTATGGTAAATTTAACAATCGCCTATTGTACTGTTATTTCTATAAAAAACTTATTTGCCTATCCAGTTCTTTAAGGAGGAAACAATAAGCCTTTTTATTATTTTGTATACTGTTGACAATTATGAGTTAACTGTTGTCAGGGTGCGAATTGACGGGATGCCAGGGATTGTCCCCGGCTGAAGAATGTATTATCCCTGGCTAGAGAAATATTAATGGATCCCTGCCAGGGATACTATTTATCCCCTGCTGGAGAAATGTTAAAATTAGTCTGTCCTTACAAATTCAGTACCTAACGATTCTAAGTATTGAGAATCGAAATTCTTTTTGTTTACTAGACAAAGGAGCAAGTTTCAAACATCCCTTTGAAATAGATATATACATACCTGATGCCACTTCTCATTCTGCAACTGGGGTCAGGTTTCAAATTAAGACTGCGAAATGATCAAACAAGCGCTGCTCTGCCGCGAGCCGAATTTGAGGGTAGACGAGAATTGCTGTGCATAGAAAATCGGTCGAATTTTAATTGAATTTAAGTCCCTTCCCAGACATATTGGCGACTGCATTTGTCATGTAATACCTAATATATTATGTGAGTGGAGGATTTTATGCCTTCCATCTTTTTTTTTTTTTCTTTTCAAATGTCCCCCGCTGGAGAAAATGTTCAATTCGCACCCTGACTGTTGTGTTTGTTGCTTAATCTATCAAATTGTTTTTGATTTTAGTATCTTAAATACTGCCATGACTTCACCAAAAGCTTAAGTTAAATTTCTAATGTACCAAAATTAAAGTTAAGAAAAAAAATATCAAACAATCCAATACCTTTTCCTCAATCAAATGGCATAGAGGCCGAAGTAAACGTATAGTTTTATTTTTCTTAACCGTCAATGACCCAGGTATCTGTCTGTGCTTCGCTGAAAGAAAATGGTGCAACGACGCCATGTAAACTAAGTTAAGAGACACAAGGAATGAATGAAGAAAACACTCTGTTAGACTTTAACAAATTACATTTATTTAAATTAACATTTTTCTAGATCATAAATTTTTATAGATTAACATTTCACTTAAAATATTCAAACTTAAATTAACCAATGACTACCAATTACCAACATTTTTACATTACCCCTGTGAAGTGCACTTAATTATGTCGGCTGGAAAAAAAAAAGATTAAAAAAAAATTAGAGAAAGAAAAGAAAAGAAAATAAGACTTATCATCTTTAAGATGATATTGGGGGCCCCCATTTTTTATCAGCCCTGTCAGGTCTCCAGCTCCATTTGTAGTCTCCACCACATTATGCGTTCGGCATCCTCTCAAAAATTCAGGTCCGGATCTCCAGTCAGCAGGAAGAGAGAGAGCCAGCTTGCTCCCCCATGCTTGCTTTTCACTCCTCTGCCTCCTCACTTCAGTATTCATGTGCCAACAAAGTTCGCTTATGAACTTTATTCTTTCATCTCTTTTTACGTATTACCATGAACTAAACTTATTCATTTGGTGAAGTACAGTCGCATTAAAATGGAAATTTAACTATTTCGTTGAATATTTGTTAATTTTGAGGCATTTTTATTTTTCATACACGTGGAAGCTTTCAGTTGTGGTCTTCCACCGATTTCGATGTCTGTATCGAATCTTGATTCAATCGATCGATTTATATAAAATTGATGCAGTGAAAAGGGGAATAAAAAGAGGAAAAGGCAGAATAAAAAAAAATTAAAGACAGAGCAAAATTTTGGCATAAAAAAAAAAGTCTAAACCAAAACTTAGAATTTAGCAAATACATTACGAAGCCAAAATATGATGTTTGTATCAAAAATTTATTTAAGAAAAATAAATGTCGGCATAAAGAAAAGGAAAAGTTGGCTCGATGGCTCCTTGGAACATAAAAATTTGAACTTCACACTATTTTTAATTATGTGAAACCCATCGAATACCTTGTGCATTAGCCAATTATGGTGATTTTTCATAATTTCGCGACTTGCATATTTGTATAGTTAATAATTAGCTCTAAGAAAACAGTACTGCATATGTTTTCTTTGATAAAAACTACGGAACAGGCGACTTTTCATTATTTCAGAACATGGCGACTTTTCATTATTTGGCAATTTACACATGCTCACAACCTATAATTACTGCTCATGTAAGGTTCCTGGAAAACCGCTATCCATATTTTGATATATATAATCCTATGCAGATTGGAGCACGACGAATTATATAATCTCGCTGTGCTGGCAAATATCCAAAGTGTACTAAAACTGGTACTTGTGTATTATCTCGGCAGTCATTTCTGCCAAGCAATTTGTGCTTCAAATGTTCTGGCAAACTGTTGCCAAACATATTTCTAACCATGAATTATTTAATTTGTCCGTCATTTATCTTGGTGAAACATTGCTCGTCTTGGCGGACCGCCGGGATAATGAGCAAGTAACTTATAACTGCTATAACGACATAGTTAACACCACCAAATATTTCTACTGGTAACAAATACTCCAGCTGGACCAAACCGGCTTTAAAATAATCTGCATTTTAATTATTTTTCATTTTCAAGATACTGGGTTCTAACATTTTAGAACCCTGCTAGGAAAGATAAAATTTTGCTAGATCGTACCTAATGCCAAGATGGCACTTTTGAAATCAGTTATAATAAGTTATTCTGTTTTGGAAAAATGAATAATCGCTAATTCTAAACTCCTGTTGTCTAAGCAAACTTGCTATTTGAAAACTGTCAACTTTGTGTAACACACTTTGAGTTATTTATTTCATATACTTTTTAATTTCACGTAAAATTGGTGTAATTTTACTTCCTGTTTGTCAATTTCACGCGATTCTACATACTTAAATTGCTTTGTTACAAAGGAATGAATGATTTTATGCTAAAACTGGTAACCATTATGTTTATTTTTTCAGTTTTTTATTAATATCTTCTAAAATAATTCTATTTTCAAAATTTAAATCAGCTTATAGGTTCCTCAGAATTTTTTGAATCCGTGGACACCTTAATCGAAACTCAAATCCCCACGGTTTAGGTAGAGATAGCCGAATAAGCTCTTGACAGTGGTGGCCATTACTTTTTTTTAGAATAGAGAAATAATGTACTGAGTATTGCTTATATGTTTGGACTTTGTAAAGTTCACTACAAAAAGATTGCTAATTTAGTTGAATTTAAAGAACATAGCTGTTCACGAGAACTGAGTTTCAAAATGCATTTTACTATAGATTTAAAATTAGCTGAGATATGAATGGGAAATGTCTTGAAGGTTTATTTATTCATTTATTTATTAATTTTTCAAAAATAATTTATCTAAATATTTGTTATTACAGTTGTGTTGCAAAACTAACTTGTGTATTTTTAATACCTATTTAAGAGTGAGTTCTAAAATTATATTCTGCAAAAATACTTATTTTTCTTGCACCTTATTGACACCAGCCATCATTGACACTTTATCATATGTATTTGCAATGCTTGTGCATGATTGTTGGATATTTCTGCTACATTTTATTAAATTTTTCTTGTTGCAGATTCATTCAACTATCCGTCCAGCACTGTTGAAATTAGGTGATCATCGACTTATTACTTTATCACTTGTCCAGCACTTAAGTTATCTAACATTATTATTCCCAAAGCTTTTCAATGAAAGGCTTTGTGAGCAAATGTTACCTCATTTGAGAAAATGTCTGGAAGAAGCTGAAAAGAAGATTAGGGGAAATGAACGCACAGCTACTTTTACAGAAGTCAAAATTTGCTGTGGAATAATAAACTTGTATCATCAAGTGAGTTGGGGATTTTTTTTCTTTAGTCTTTCCACTGATTTTTTTATTAATTTAAGCTGCATTTAAATTTTATTATTCATTATATATTTTTAGTTTTTTTGTTAAACATTGCAAAGTCATTGAATAGCATGGAAATGTAGTAGAATAATTTTTTTAGCAAGTTTTATTGGCAAGGTGGTATTATGTAGCAACCACATATAATGCTGTTTTTAAAGCATTGAAAATTAATGATAGTATTTTCATTATTTATTTTTCATGGATGCAGTGTCAGCACAATTTGTTAATGTCCACAACCAAACAAAATGCTCTAGAGAAAACATTGGCATTTTAAAAATATCTCCTTAATATTTAAGATTCATTCAGTGTTTTCTTCACTCTCTTTGAATTGGAACTATTCACTTTTACTCACTTTTTTTTTAAACAATAAATCCCACATTGGCTTTTCATAATGTTTGATCTTATTTCTTCTCTATGTAAAAAATATACGGAATATGATTTAATTGCATATTTTTTTATTTAAGTGTAATATTTTTTCTGTATTTATGTATATTTTTAGATACCTGCTGCTACATCAAAATTTATTGAACCTTTACTCACTGTCATTTTGACAACTGAAAAAAATTTATTGATGGAAGCTGGAAGTCCTTTCAGAGAACCTCTTATTAAATTTTTGAAGCGTTATCCTTTACCAACTGTAGAGCATCTACTCATTGATCAAAATATTCAAGATGAACAGAGAAATAGGTTTTTGGAGGTTGTCACTTTTGCATGCTATTTGTGTATTTTTACCATAATTTCAAAATGAAACACTGTTTGCATATTCACATACTCAATTTGCATTTTGAACAATTTATAGACCCAAGTAAAAAGAATTTAGTCTGGAGACTGAGAATTTAGTTTGGAACCGCCCTTGTATTCGGATTGACTAATTCAGCTGTTAGTTCATTAAAATTCTGGGTAGGAAAAATTTTGTTGAGTATTCACCAGCATCCCATTTTCAGTCTTTTCCCCATCTGCCTTGAGAACAAATATTTTTTATATTTTTATTTGAATCTCCAATATTATAAGGAAAAAAAAAGGGTTCTTCTCTCAAATTTTATTATTTTGTAACCACCCTTTTAAAAAAAAATGTAAAATTGTAAAGAAAACATTTAATTGAAAAGGGCAGGTTCAAATATGAATGAAAATTATACAAAATTAATAGTAAGAATAATGAAATTGAAATAAAGGATGTTTTGATTAAAAAAGTAAATATATCTATAAAAGCAAACACACTCACAAAGCATAAACTTGGGATTAAAAAAAAAAAAATTCCTATTTAGGTATAATTGTACAGTACTTATTTATTACTGAATTGTTTTTTTTTTCCTTCCCCAATCCCAGACAGCACATAAGCTTAAATCAAGCTTGACATTTCTTTGAGAAGTATTAATACAAGCTTGACAGTTCAATTCATTTTAAGTTTGGAGAAGTCATTTGAACTCTCAAGTTTGAATACAACTTGATTACTGCTTGATTTGGAAAGCCACATAACAAATAATTTATCATCAGTCATAAATGTACTTAACCATAGAATTATATTAAAAAAAAAAAAAATCTATATTTCCAAATATTGAAATTCTTCAAAATAAAATACAATATTGAAAGTTTTAAAACGTGTGCTGCTTTTAAGTTTATATTATGCTTATTTCCCTATTAGTAGAGTCTATAAATCACACATAATATTATTTTAATTTTGATTCATGCCATTGAAAAATAAAAGAAACAGATCGGCATCGGCCAATACTGATCAATCTCGCCAAAAAAAAACAGAGTGACAACCATAACAGTCACTTCAAATTTTAGTCATGTCACCGCAAGTCAGGTTGGCATGATAGTTAGGACGCTGGCTTCTCACAGCTTAGGTCCCGAGATTGATCCCATCCGCAGCCACTAGACGGAAACAGATTAAAATAACTTGAGGTTTCAGCGTAGAGGGGAAAATGCGTGGAAAAATAAAATTTATGGGGCGAGTTCACCAACCGACACCCCATGTATTTAAGAAATTTTTTTTTAGGAAAATTTTTTAAGTTTGAATTAAGCTTGCTATGTCAAGCTTAATGCAACTTGGGCAAGTGTAAACTTGAACACTTGATTCAAGCTTGCATTAAGCTTACACGCTTGAAATTTTCAAGCTTAATTCAAATTTATTGACTTGATAAATCAAGCTTACTGCAAGTTGATGCAAATTTGCTGTCTGGAATGTGCTTAAAATTACACAAGCTTTGTGTCTAGTATAAAAGTTTAAAAAAAAAAAAAAATGAAAATAACTAAATTTTAATCATTTATTTTCCATTACAGAAATATATATTAAGCATACTATTATTCTAATAAATTTTTATTTTGAAAGCTGTCTGAATCTCAGAATTAAAGTATTTCATTGCACTTTTCAGTTCTCATGTGCCATTTTTAATACCGAAATTTAGTAATTAATTTTATTGATATTTACGTCTTTGATGTTTCAGTTA
Source organism: Cheiracanthium punctorium (assembly GCA_038373885.1). NCBI lineage: Eukaryota > Metazoa > Arthropoda > Arachnida > Araneae > Cheiracanthiidae > Cheiracanthium > Cheiracanthium punctorium. Next base: position 18,321 of record JAWZYV010011999.1, read on the forward strand.
TAAATTTTGACTTTTTCACTATTTTGAAATTTTGTTAATATCCATTGCTGTTTAACAAACTCTGTTGACATTAAATTTTGTTTATTTCAGTATTTACTTAAAGGTGAGGATGGTAAGCCATTCAGAGAGATTCTCCAGCAAAATACTACAAAACTAGTGAATATGACATTGGTAATAAATTCATCTACCTCTACTGCTGTTAATGAAGTCCAGTTCCTTGCGATACGCATTGTAAATCTCTTAGTTAAATATGATGATCAGTGGCTGTCAGAGCAGCACCAGCTAGTTGCCTGTTTAAGGAAAGTGTGGATATCCAAAGAGTTTCAAGAACGTCATCTTAAAGCTGAAACAGTTGATTATTCTCAGTGGAAAGAACCTAAGCTTTTAGCTAAATGCCTACTTAATTTTGTGAAACACCACCCTAATGAAATTGAGCTTCTCTTTCAACTTCTGAGAGCTTTCACTGGTCGCTTTATACCAGATTTTGAATTTTTGAGAGAATTCCTGGAAAATACTGTTGCAAACAACTACACAGTTGACTGGAAGAGAATGGCATTTTTCAAGTTTGTTGAACTTTTCTGCGACAGCAATTTTCCCCAAGACTTGAAAGCAAAAATTCTTCAGTACATTCTTATCCCTTCATTTGCTGTAGCATTTGATCGAGGGGAAGGGGAACGATTGATAGGAGGACCCCCTGCACCTGAGCAGGACCTGACAGAAAATGTGATGAGTGTATTTATCAATAAGGTGATAGATTCTGAAAATCCATTTTCTACATCTGATGCTGTAAGGATATTGTTATTGCAGTTTTCCTGCTTGTTGGTTGAGCAAGCATCCCCACATATTCACGATGCAGCTAATAAGTAAGTTTGAAATTTTTTCTTTAATCCATTACTATTACTTCAATGCAAGTAAAACTGTGAATTTAGTTATGAAACTCATCTAAACTAAACTAAACTAAAATTAGTGCTTGAAAAAACTGTGAAATTTTTGGAGGTATGTTAAAGTGAATATTGGATATAAAGCCTAGTTTTAAATGTATCTAAAAATTTTGTATTGACAAAAATTTTTTCAGATGCGTTGAGTAGAAACTTTTGAATGCTCAGTTCTGTTCTTACAAATAACTTTTATTCAACAGTCTCTGAGATGCTGATAACAAAAAACTAGTTTTACCTCTAGAAGGAGCTCTATTAAAATAAATGTTAAAAATGCTAAGTTTTTTAGTTTAAGAATACAGGTTACAATGAAGATTTCACTTTGTAAACTATCATTGAACTTGCTTTAAATGAAGAACAGGAAAGAATTTTCAGTGCAGAACCTGCAATCTTCTGATGGAAAAGAAAAGAGAGTACCTCAAAACCAGTATTATTTCACATTAATACTAAGAAAAAATTTGTAAAGTTAGATTAAATTTTGGAAATTAAATTATTTTTAAAAATTAAGATGTACTAGGATGCAGCAAGAATTGTGCTTTAGTACATGTTTTACCTACTTTTTCAAAAATACATGGGGTGGGTGGGTGTAGGGTGGAATGAAGAAGAGTAAGTAAACTGTTTTCTGTATGAGATAGAGCTTATGCTAACTAATCTGAAAATTTTGGGGGGATATATCCCGAAATATGCCCCTGATGCCTTCTGTTCTAAACAGAAGTAAGATTGTTAATTTGTTAGGTAGAATGGAAATTGGTTATAAGGAACAAAGATGAAGGAAACTTGTTACCCTCAATATTATGAGAAATAAATTTCCATCTGCTCATATACCACATGACCTTTTACTGTACATGTCCTGCAATATTTTCCCTCTCAAAAATTAGCTTATTTTTTCCCATGTAAAACTACGGGTTCTCCATAGTTTCTACGGAATTTTTTTCGAAAATTTTATTTACTACGGACTACTAAAAAAGTGCATACTTTTATGGAAATTTTGAATATAATTTGATTTATTCTATGGCATTTTTAAACTATGTTCTTTTAATAATCTTAAAAAAAAACCAACACAGCACTCAAAGCCTAAAGCAAACAATTATCAGATGCAATCAGCGCCAGCTGAAGAATGTTTTGAGTCTGGACTTCTCTGGATTAAGATCAGTTTTAATAGGATACAATTTTTATTTGCCTTTTGCGGCTGACTATGAACAAACATAAAAAACTACGGGGAAATATTCATAATTACTACTGATAAGTATCTTTGAGGTTTGGCATCTCTGGATATAATATGTTCTGTTGCTTTTTTAAAATATGAATTGTAGAAATATTAAATTATTAAACTTGAAATATTTTGAAATTAAAATTAAATTATATACTTTTACCTTGAAACTTGTTTATAAAATAGTATCCCCTCACATAACTTGAAAGTAATTTACATTTTGCTTCTACTGTACTTTAGGCCTGATTATCATTTTCACAATGCTACAGAGCTATGTTTATTTTAAATATTGATAGAGCACTACCCCAAGGAAACATTGTTGAATTTATAATTTGAAAGTCAATTTGAACTAACTCCTCTAACATTATAAAATCGAATATAGATATGTATGATGTATTGTTTTTATACAGCAGTTCTAATTATCTGCATTGATTCCACTGAAATTTCTGATTTCATGGGTTTGTGTTTAAAAAAATAATTTTTTTTCCTCCCTAGGCGCCAGGGAAACAAACTCAGACGACTCATGACATTTGCATGGCCTTGTTTGCTTACAAAAAATTGTGTCGATCCTGCTACAAAATATCATGGTCATTTACTTCTTGCTAACATAATTGCAAAATTTGCCATTCATAAAAGAATCGTTTTACAGGTAATGATTTTTTTCTCTGCTGATAATGGTTGCTTTATTAATACTTCCCAAATTAATTTATTCATATAGCAAAGTGAATGTTACTTTGTCTACATATTAATTTTTGGTGTCTATTTCTTTTCTTACCTGTTATCTGTTTGCTTAAGTTTGATTTCTTAAACCTTGTTTATTTCAAATATGAAATTTTGTTGTCAATAGATAAAAATTGAATATAGTGACAATACTTAGATGCATATAATAAAAAGCTTGATTTGGGACAGGCAATTTTTTTTTCTGCATTTTCCCCCTCAGAATTTAAATTTGGGATTTTTGAAATTTTATGCAGGAAAACTGGTGTCTGAAATCATTAACTTTCAAAACTTTCAGTTTACTTGATTTTCACCACTCACTAGTAAAGACTGGGGGGGGGGGGGGAGCAGAAAGTGCTTAAAAGTGACTTATGTCACAGAACAATCACAGCCTTTGCAGAACATTTCCTCTTTTAAAAGAAAGGAAAAATAACAAATGTTCTGCAGAACAATTAAGGTAAAGTGTCCTTTATGCTATTGCTTCTTTCTTCACTTTTCATATCTTGCATTTTACCATGATCTGCCAAATTTGGACAAAATGCCTAAGAACATTTGCAACTGTCTGAGGTCATGCTGCTGGACATAATTCTGCTCCTGGGACTGTGTCTGCACTAATGCTTGTTCTTTTTTTCATACTATGTGAGACGGTTTCATCCTTATATTTTAGCATGTGCATGTGCATAAACACACACAAAAGGGCTAAGAGTGCATGCATTATCATGCTTTAACCCTTTAACGTGCAGTGTTCCCGCTCTGGGAACACCAAACTCTGACGTTTTGACTGTTGTCAGTCACAAAGGATAGATTTGATTTCTATAAAAATAGTTGCGGGTGACATAGTTCCACGAGAATCCTTTATTTTTTAGCACGCCATAGCCCCGTAAAAAAATGGTCATGATTATTTTTAACAGCACTGATATCTGCTGAAAAATGGAAGAATGCAAGAACAGCTGGACAGATGGCCCAATGCTGAAAAAAGGGCAGCCGTTGCCATCGCTCGACTTAACTACCATCAAGATGGTGGACGATCAAAACGTTCATCGCATGCCACAGATCTAGAGACCCTTTTTTGATGCAGCTGGCTGTGCACGGGCACAGCCAGCTGTCGTGAAAAGTGTCTGTGGTAGTTAATTGGTAGTTAATTGATGGTAGTTAAGTCGAGCAATGGCAACGGCTGCCCTGTTTTCAGAATTGGGAAAGGGTTGCGCCTCAAAGGGTTAAATAATATAAAGTATGAATGAAAAGTATAGATAAAGTATGAATAAACAGGATTTGAGTTGTTTTCAACATATTATAAAAACTTTCAATTTAGGTTGTAACATTTGTCATGTTTATTTAACATATAGAAATGTAACTGATTTGAATTATATTTTTTTATATTATTGATTTTAATCATTGACAGCTTGCTTTTAGTCTCTGGTTTATGTGCAAAAGTTAATTATCTTTCTCAGTAACTTGTCTTTGTGTTCATTAGGTTTTTCATTCACTGCTGAAAGCACATGCTGCTGAAGCAAGAACTGTAGTGAAAAATGCCCTGGAAATATTAACTCCTGCTATGCCTGTTCGAATGGAAGATGGTAATAATATGCTTACTCACTGGACCAAGAAAATTATTGTTGAAGAAGGTCATACATTAGCACAACTTGTTCATATGTTACAGTTGTTAGTACGACACTTCAAGGTACAGAAAAAAAGGAATTTCATTGTTCATGTCCTATTGTACTTCCTTTGTATGTTTTAGTAACATAATGCTGATGCGAAAAAATTAATCCTAACTTATTCTAAAATTATGAAAAAAAACCCTTCATTGAACCATGACTCTGAGTTTTTGTAAGTGATATCTACATCGTTTTGCTGCAACAAGTTAAAAACCCCTTTCAAAACTACACCAGAATAACAGAAATTCCACATATTCTCATATTAACTGAGCAGTAGCCATTGATTAAAATTTAAGGTTATATATCATTTACGAATTTTCACTATTGTATCCTGAATTCTATTAGTCAGAATGTTTTTTTAATTTTGTCAAATTATAAAATGTACATTTAAGCTTTCTTTAAAAGCTAATTGACAAAGAAATATTAATTAGAAGACTTTACAAATTTTAAAGTAAAACAACATTTTGAATTTAATTAGACGATTCATGAAATTTTTGCACTAATACAGAAGTTTTTTGTTTCCTTTTTCTTTGCAACAAAAGGATTGAAAAATTCTGCAATAGAAGAAAGTGTGAATTAAAATTGAAAGAGAAGTAATATGTAAGAGGCTAAAAGTTCGTTGCATTTTCTATGGATAAGAGCATAGTATGCACATGCAGCTTTGATTAAATTGAAAAGACTTAAAGCAAAATAGCTGTGGTAATATTAAAAACGTATCATTGTTTGGTTTTTCTACCGTATTTTTAAAAATAAAAGAAATTGCCACGTCTGTATTTCATTTTGTCATGTGCAGTTTTTTTCCTACAAAATTAAATTTTTTTTTTAAATATTAAAAATTGCGAATTGTTCATATTATATTTTATTTTCTGCGAGTTTGGATAGGAATTTTTGTTCCTGGTTTGCTTCATCTTTTATGTATCACTTCTATGTATGTTTCCACTTCTGTGTACTGCAAGACCAGAAAGATTCTAAAATTTTATTTGATAAAATATTCAGAGGCATTTATAAAAGGATTAATCATTTCCTTATTAAACAAGGAATTTTTTCCTTTTTTTTAAAAAATTCTTTGAAATTCTTATTTAAAAAAATCATTTGAATGCTTATTTTTAAGACTATGGGATAAAGAAAAGCTTGATGCATATGTGTAATTTTTACTGTATTTCTGTGTATGTGTGTGAACAAGGCTTCCCTAATCAGATTAGACCCTAAAATGAGTCTTATTATATTGTTTTATTTTTGCAGCAAAAAAAATAGTCTTCAACTCAGGAATGAAATTTATGATTTTTCTTGACTGGATTTTATGAAATTGCTTAGCATCCACTTTTTAAATAATAATAGCCTATTCTTCTATTGAATGTTCTCTATATAAAATTTATTGTTAAATAATTATTTATAAATGAATGCTTGGGTATTATTTTTGTTCAGGTTAAAAGTACCCCTTATTTTGCTTTATTGTTTGAAATTTAATGGTAAAAATTGCATGGCGCATGTTGAAATCTTTTAATGGTTAAATTTGCACTCACACATATTTCTTTTTTAGTCTTTGGGCATTCTCATCTTTCATGTTAACAAAAATTAAATTTTGGGAAGGAGGAGGGAGACTGGAAACCACCTCTCTTAAACATGTCTTTGGTAATGGATTGTTTTACTGCGGTAAAAATTATGATAAAAATGGAATTAGTTTTTAGTTTTAAATTCTAATCGTAAGTGAATTCTACATCATTTTGATGTCACAAATTTTAAATTGCATGACTTAGTGAGGGTAACATGCTTTACGCAAAAATTATTTCACTAGGGTTTACTTTTTACGACAGCCATGATAAGGGAAGGAAAAAAAAGAAAAAAAAAATTAATGTTTCACGAAGATATTTCTATGTCTATGATATCAACAGAGTGCCATGGTAGCTCAGTTGGGAGAGGCATCATTCTTGTGGCTGAAGGGTTGCGAGTTTGATCCTGTGATCAACCAAAGACCGTCATCCTTGCTAATAATGACTGGGGCACATTAAATATGTTATAGTTGCATGTCCTCCAAGTTCCCATGCAAAACAATATATCTGGGGATGACAAAACCAAGCCTTGGGTCTTCTGTTTGGCTCTTACTTCAAAATTTAGTCTAACGATCGGTAGTATTGTCATCTCTTGGCTCCTGAAAGAGGTAGAAATGAACTCTCACAAAGTTTGTGATAGAAATTAAAGTTCTTGGCAGGTGCTGATGCTATCAATATAGTCTGGATTTGGGGTTGGTACAAAATGCTGTAAAAAACAGAAGTGCCTAGCTCCTATTAATCCATGCAAACAGGACAAACAATAACAAAAAAATAACAATATTTTAAGACTTTTTTGTATAATAAAATTTTGCCAAGGTGCTCTGTCAAATGCCTGAAATCGCATATTGTTCATGCTTTAAGAATTAAAAGACAAAATAAAACAGTTGTGTCTACACTATGTGACTTTATTTTAAAACTTAAACCAGAATGACAAAAGTTTAAAGTTTATCCTGCAGAATCACTTTGGGTACTTTTCAGTTATGTGCACCCAGCCAAATTTGGGATTTTTTTTTCTTTTTTTTTGGCCAAGTAGTTACAAGGTTCTTATTATTCTATTTTGTCACCGAATACTTACAGGATATTTATTTCAAATTAAACATTTTCAATGCCTTCAACACAAACTACAAAGCTAAAAAAAAAACCTCACCTTTACATACAGCAAAATTCAATGGATGTTAAATCCTTACATCAACAATAAATAAAACTTATTACTGTTCTGAAATTGAAATGATAATTTTCAAACCAATTAACATTTTAAATGTGGATGCTACATCTGCAAGACCTCAATTTACGTTTCTGAACAATACGATAATGAAATTACCTACAGAGAATTTTATTTTAGCAAGTTAATTTGCTCACCGAGCATCTTCAAAGATTTTTTACCGCTATACTCAATGCATTTAGCATTTTCTATAACCTGAAGACATAAAATTGACAATTCTACACAAATCAAAATATTTCAAAACATTCACATTTCAGCTTTTTCTTGCAAATTTTACTGAGGTGAGTTCCTCACAGGAACAAATGTAACTTTATGCTAAAACTTATTCATTAAATGTCAAACCTTTTACCACTTTAAATTCCAACATTTCTTTTACAGTTCATATTTCACTTCGAAACACTCCCACTATCGAAAATACACAATTTCAAAACATACATGGCGGTAAAATTTTGCCCTATCCATCTGAATTGCCTGGATCGTTATTTAGCCATTAGAGATTGCATGATAGCAGACACTTGTTTTATCAGGATTATAGTGCATCCATAGGTGGATAAATAGGCATTCATATTTTGCAAAACAATTCTTTCAACAACACTAACAAAAATTTATTTTATCTTCCTCATTCGTCGGCATTTCCTGTAAATTCATATTTATCCAAATAAATATATATATACTAGCTGAAGTACCCGTCGTTGATGGGTTAGTACTGAATGCAAATTTCCAAAAAGAAAGATCTATCGTCAGCATTGCAGGAGTACACAGAATGGATGTAGTATATTGCCAAAGTAAGGAAAGCGAAGTTATAATTTTTAGGTATTGTTAAAATATTACAGGTTAGAGAGTAACTAAGTAATATAATTTCATTTGCTTTAGTCATAATTATGTGATGCTCGAACAAATATTTACGCATATTGAAATAATTTTTGCAAAATCTAATCAAAATTTTTGAAAAATTGGAAGCCTAGAATTTAAGTTGAGTGACAACCTATCATGTCACCCAATTTCGTTTCATTCCCTGCAGTCTTTATTTCGTGATGCTGGAACAAAAATTTCAGCATTTTAAAAAGATTTTCACAAAATCTCGAACTATAATCAAAATATTTTAAAAATTCAATGCCTATTAAGATTAGCAACTACCTATCATATCACAAAAATTTCGTATTAGTCGTTACTATGCGATGCTTGAAGAAATATAACTGCATTTTGAGAGAATTTTCACAAAATAAAAATGTTTAAAAAATTGGACACCTATACTTTGTTAAGCAACAACCTATCATGTGACAAAATTTCATATCATTCGTTTTAGTCATTATTACGTAATGTGTGAACAAAAATTCATTCAGTTTGAAACGATTTTTGCAAAATCCCAAATCTGAACTTTTTTTTTTTTTTTTTTTAGATGCTTATAGTTTAAGGTGAGTGACCACCTATCATTTCACCAAATACCATTTTTTCACCTTTGCAGTTATTATGTGATGTGCAAACACAAATTTAAACAGTTTGAAACAGTTTTTGCAAAATCTCAAAATCTAATCAAGATTTTTTAAAAATTCGGCGACAATGTTTAAAGTTGAGTTACCACCTATCACACACACACATGATACCAAACTTCATTTCATTCACTTCAGTCATATTTACGTGATGCTCAAACACAATTTTAAGGAGTTTGGAACGATTTTTGAAAAATCTGAAAATTTAATCAAGATTTTTTTAAAATTTGACGCCCATGTTTTAAGCTGAGTGACCACCTATCATGACACCAGATTTCATTTCAGTCGTTTTTACGTGATGCTTAAACAAAAAAAGCGTCATGGACAGAATGACACAGACAAACTTTTTTTGAGGGTCGTACCAGATTCCCAGGTGCTTGAAACGGATAGAAATCGCAAAATTTTTGAATTCCAAGAAATGTACAGACAAAAGTCTAATTATATATATATATATATATATATATATATATATAATATAAATAAAACCAACCTTCACCTAAACTAAAATAAATATGGTAACACTCGTTAAACTTCGTGGAAGAATACAACAGGATTGGGGAAGACAACGGAAGGATACTGAACAGACACAATCAGATTTTGTTATCCTGTTCTAACACATGCTTAGGACCTACGCAAGATTAATAAATGAAATAGGTGGACGAAAACAAAACAAGGAAATATGTTTTCCTTTGGAATTCAAACACAAGCTAACTTAAAAACAAGCAAGGTTACCGGGGAAAAAAAAAATGGTCGCTGCATGAACCAGGATGGGTTACCAGATAAAAACATAGCGAAGCTTCGTCCTCTACTATTGGGAAAAAAATTGCCAAATTTGGCTGGGGTTCACGTAACGGAAAAATACCACACTTTGAAAGTGAATACATTTGTTTGCAAAACTTTTTATGTTCTTTTTGATTTCAAATAATGCTGACATAGTTTTTATCATTTTGCAGTTATGTTATATACCATTTAAAGCTACAGGGATCAATGCAGATGAAATTTGGGACCCCTTTAAACTACACTAAAATACGCTTGATTAAAATGGCCCTTTATTAGTATTTTATACTACATTTAAATTAATTTTTATAATTATTTTAACCTGTAAGCAAGCACACCTACTCGCGTGGGGTAAATCTTACCCCATTTTGTCTTCTTTGTATTTTTGAATAAAAATGTTTGAAAAACAAATTTGTGGACTGAAAACATAAAATACGTCAGTTCTATTGTGTTTCATGGGAGGAAATTATGCTTTTCATATTTATTTAGAGATTCTAGCAGTTCCTTTAAATATCATGCTTTCTGAAAAGAAAATATTATGATATGCTCCATACCTAAAAAGACTAATTACTTTATTAATATGATATTAATTTCACCTAATAGCCTTTTGTCAATACATACCAGTAGTGTAATGTCAATTTATATTTAATTTACATTTAGTTTATATTTAGTTTACGTTATCAACGTAATGAAACGTTGTTAGTCGCGTGGGAGTGTTTAATGGCAAGTGGAATTTTCTTCCCTTCCGGATAACAAAGAAACATTATTTCACCCACCCCAACTAGACCTTGACCTTGAAAGGTAGAAGAGAGGGCAAACTTGTTCTTAAAAAGTTTCTCCCATTTTACGAAGAAAAATTGTTGCTGGGGTGAGATTCACCCCAGGGTGCCTGCTTACAGGTTAACAGAAAAAGTTCTTTTTACTAAAATTAGTATGTGAATTCACAAAACTAGATGGTTAAATTTACATAAATGGAACCCTTTTAAAAAAAATTCTGGATCAGTAACTTGGTAAGTATCTGTAAGGCAAAGTTTGTCACAAGTCGAAGAATTTCTCATATTTTGAAATTTCACTTTTATGAGTTAGAAAACGATTTCATTCCTTCCATTCGAAGAATGAGTATGCAGCTAGTGATTTATTGAACCATGGTTGTAATTTTATGAAACAATGTAGTTATTCTAAAAATTATTTTATAATCTGGATTGAAAATCCGGTATATACCTTAAAAAGAAAAGGGGGAAAAAATGGTATATAGATAAAACTTTACAAAATGTTCAGAGTTTTACACTTGGATTGTATTTTCTTGTAGGTTTATTATCCTGTTCGACATCATCTTATACATCACATGGTTACATCTGTACAGAGATTAGTTTTTACACCGAATGCCACAATTGAGCATAAGCGTTTGGCAGTGGATTTGGCTGAAGTAATTATTCGATGGGAAATACAAAGGCACAAGGAAGAACAAGAAAAGCTGATTACTGGAGTTGATAAAATTGATGTAAGATACACAGTTGGTACTTTTCCATTATGACTGTAGTGATACTCTTAAATGCTAATTTTTCATATGCTTGGTTATTTTGTTAATATTATACATGCCAATTTTCTGCATATTGGCTGGAGTCTCCCTAATTTTACTTATTTTTTGCACTTATGTATTTTTCAAACAAACTTCCAAGTATTGCTTTGATTTCTTGCGTTTATTGGTCCTAGAGGATTGTAAGTTTAAAATGAAGCATGTAACGGATAGTGATTTTGCCGGATATCGGATATCCGAAGTTCCTTTGGTTGCCAGATATCTGATTGGATAGCCGGAACTAAACATGTATTTAGTTATGTGTATTTTTTCAATTATTTTAATATAATGACATCAGAACAATAAACTGAAACATGTTTCAAACATCATTAAAGTATTTTTTAATAATTGACTTATAATTTACAGAAACTAAATCTCTTTACATATATGTACATAAAAAATGCTACTTAAAATGTGAAAAGTTAAAATATTCTTTTCATGTGAGTACTACTGGCAGAAGCAAATAAATTTTAACCATAACACATTTATTAATGTATCTATAATTGCAGATTATTTCTTTTCACTAAGAAATGTATACTTTTTTTTATTTATTTAAGAATAAGATATCTATTTTTATAAGATACCTATGGTAGATAAATTAATTTTTTCCAAACATAGGTTTAATGCCTTTTTTCTGTTTTAATAATTTAATTTACATTAAGTCATTTTAAATTTTATTTTAAGTCAAATTATTTTAAGAGATTCATAAATAAAAAGTAAATATCTATTAAATATTTATAGATATCCAAATATCTATTAAATATTTATAATGAAATTATAATGTTTTCTTTTGTAGTTTTATACAGGTATGAAACAGAATTTTTCAGGTTATGCATTAAATTTCTTTTATCAAAAATAATATATATATATAGATATATATGTACATATATATTTTAACTACAGGTTAAAAAATAAAAGTTGATCTGTTTAATTGTTCAGCTTCTAAAATATACGAGCATTCTTTCATAGTACAAACACTTATATGGCACCATAGAAGGGAAAAAATAGGGGGTGGGGCAAATTAATTTTTTATATATATACACACACACACACACACACACATACATACATACATACATACATATATATATATATATATATATATATATATATATATATATATATATATATAAATAAATGATTTCAAACATTAGTTTCCAAACTTTAAGACAATTTCACTGTGTTACTCTTAATTTCGACAGTCCGACAAAAAAAAAACAAACAGTCAAAGTACTTTATGCATGGAGTGATAATCATACACAATACTGTAGTACTAACTATAACAACTATTTTAAACCAGTAAAATACCATGTTACAACATGGCTGCCTGCACAAGTGCAGTGTTGCCAAAAAAAAAAAAAAAAAAAAAAAGAAATTAGAGGTACGAAATAAAAATCGAAAGATTGCGTTGTGTTCAAATGAGTAACGGCAAAACATCAAAAATATTAACCCGAACCTCAGGATGAGTCAGAAGTACCTCAGCTGAAAAGAGTATTGGTGTGGGAGAAACCAGCATACACAAAAATAGTACACTATTGCCATTAAATGAACTCAGACAAACATGATTAACAACTGTTTCTCATTGAATAACATACCACTATTTTAACAGGTTCACATGTAGCACATTACAGAATCTTTCCTGCAAAATATTCATTACTAGCACTCTCTGCTTACTAAGGGCACAGGGCCAAAGATGACATTAAGGAACTGAACATCTTAGCAGACATAAATTTCATTTGATTACTTATGAGAGGCCTCCCACATAACACTTCAATAATAATAAACAGTGATGTGAATTATTATTTTTTTTTACACTCATAGCACTCCAAAAGGATAGCAAAAAAAAAAAAAAAATTACATTGGCAATGATCAAAATCTTGCTTTAAAAAAAAAGATTTTTGTAGTTTTTGTAGAATAAAAGAAAAGTAGCAAAAGAAATTTAAAAAAACGTGGATTTAAAGAAAGCTTAAATGAAATTACAGCATATCGTTTAAGGGGACTGGAAACTAAGGTAAAACAACATTAAGGGGGTAGTAGGGCATGAAGCCCGTGCCTGAAATGGCGCAAAAACGTGGAGCAGTGCTCAGCACGCTATTTGAAACAGCTCAGTTCAGCAGACACATGCAAAGCAGGTCTATGGAAAAAGAAAGGAATCGTTGATATCGGCCTTTTGGCATCCTCGGTGATTAAAGGTGTGTTGGTGGCAAGTCCTTCAGTAGGGGCAGGTGGTGAGAAAGGGACTGGCACTCATGTCTCGGGCGTAGACAAGGATAGCTGACACAAAAGGAAAAATTTCACCTCGAGATGATCATCGATGCAGCGAACCTTCCCGTTGTTGGTCGACGCTTGCCATGGCCACCCTGGGATCACTCTCTCCCGGATCCAATAAACTGCACAGAATTTGGTTTAAGAATCAGCACTCCATAGCTCCGATTTGCTGGTATCTGCCGACTGGCCCACTAGTCTACGTTGTTGCTAAATATCCTGTTGTTTTCCCTCTATTCAGGGCTCGTCATCTTTGCCATTTCATCTCAGGTTGGGACCCCATGAAATTTTAGAACCGGTCTTCACATAAGTTCGCCTCACCCGGACTCCCAAGCTCAACTGACTGATCGCGTCCCCCGAACCAAGCCACGCTACCGACCGTGCGGCCCTCTCGGCCAATCAGCGATCGCCAGCACATTGGCATCCTTCGAGAACCGTCCAGAGCCACTTGCACGGGAAAGGCCTCGAGTGCGAAAGGACGCGCTCGGCTAAAAAAAATGGCGGTCATGTATGCAAGATAGCAAAATTTAGTAGCTCGCGCTAATCAAAAGAAAAATCGGCAACTTAGCAAAATGGTACCTAGGCTGGCCAAAAAGGAGTCAAATGACATGGAAAAAGCTCAAAATTAAAAATTTGATCTTATTAAGTGCCGAAACATCTCCAAAATATTAGAAAATAAAATAAAACTTAAATTATGTGAATACATAAGGGCTTAGCTTAAAGAATGGAAGGGAAAAGAAAAAAAAAAATAGGGCAACAAACTTGTAATATAAGGAAAACTGACTTTTAAGGTAAAATATGATAAAATGAATTAAGCAGATATCATAACAAAAATTATTTAAAGATGAATTTTAAGAAATACAATTAATAATATGACTCAAAAGTGAAATTATTACCATTAATGCACAATTATTAAGGTGAACTATTCATTTAGAGATTGCAAGGTTATTGTACAAATACTTATTGAAAGAAAACTTATTGAAAAACTTATTATTTTGAGAAAAAATTGCAAATACACTTAAATATTACAGTATCAATATTAACATCATATTTGAACACATATTTGAACACCATTTTCATTAATAAGTATTTCACAAACACACTTTAAATGTACATATTTTAAGTAGACTTAACTTTAAAAATCAATTGAAAGTTGCGGATGAATTTAAGTAACTAAATTCGAATAAAAAATAATATGTAAAATGAAGGTTAATTTTTAATCATTAGGTATTGGAGACTCCAATAAAGGAATGCTCAGTAAAAGATTGTCATTTAAAAAAAGGATGAAGATTGAAAATTTCTCCCTGCCTCTGTAAATAAATTTTGAAGACAGAATAATCAGTTTTTTATTAATTATCGGATTTGCGTAGCAAATTAAAAATATCAGAGAAACTCCATGGAGAGAGAGTGTGTAAAATTACATTATTTCTGGGATTACCATGAAAGAAATCGCATATATTGAATGCACCTATTTTTCAAATGATACTGCACATTGCTTATAATTAAACTTCTCTTATAAACAGCAGTCTGCAGGAGAAGATCGCCTCCAAATTTGCACATGGACAGTACATGATATGTGATTAAGTATTTTTTTAGTTCAGAAAATGTCCGCTAAGCAGCACTTTGCAGCACAAAGTCAACTCTAAATATTAGCCTAATTAGTTATAAATGTGCTCAAAAACTACTGAACAAATGTTGAAAATGTGCGTTTATTTTGAAAGATCCATTTCCAGTGTTAAGTTTGCTGTTTTTTCAGTTAAAAATATATCCCTCTGTTTTATGCACTTTTCCAACCTTCTCTGTTTTATCCATTTTATCAAGTATTTTCAAATATAATTTTTCATCCTGTTTCATGCATATTATAGGTAGAACTTTAATAGTACATAGCTGGATATCCACCAGAGGAGTCGGATATCTGGTAGTTATGATTCGGATAGCCGACAGTATTTCGGATATTGATAAATCAGCAGGATCAGAGAGGCTGGATACCCGTGACATCCCTAGTTTAAATATTTGGTTTTCCTTGTTTAATTTTGCTGAATTGTTTGGGTTTTTCTTTTAAAAATAAAAATGGGTAAAATATTTTTTCCCCCCTGGTACTTAGTTTTGAGGTTACTACAACTCTGAAAAACTGGAGTTTCAAAACTAAACTTAAAACTATGAAACAGGTCCTACAAATATATTCTTTCTTCTTTATGTTCATTATTGTATTACTTCTGCAAGATATCTTAAGTATTTTTGTTTAAAAAACTGTACATCACATGAATTCCTTGTATTTCTGTTAACCCCTTGGGTACATTTGATTACTATGTTGCATCATGAACTTGCTTTGTCCGAGTAACAGATAAAGATACATTGCATCATGCACTTGCTTGTCCAAGTAATGGATGGCAACTACTGTGAAATCCATTTAGCCTGAAAAAGCTGAACATGAAAAATCGGTTAACACGAAATGACACAGCAGTGCGTACCATAAACTATACAGTTTAGTACATTTTTTTCTTTTAACATGAAACAAAAATTGTTTAACACGGAAAAAGTTTGTTTTCGATCTTCAGTGGTATGTGACAAGTCACTAGAATGTATTTGGGGAAATGTTTAACTTCTGGGAATCTGTTCCTCTTCCTTCATTCCCCTTTTATTTTTCTCCCCCCAGTGGTCATCCTAGAAGTACCATCCATCAGGTCTCACCCCCTATTTCAATGAAAAACATATTTCCAAAAACAGTAACTGATTTCTCCACCTTCCCCTCAAATAATTTGTTAACTTGCTTTTCATCACAATAGATGCAACCTACTTGTAGTTAATAGGCAGTCTAAATAAAATATAACAACATTGAAAATATTGATGAGTTTTGTTCTTTTTCATGAATCTTTTATGAGCAAAGGGAGACAATAATTGTTCTTCTTTTCTTTATAAATCGGAATTCAAACTTTCGCAGCGAGAAATGAAAACTTAATGCAGAAACAGTTATGTACCTTAAACAAAAAACTTAAAACACACACACAAAGAAAAAAAAAGTCGGTTCACCACTAAGACAGATCCTTCAGCATGATGTGGAAAGTGACAAGCTTGTATCTTCTGTAAAGGATTTTATTTCAGGAACAAATCTCTTGAATGTTGGCTACAAATCCTCAACTTTAGAGGGTGATATAAAGCCAATCAGAGCAAGAACCCGCAAACCCCATACCTTTTATCATAGTATAAAAGCTGAAACTTTCTCTGCGCATACCCCCAACAGATGTAGGAAAACTCAGCGACTATAAAGTTTGGATGATCGTAGCTTTGGCAGGTAACAGGTGTCAAAGGTGTATAAAATTGCAGTCTGTTTTTGTCATTTCATATAGCTTAATTTTTTTATTTGTTCTTCGGCACATTTCTAGAAAACACTTGATCCCTTGCCAGACACTTTTGCATCTTGGCAGACTCCCGCCAGACAACCTTAAAGTTATGGAAAATGTAATTCTATTTTCGTCATTTTATAAAGCTTAATTTTGTATGTGTTTTTCGGCAATGTACTAGAAATTACTTGATTCCTTGCCAGACACTTTTGCATCATGACAAATCCCCGCCAGACAACCTCGAAGTTATGGAAAACATAATTTTACTTTCGTCATTTTATAAAACCTGAATTTTAAGTATGTTACTTGGGTAACTATTAAAGGATGTTTCCTTGGTAGCCAGATAGTTTCGATAGTACCAAGACCTTGCCAAACAAAGTTGAAGGTTAGGTGTAGGTTTGAGCGCTGAAGAAATACACATCCTAGTGATTGATAAGCACCTTGAACCTGGTCTTTCACTTTCAGTTCTGATTGGTGTTTCTTGTTATTTGGTGTTACTAGAGCTCTGATTAGCATTTTTAATTACATGATCATCGTGTGATTGGTGGTTACTTTTTGCCATGAAGTTTAATTTGTCGACAGTTCACTTTTTGTTACTATAGTATTCACAATTGTTTAAAGGTGTTTCGGGCCTGTATTGTGGCTTAAAAGCAGAAATTTAGCGAGATGCTAAATTGGCTTGTTTTCATGGCGTATTTCTTTATTTACTACAAGAATCTAAGGTAGACGATCCCAAGAAATGACTCAGAAAATTTTTACTTTCGCAATTCGCAGACAAAGCTCAACTCATGATTTATAATACAATTTTAAAGATACTTTTGAAACATTTTTCTTAAACACATGTTATGTTGTGATCATAATAGTTTAGACATTTTTTAAAGGATAAAAAGTAATGAAATAAATATTAAAAAAATCAGTCAAATACTTTCTTTATGAAAAACTAATCAAGGAGATTTTTCAAATAAATAAACCCCATTGAATATTATAATTTAAAACCTCATCAAATGTAACAATTCAAAGTTGTCTGCAACGTGAAATCATGCACAACTACTAGAATACTACACAAACATGCATTTGTATTCGCATATCACATCCTTCAACAACTCTAAAGTTTATCTACAATTCAAAGCTTAACTATAAGGGTTGCTGGAAATGAAACGTAATCGCCATCATTTGGCATGGGCAACACTTCTGCATTCCACACAGGGCTTCATTTTTAGTGGAAAAAGTGCCAGAGTCCTAATATTCTGTAGAGCTTATATTCATACTCAGTGGTGTATTGTATATTTCATTTGATGCTTTTAGCTTGCTTTTGACTAGAGGCCTTATCTTTTATAAAATTTCAATTAAAGTGTGTTCAATTAAATGAACGTTCATGAAGTATGTCATTTTGGGGTCAAAAGGCCTGCCTGTCTAGACAGTCTCGACCATGTAGTTGCTAAATACTCTCTGAATCAGGGCTCGAAATAAGATTTTGAAGTTGACAAAGAAATGCTGCGAGCTCTTATAAGCTGGCAGCAAAATCTTAAATTTTTAAAATAATTTTTGTAATAATGGTGAATTGCAATTAGTTTTTCTGCTTAATTTTTAAGAAAAATTTAGTGAAAAGAACAAAAAAGAATATACATATGCTTAACTTTTCTTTTAAGCATTCTGAAATTTCATATGTAATCTTAAAATACATCTGCAGTAGAAAGAAACAGACTATAAAGTTTAACATGCTCGCAACTAAATTTGCCATGAGAACTATTGATCCTCGCTGCTTGGTCTAATCTCATGGCATTTGTCGTGGTTGCCATGACTTAATTCGAGCCCTGCACAAAAAGATATCAATGCAAGTCAACAGTTATGTAAACTTCATTCATATTGGAGAGGGAGTGTGTGTGTGTGAGAAAGAATGTTAAAGTGAATTACTAGATTGGATATTTCTAAATTTCAATATTGTTTAGTTGAACAGTAATGTATTGATTTAGCACAGAGATATATTGGCATGAAGAACTTAAGGAGTACAACTAGAGAAGTACTCCTTAAGTTCCTCTGACGCAATGTACTTTAGTAATTTTTAATTTTATTGGCATATAATTACATTATCATCGTTATATGTGCTAATGAAGAAGGTAATTTTACATGAATTAGTTAAATATTTCCAAAATTTGCTAATTTTAATTTCAGTGCTTAATTTGTAATTTATTTATTAATTTTTTTTTAGGTAGCAGATGCATTACCGAGTGGAGGTATGAGTGTTCCAAAGAGAAATATTTTGCCTGAATCTGTCGATATTAAGCGAATGCGAGTGCAAGGATCTGCTACCAAGTCGATGGACCGTTATAAACCCGTTGATAAAGATCATGCTGATTCAATTGTTAATTTTCTTTTGAGAATGGCATGCCAAGTAAGGATTTTGGTTGCATTAGCTGGTTTTAATAGACATTCGTGCCCAGAAATGAACATTTTTTTTGTATAGATCTATTAAATCTGCATGAAATTTGCATGAATGCGTAAAGTGTTAAAGGGGCATTTACACCAAAGTCTTCCACTAAGTTTTCCACAGTTTGCGGCAATTTGTTGCTTTTTCTACAAAATACAGCAATTTTTTCTGTCTTCCACTTGTGGAGAGACAAATCTTCCACTAAATTTTGGTTTCCTGCGGAGTGTCGGTAAAGATCAAAGAAAGTTGACAACTAAAAGTGGAAGATTTGTTGCTGCGCGCTTTGCGCTAGCAACTTGTAGGAAACTAGTGGAGAACTGTTCCCCTTCACGCGTCCCGGACGCGACGACGGGAGCTAGCATCCCATCGCCCTACTCAACCCACGACCGTCAATGCTCGTGTGTACTTCAGCTGCAGGTGCTTTCGGTGATTTCGTGTGTGTTTTCATTGTGTTTCTGTCAAGATGGAAGGCTGTAGTGAGAACGAATGGACCAGTACCAAAAACTGAACTAATTGCACTTTACCGGAGCAGAGAGGTTCTCTGAAACCCACAAGACACATTTAGGGCGAGATTCAAGTGAAACACAATTCGAACGTTTTCCGCATCGAACAGGGGAAACTTCAAAATATATCAACGTTTCTTATTCAACTGAAACAAAACAATGGTGTTTTGATCATGTGACAGCTCGATAGGTTTGTCCATTGGAAGCATTCTGGGGACTGAACTGGGGACTGAAAAACGTTCGATTCGAACTCGATCGCGCGCGTTTCACTTGAATTTCGCCCTTAGAGACAAAAACTTAAAAAACTGCACGTGGGGGAGGGGGGGGAAATTGCAGCCCAACTGCAAGTTTATAAATTTGAAGTTCAGAACAAGGTGAAAAACTTAATTACCTGTTTCCGAAGAGAGGCAAAGAAAGAGAAGAGTGGTGCCAGTGCTTCCCAATCAGTCAAATAGTGGGCGTTTGAGTCTCTACTTTTTCTCAAGGACAAAACTAGACCAAGAATGATCACAGAGGCTGGGATTAGTGGAAATGAGATATTTATTGTTTACTATTGTTTCAATTAATAAAATTTTGAGTCCAATTTTTAAAGTTTACAAAACTTATTGTGTGGCACACCTTCCCAAAAATATATTCTTAAACAGGTACTGCTTTCCTGTAGTTTGTATCACGTTTCTTGATTTTATGTCCGATCATTGAAATCAAATACTCAAAGTCACTACTGGGCATTCTCAGAAAGTTTTTGACACTCCCGTAGCACCTCAGCTCACCACTCAACGGGTCGACGTTATCTTCTTGGAGATCAGCTATCATGTCACTTCCACTGTGCCTGTCCCTAGCCTTCAACGAGAGTCTCACCATTACCCATCTTCGGGGACCTCTTGTACAATGGCTGACTATGATGGCACAGGCAGCCGCGGCAATAATTGCGTCTTTGTGCGACATCCGTAACACTACCGCCTTTCGCACCAATTCTTTGGCAACAAGTTTTCCACTTGTTGCTCTGAATTTGAGAAGAGCAACTTTTAGTTGACAACTTTTAGTTTTCTACAAACAATGTTTTGTCAACTTTAGTGTAAATGCGCCTTTAGAGTTAAAGTTGTTTTGTAAATGTTTTATTATATTTATCTTTTTAAGTGCAATAATTCTAGTTTATTAATAACTCTAATTTTTCTACTATATTTTACACATTGTTCTTATTATGCAGGTGTAAAAACTAATTGACCCCCCCCCCTCCCACACACACACCATGGTTTTTGTATTGGAGCAAAATTTTATTAACAGGTTAAATATAAATTTACATGAATTATTACTAGTTAAATAAAGGGAAAAAATAAAATTTAGTTCTTATATTGCCATATAGACAAATGTTAGTCTCCTTTTCAAAACAATTTGAAATTTATCATTATAAGTTAACCAGATATATGCTTTACAATCACAATCCTATTGATAGAAGTAATTTTAAAATTAAATCTGTATTATTTTTAAAGAGAGGAGTTCAGTTAAAAGGACATCAGTTTTTAAATAGGATAACAAATAATTTTCCTGTAACATTTTAATATTGGTTGTCCAAATGACTTTTTCTCTGTATTTTCATCATTTGCTTCTTTAAAAAAAAAAAAATCTGATATGGACAACACATGACTTCCTTCCACGTCTTTTAATCCAGAATACTTTTTGGCACACCTCATCTAAACTTATTTTGTTTGAAAGAGATAAAATACCAGTAATAGTAAGGTTTAGCAATTTCTAGCCAAATATTTCGATATTGCCAAGCTGAGTTCAATTTGAAAATTTTTTTTTCTGACACTATTTCGCAATATTTCACCAAAAGCCGACAAGCTTGAGATTGTTTGCGAGATTTTGGGGATAGCAAGAGTAGTAATTGACCACAAACTTTCAATGAATTGAATGCATCCATACACCTTCATGCATTTAAAGTCATTTGGCTGACCTTGTAAAGAAATTACCCAGTCAATTGCAATCAAAAAAGAGATGCACAGTTAGATGTTAAAATAGTTCTAAATACAAAATTTCAAAATTCTACGGTTAAGTTTTAGAGTTATGCGAAATACGAAATAATTTTTGGGGCCAAATTTGGCAATATTTCTGCAAAACTTTTTGTCAAATAACGAAGATATTCCGGCAGCACTGTTGCCATTAAAATTTCCGTGAATTGACGAAATGTTGAGAGTGTGGTTTGAAGACTGGAAGGTGTGCGGCATATTTGTAATCCAAATAAGTGGTTATTCTTAAGTATTGTGTGGAGAACAAGAACGATCACAAATGGCAATATTTTGGGCATGGACTAGATGACTATCGCCAAATTTGGCAACATTTCAGCAAAACTTGCCAAGGTCGATGACAGACGGCGAGGTTTTGGCCATGGACCAAACAATGACTGTCTGCAGTTGTATTATATTGAAGATGTCCATAGACATTAAGGGGTTAGGGGTAGTCAGAGGATTGAAAAAATGCCATTTTTTATTAATTTTTTTTTTACTAGTAATTAAGTTTATTTCACATAAGTAAGAACATAGTATCATTTCATCATACTTTAACATTACTTCACTTAAATTTAAAAAAAAAAAATAATTATTTTACAAGTTATGGCGGTCTAAGTTGAACAGGTTTTAATAATGGGTCCTTGCGGTGACCATTACAGCTCCTTGGAGATTCATCTAAAATCAATGAAACAAAAAAGATTATTTTTATGGATAGATAATCTTCAAAATTAACAAAATAGCGGTCTCTGGAAATTTTTTTGCAGATTTTCGGGAAAAAACCAACAATTGTTTATAAAAAATCGAAGTTAAAAAAAAAAAAAAAATCCTTTGATCAGGCACTAGCTTTTTATGTTTTCTAAAAGCTGTATAAGTTTCATTCAAATCTATCGAGCAGTTTTTGAGTTACAGTGGTCACCAGTTCAAAAAACATAGTTTTGAGAAAAACGCATTTAAAGTTTTACAGTCGATTGATGTACAGTAATATGAATAATTTCAATACTTACACTGAGTCATCTATTCCTGGACCATATAAGAGTTCTTCAGCCGTTGTAGAACTTTCTAAAACATCAATTTGTTGTTGTCTACGTCGCATTCTACCTTTGCGAGTGTTGTCGTTAGTGCGCTGATCAGCTACTTTTACATGTGCACTATCGGTTTTTTCAGTATACCGATGCGAATTAGGCCCACAACTAAGTCCCAGTGTGTTCATTATTACTAATAATGACTTTGTCCCTTCATTAAATATACTCATAGCTACGTATGCAGCAATTTGAACAATGGTAAAACTAGTATTGATAGTTTTTGGGCATATTTTCCACACTAGTTGGTTGAAGCTCTCATTATTATTTTGATTAAATCCACCTACGACCGGTCGAACCGGTCCACATCGAACTGGTCAGATATTCGTAACAATAGAACCCAAGAAACGTTTGCTTGCAGCTGCCGCTAGCTAATTCTTCTCGGAAATATTAGACCGCTCGAGAGCCTTTTATTCTTCGCTAAATAACTCGAAAGATATTTGTCGTATTCACTTCAAACTTTCAGAGAATATTTTTAAGATACTATACTTTAAGAAAATGCAAAAAAAAAAAAAAAAAAAAAAAAAAAAAAAAAAAAAAATCAATTTTTTGAAAATTCTGACTACCCCTAACCCCTTAAAGCAATGAAATTCTTTTCGGTTGTCCTTTAAATAAACTCTCCAGTAAATTGGAACCAAAAATCGAGATGCACAACTAGATGTTACAACAATCTTATGTATGAAATTTCAATGTTCTATGACTAATAGTATTTGAGATTTGAAACTTAAATACATACTCTTACACCAAAAATCGCCAAGCTTGGCGACTTTTCACATAGTTCTTGAGGGAGGCACGTGACCTGTGGTCGACCATTAGCTAACTTATATGGTAGGATGGTATTGTGCTTGAAATGGATGAATGCCCCTAAAATTTCCATTGATCGTACTGTATTGGAAATCTTTTGAGTGTTCCTGTAGCAGAACTATAAGTGATATACTTCTTTTAATAGAGCAATTCATTTTGAACTCTTAACAGCATATATCACTTATGAGTCATTTGAAATAGCCCAATACCTCTAAAATACGCTTTAATGAATTTCGGCCCATAGAGCATAATGTATTTCGAATCTTTTGGGCGGTCTCTAGATAAACTATCCAGTCAATTAAGACCAAAAAAGGGAGGTGCACAACTAGATCATAGAACAATCCTAAATATAAAATTTCAACATTCCAGGCATCGCAAATGATCCCTTTTTTCCCTAAAAGTCCCTTTTTCTTTTCTAGATCCGCAAAAGCCCCCTTTTCTCGAAAATAGTCCCTATTTCCCCCTTTTTTTTTCATTTTTAATCATGGATTTTAGATTTTGGCCATCCAGAAATTGCACTGCTTCAAACTTTTCATGTGACGTCATGATTTGCAGTCTTCACATACGCGCATACCGGTTTTGTATTATTTTAGAGTCGCTTTTCAGCGAGTTGGTATGTCATGTCCCACTAGCCAATCAGATGCTGTCCACTATAATATTAATAATGCTCATTGCCAGAAGAAAAGGTGATGACAGCTGTCATTCTCGGAAAATTACGATGTTCTTCATGAATAAAGCCAGTGGCGTATGTAAAAAGGGTAGCCAAATTGGGGAGGGGATTAAAAGAAAGCACTTTGTTTTCCAAACAGGCACATTTATGCACCATGTAGTAAATGTTCAGAAATCGTTTGATGCAATCTCAAAATGATCAACTTAGTCTTTAAATCTTATTCCTAAAACAGACATAAATTCAGACCAATGCATGTTTCGAAATCACGCAAACTTTCTAACACGCAATACGTCGTTTTGCATTTTGAAGTGAATCCATAATTCTCAAATGTACAGTAAATATTAGGGTACTGTACATTTAAATATCTATAATAACTATAAATAATCTGAAGTAGAAAGGCCATCTAATGATTACACTAAAAGCAATTATTAAGAACAACTTGCAAGAGTGCATAACATCCAATTCAAAACAACGGGAGCTGCTGTCATTTATGTGGCTAAGTCTAAGCTTATTGTTTACTAATTCACAACTGCATACTTATCGAACATAACATCCGTATGGGTGAAATCATTTTGAACTCCCTTCTTTCCCTCCCAACTGAAAGCGTAATGTGCCAGATGGCTCTTTTTTACATTGCTGAAAAAACAAACATTCCAAGGCCATCTTTCAGATCATGCAAATGAAAGAAAATGGAAAAAATAATTATTTATAAAAGGACATTTTATATGGTTTGCATTTAAAAAAAAAAAAAGGCTGATTGGAATTTTGTGAAGGAACAGTTATACCTCCGATTTTGTAAAAGGGTCGTTTAAACGTCGATTTTGACTTCATTTTTTGTCTCCTGTAAGGAAAACTGTATGGTTTCCGTGCCCTGTTTAATCGGTCGAGAATCCACACTGTGGAATGTAAAATGGGATAAATATAGGTCAATCATTGCTAAGACTGGAAAAGGGGGGGGGAGGGTGAAACAGTGTAATACTCAGCAGGGCCGGCCCTAACAGTTTTGCCGCCCCGGACAAAAATATAAAATGCCGCCCCCCACAGTAAAATTACTATTAAAAGAAATAAATTGTTCAGATACTGGTTTCATGCCTATAAAACTGGAATAGCTCTTTAAACATAACACAGCATAAGAAAAACCATATTTATTAAAAACCGCACATTAAGCTAAAAACCATAAGAAAGAGAGAAAAATAAGTTTTTTTTTCTGAATTTTAATTCCGCAAAATTCCTGACTTTCTCAAATCAATTTTTCAACTAATTCATGTTCGATAGCCAATGTAGTTAAATTATTTAACCTATGTGGAACATGGGGAAATGTTTAGTTAACTTTAATTTTGAGAAACTCTTCTCTGCACTTGCCACAATTATCGGCAAAGAAAGTGAAATTCTCGAAGCAATAGCAAGATGTGGTGTAAAATCTATAGTTGAAATTAGCTTTAAAATTTCAATTGGGCTTTCCTTTTTGCCTAATAAGGCCGTAACTGACACTATTTCATTTACTAGATCAAGAGCGTTTATATTCCCCCGATTCCCCATCGGTCAGTATTAACTCCAATTGTTTACAATATAAACAGTGTTAACACTGTTACACTGTGTTACAATGTTTAATTAGCACTTTTAGGAGTGTCTTTTAACTCATTTATGCCTTTCAAAAATTTAAAATAATTACATCGGGTACTTATTAAATTAAATTTGCACTCGTTAATCGCTTTGTTTACTGTAAAAAAAAAATTATCTTAAATTTTAATTTAGGATCTTTCACCAGATCATCTCGTGATTCGCAATCAAAATTAATATGTTACGTGGTTGCTTAAACTCAGTGTTAGCCAGAATACTATCTCGTCGGTCAGTTCTCTTTCACAGCATTTAAAATCACAACCAATTGAAGATCCTTTCAAAAAATCTTTACAGTTTCTTCAGAGTTCTAGAGCATGCGGTAAATCGTTGTCTTTTGACTGCAATAACTTTCTTAATGGATTCACGCAATTGAAGATTTTGTACCAATAATAATAGAACACAGGAAGATGAACTGTTTGAGAGAGTTAAATAATTCTAGCCTCAATGGAATTAGATTTGTCAATACCTTTATACCTTTCCAAGAATGCGATCTGTTTCCATTTTTTTTTTTTTTTTTTTTTTTTTTTTTTTGCATCAGGAATGCAATCTAGAAATTTGGGATAATATTTGGCTTGTTAAATTTCATTAACAAACTGTAATTTGAATCCAACTGGAAATCTTGTGAAAAATGTTTGCAAAATGTGTAAACATTTGTTTTCACATCACATATAAACAACTGAACAAGGGTGTAGCCTGGATTTTAATTAGGGGGGGGGCAAGACAAGGAGACCATAGAGTCCAACTGCTCCTCCCCCGGGTTGTCATAATCAGACCCTATGACTAGCTCATTATAGGGGGGCAGTTGTCCCCCATGTCCGCCGCTGGCTATGCCCATGCAACTGAAGCGAATGAAATGAAATTTACAGCAACACCAAAAGTGGCAACTTAATTTAAATGCAGTTGCTAAAATATTTCTAATTCGTTTAAAAGTTTTGAGATTTAAAACTGTTGTTTGAAAACTGTGTGTAAATGTATGTTCGCCCATTGTTAAAAAATGGCTCTATGGAATAGACTGAAATTTGGAATTATATTGAATGGTAAGTTAATTGAAACAATAGATACCAAAATTGTTTTAAACAATAGATACCGAAATTGTTTTAATAATTCATAAACTTTGAGATTTTGTAAAAATCGCTTTAAAAGTTTGTTCTGGCATCCATCAAAAACGTATTAAGAGAACAGAATGAAATCAGGCCATATGATGGGTAACAAAGCATCATCGAAATTTTTAAAAGATTTGACTAAATTGAAAGGGTTTGCAAAAGTTGTATTGTATTTTTTCTTTTCTTTTTTAGGAGGGCGGGGAGAGATGGTGAGGGCGTTACTTTAAGGCGTCAGTTGTCAGACAAAAGGGAATGAAATGAAATTTTGTTAAATAGTAGGCAGTTAGTAAATTAAAATTTCAGGGTTTTAATTTTCTACAAATTTGAATTATTTTTGAGGTATGACATAAACTTCATACCTCATAAAGTTTTTCGCGCATCAAGTAAAATCATTGTTATATAATTCAATCAGACATTGCAGTGTTAAATACCGGCTACTTGCTATTACAAAGAATTTTCCAGATATTCTCTTTTCAGTTTAATATTCATTACTGGTATCTTCTTTTGCAACTTCAAATGACTTCTTGATGTAGGAAGCTCATCCACTGAAAGAAAACATTAATTTTGAGTGTAAAATATTCTCTCTATTGACAGTTTGTCTCAGTAATTTGTTACTCTCTAACCTGTAATCTTTGAACAATACACAAGAGTTATAGCTTTGCTTTCTATATTTCTGCTAGTATGTTAATTCCATTTTTTGTACTACTACAATGCAAACGAAAGCTAGTAAAGTTATATAGAATGATATTCTTTGGAATATTTTTTAACCATTCTTTTCTAATACGAAATATATTTTTCAAATTCGAGCCAAAATGCCGCCCCTAAAATTTGCCGCCCCGGACAGGGGTCCGGTTTGTCCGGCCTTAGGGCCGCTCCTGTACTCATGGATGTGCCAGCTGCTCCAATTGCTCCAAATTGTGCCAAATCAATCCTGATGTGCCAATCTGCTACAAAAAGATCGTTTTTGGACATTTTTGCTCCAAATTCAGCAAAACTGCTACATTTTTAATTTTTTCACATGCATAGAAAACGTTTGTAAATCTCCCAAATTTTTACAAAAATCATCACAGTCTAAGCATTCTAATTTCAATCTTTCTCTATCGATCTTTAAAATGAATATTTTTTCTTTGGCATCTCTTTAACTACTATGCCTTAAGAGTAAAAATGGACCCCTGTTTTAAATTTAATTTTATATAAATTGATAATTTTTTGTTACCAACTTTTTAATAAGCCGCTGATGGTAGTTAACCCATTTGTGCCCAGATATTTTTGTGACTTTATTAGATTTTTGCCAATACCAGCAACAATAGATAAATTTCTCTGTCAACTTCTTGAACAAGGGATCATTTCTTTTAAAATCATTATGTATAAAAATTGAAAGGTCAACATCTACTGGGTCATGTTAAAATATTTTATGAGTTGAGGTTCGACTTGTGAATAAAGGCTAGGAAATATAAATAACGTTTTCGAATAATAGCGAAAATGCTGTCCCAAGAAAGGGACGCTAGGCATAAATGGAGTAATATAGTTTAGTAAATACTGTATTTTTGATTTAAAATAGATATTTTGTATAGCAATGTATAAAATAACTGAATTTTTATTTATTTCGTAAGCTTCTGACTCTCCTTCCTCTTTGCCCCCCCCCCCCAAACCACACACACAAAAAGAAAAAAAAACTGGTTTTTGTTATTAGGTAAGATTTTTTAAGAACACCCTTAATTTTCATTTTTTAGATTGGCATCCTTTAAAAAACTTTTTCCCTCCAAACATAAATTTTCTATTTCAAAATTGACATTCTTGTGCTCCAAAAGTGACTTTTTTGTGCTCCAAATTGCTTTAGATATGTCTTTTTTCTTGCTCCACTAATTGCTCCAAAATTTAATTTCAGCTGGCACATTCCTGAATACTGCATTTTTTCATTCTTGGGAGTGAACAACAAAGCATAGAAGTGATTTTATTGGGATTTAAATGTCTTTTTAAAGAGCAGTCATAGGGGTACACTACAGAGAAATGCTATCGACATAGGCAGGGCCATGGCCAGCAAAAAAATGATAGAAGACTGAAATTTTAAAACTTAATTAAATTTTGTAAACTTAATGAATGCATGGGCACATCTTACAGACTGGGAATTTTCTGTTTGGAGACCATATAAAAATGTACATTTGTATTTACTTAGATTTAATCTTCCAAAAATTATAATCCTTACTGTAAAATTCTGTAACTTTTTTTTTACAAAACTTTGGGATTTACTGTAAAATATTTGTGAAAAATATTTAAGGAATAAAACCCCAGGTCAGTGTTTTTGGGATATTTTGTGTACACTGACAAGTAATTTTTCTTTTTTCTTTCTTTTTTTTTTAATTAATAAATGACAGTTGCAAGACCAATTTATTAGAGGCATATTTAGAAAAAGTCTTTCTTTAGTATTCATGTAAACTGTGAATGTTTATAAAACTTGGATTAAGTTGTGTAATATTAAAAAACTTGCGAGTGGCTGCTCAAAATTTCAGGCTGAGTGACCACTGGCCACCGACAAATTTTCACAATTTTCACCTCTAGTTTCTTCCTTATAAGAGTGCATTATTATTGTGCAATTATAAAAGTGTATTTTTCCTACTGTCCTTATTTTGGGAAAAAAAAAAAAAAAAAATCCCAGGTGTATGGTACTGTATTGAGTTACCAAAATGGCAAAAATGTAGATTATGACTTTGATTCCTGAAGCATTTAATCAGAAGTTACCATCTCTTTTTTTTTTTCTTTTTAATATGGTATTTTACAAAAAAACATGTCCCAAGGTAATGCTTTAAATGGATAGAGTTTCAAACCATGAATTGCAAGTATATTTAGCATTTTAGTTTTTGGTTCATATGGTATTCAAAAGCTAAGTATAATCTGTAACAGATGTCATGTGGTTTTGCCAAAAATGGAGATTCTGACCTGGATATCAACCAATTTAAATATGTATGCTTAAGTTTGAAAAAAAAAAAAAAAAAAAGTTTTTGTAGTATTCATAACATACATATACTCTGTTTGTGCTTGGAAGGATGGTTATTTTTCTTAGCTAGAGGGTCAGGGTTTTGAAAAATATGGTTGAAATTAGTTATGCAAGGGTCCTTGAAAAATTTGGCGATGAGCCTTGAAATGTGCTTGAATTTTTCAAAATAATTCTATTTGCCACCTTCTAATAATAAATTATGCATTTTTTAATTGTTTAAATTATTAAAAAAGCTTTTTGCTTTAATCACTTTATTTTAGACTTAGCTTAGACTTTAACTTAGAAGCAGGGCTGTCAGATTTGATGTCTGGGGTGGATGTTTTTGGTTGAATGGCTTTTTTAAAGACAAAAAATTAGTTTGTTTCATTTTTTTAAATTGTTGCAAGTTAACAGTTCGTTTCACATTTATCTGTGGCTTGATGTTTGTATATCTGTAGGTGCAAATTTTCAAGTTCAAGTACGAGATATTTTAATTTGCTCATTTTACCTGAATAAGCTCGGCTTTTAGTTTAAAAAGCCACCCCTTTTTTTAAAACTATACAATCCTGCTTAGATTTTAACATTTGATGCATTAATATAGAAATTCAAAAAATATATTTAGTGTCTGCAAAGTTCTTGCACTTTTTATTAAGGTAATAATTAAATTTATTAGTCTCATGAAATATATTCAGATATTGCAGTTTTCATAAAAAATTGTTGTGATCCCTGACATTCTACCACCAATAGTTTTTGAGATACGCAAGTTACATACATTTGTACGTACGTACAGACGGCATGGAAAAACTCCATAATAGACTCGTCGCTGGTTAAAATGAGTTGCAGATGTGTTTATATGATCGTGCATGCTAGCTTACAATGAGATGCATTGAAGAAATTCTTAAAATTAAAATTAAAGGTAGTCAAAATCAGTTTTTTCGTCGAAATTTGGGCCCCGAAATTTTTCGGGATTACATTACTTTCTTATACTCCGTACAAGGAAGTAAAAAGCATACTTTTTCCTAGAGTACGATTTAAAATATTCACTTTATCAATATTTTATTTTACAGTATATTTACCAAGAAGTTGGGGGGAATTTAACAGTTCTCATGCAAAGAATATTTTGTCCACTGAAAAATTGTTGGTCTATAGATTATTTTACATTCTTAAAATTTTTTAAATAGTTGCTGTAAAAAGTTTACTATGTTTATTCTTTATAGTCTTAGTTGAATTTAGTTAGCTGAATTGAAATAATGATTATAAGTTTTTAATTTACATTTTAATTAAAAATGTATGTTTTTTCATAGGTCAATGAAACATCTACCACAACTGGCTCAACAGGTGAAGTTTTATCAAGGAGATGTGTAGCTCTTCTGAAAACAGCTTTAAAGCCAGATGTATGGCCTAATGCTGAATTAAAATTAGTTTGGTTTGACAAGCTTTTACATACTGTTAAAGTAAGTTTATCACATTCAATTGTCATCTTTATTTTCCTGTCTTTAACAACTATAATATAGAAAATTGGGTAAAAAGTATTTAATTTTCATTTTTCCCCAATGTTTAATAAATGAATGAAACTTTTGATGATAATCATTGCATGTTTGTGTAAGTATGCTTAACATTTCAGGATAATCCCCAACCAAATTATGGAAACATCTGCACTGCTCTTGAATTGCTTGCATTCTTACTATCAATTTTAAGGAAAGAGACTGTATTAACTACATTTCGGCCACTCCAAAGGGGCATTGCTGCTTGCCTCTCATGTAATAATACTAAGGTATGTGTCTTATTATTGCCTTACAAATAGTACTGTAATATTAGTTTCAAATATTTCTCTCTTCCATGAAACATCTAAGACCAGCATTCTAAGACATTTAGGGATAATCAGGGGTCCCTTTCGGAGAAATTTGGGTTTGTTAATGCACCCTTTTCAAAATATTTTTTCCTAAAAACTGACCTTTCACAAAATACAGTGTGCACCTCTTATAACGGACCTGGGATATAACGTACCTAGAAGTTAGGTCCCGACTGAAGTCCTATATTTATAATGTTATTTAACTTCGGTTAAAGCGTACTTAACAAAAGTACGTACTTCGGCTATAACGTACTTTTTATACCAAAGCCAAAAATAAAATTTTGCTTTTCTTAACAATTTTATTTCCTTTTCCTCGGAAATTTCAATAACTACAAAAACATTTTGTCAGTTTTCAGATGAATTGTGTATGAATGGAGTTATCTTTTTCGCCTGCTAGGTAAGGTCTAAGAACAAGACCATGTTTTTTATTTGTCATTGATCAATGTAAGTGCCTCCTGAAAAGCCCTATTATGATTCTGATGATAGTGAAGACTATACGGAGGAGCCTATACCAAGCATACTCGGCACATTAAATCCTGCAAAAACATTATGATGATTTTTTTGAATGTCGCATTGATGATGCAGAGACTCTACAAAAGTCTATTATGGATATCCAAAACGGTATTTTTAAAGTAGAATCTGCCCATTTAAAACAAAAGAAAATTACAAATTATTTATCTGAATAAAAATTGTAAAAAATCAACGCACCAAGAAACAATCATCCGATTGCTTTGAAATTTCGTATGCATGAATGTTTTGAACAGATATGCAAATGATTCAAATTTGGTGTCCAATGAATGAATAGTTTGATCTCTAGCGCATCGGAACTGCGCATACAGCAGATGTATATAAGAAGCAGTTCTTCAGCAGTTGTTAAAACTTTCAGTTTGATTGCGATTCAGATGACCTTTCAACAACTTAAAAAATGCCTCGCTGCAGGATTCGTGCTCATTACGAGCAACTGTCAGAGTTTGACAGAGGTCGTATCATTGGATTGAAAGAGGCCGGTTGGACTAATTGGAGAATCGCTCGTCATTTGAGTCAAAGTGATGCAACGATTCGAAGATGCTGGCAAGGATGGGTAGAAAATGGCAGAGTGCAGCATCAGGATAGTAGCGGTCGACCTAGGGCTACAACAGATCGTGAGGACAGAGTGATGGTCCGATCAGCTGTCACAGCGCCTTCTTCATCTCTATCAACCATCAGACTTTCAACCCAAACACGAGTGTCCATCATGATCATTCACAGACGGTTGAGAGAGCAAAATCTACGCTCGTGCTGACCGTTATGCCACCTGCCACTCACGCCTGCACACTGGTGAGCCAGATTACAGTGGTGCA
This sequence comes from Cheiracanthium punctorium, assembly GCA_038373885.1. Taxonomy (NCBI): domain Eukaryota; kingdom Metazoa; phylum Arthropoda; class Arachnida; order Araneae; family Cheiracanthiidae; genus Cheiracanthium; species Cheiracanthium punctorium. The sequence continues at coordinate 51,441 of JAWZYV010011999.1, forward strand.
GGGCTCGATCAGGTTGGAATGATGCTGACTGAGGACGTATAGTCTTTAGTGACGAATCCTGCTTCCAACTGTGTCCTGACGATCATCGAAGACATGTTTGGAGACGCACAGGGCAGAGGGGATCCTGCTTTCACTATTGCATGCCACACCGGCCCTCAACAAGGCATTAAGGTCTGGGGTGCTATTTCTTTTGACAGCCGGACCCCTTTGGTAGTCATTAGAGGTACACTTACTGCACAGCGGTACGTGGACGACATCCTAAGAACTGTTTTGCTACCGTTCCTTTTGCAGTGCCCTGGGCTGGTTTTTCAGCAGGACAATGCCAGACCACATACGGCTCGTGTTGCTCTAAACTGTCTGCAAGCTTGTCAAACTCTTCCTTGGCCTGCTAGATCACCAGATCTCTCTCCCATCAAGCATGTCTGGGATATGATGGAAAGGCGATTGCATCTGGCACGGACTGTTGATGAGCGAATTTGGCAGGGAATACCGCAGGAGACCACCCGGGAGCTTTATCGGTCTATGCCATGCCGCGTGGCAGCTTGTATCCAGGCTAGCGGCGGGTCAACACCTTATTGAACTTGTTACTGTAACTCTGAAATAAATTATTCAGTTGTTCTGAAATTTTAATCATTTAATATTCTGTACATTGTCTTCCTATCTACCAATTTTCGTCTCAATCGGACACCTCCTTCTTGATGCGTCGATTTATTTGTTATAGAGTGTAGATGGCGCTGCATCTGTTTTCAGCATGAAAGCCAATAAGAATTTTTCGTGAGTCATTGATGGTGCATCAATATTCATTCTAGCTAAGGCAACTGAAACTGAGAAAGCGCATTGCGTAGGTTGGTATTTCGAATCAAAATCCATAACTACATTTCAGAGAAAGTTTCATAAAATGTTTAAGAAAACCCCCTAGAGTCGAAACAGCACTTTGGCCTGACATGAAAAGTTTTTTAGATACTGGAATTGTTTTAGACGGGGAAAGAAGTGGTTGGCCACGAATATTGGATAAGACTGTACAAGACATTTTGGAAGCTTTATGTGATAGTACAGTGCCACCTTATGAAAACAATTTGGAAGTAATTTTTTTTTTTACAATGTTAAAAAAAAAAAAAAAAAAAAAAAAAAAAATCATGAACCTGTTAAGTATTATTGTGCTAACTGCATATTCATATGATAAATTGCTTTTTTAAAATGTGTCAAGGACTTTTCGGACATCCTGTAAGATTGTTGTAACATCTAGTTGAGCATATCGACTTTTGGTGCAAGTTTACTGCAGAGTTTATTTACAGGACCACCCAAAAGAATTTCAATACATTAATGTCTATGGACATCTTCAATATATTACATCTGTAATCAGTCCATGCCCAAAATCTCGCAATTTGTCGTCGACCATGGTGAGTTTTGTCAAAATATCGCTAAATTTGGTGTCAAAAATAATTTTGCATTTCGTAGTTGTTGTAGAATGTTGAAATTTTGTATTTAGAACTATTGTATCATCTAACTGGGAATCTCTTTTTTGATTGCAATCGACTGGGTGATTTATTTACAGGGTCTGCCAAATGACTTTAAATACATTAAGGTTTATGGATACATTCAATTCATTGAAAGTCTGTGGTCAATTACTACTTTGGCTATCCCCAATCGCAAACTATCTCAAGCTTGTCGGCATTTGGTGAAATATTGCCAAATTAAGTGTCAGAAGCAAATCTTTCAAATTGAACCCAGCTTGACAATATCAAAATATTTGGGCAGAAATTGCTAAACCTTAGTATTACTGTAGTATTTTGTCTCTTTCAAACAAAATATGTTTAGATAAAGTGCCTCGAAAATATTTTTGATTTAATAGACGAGCAAGGAAGTCATTTGTTGGCCTCATCATGTTTTATGTATTGGAGAAAGGGTGGACGTTTTTGTACCTCTCAAAAATAATCATTTTGCAATAGGTACAGTTTTTGATATTAGTTTACAAAGCTTTTAATTATTTCAAAGTGATATGTCTGTAGCAGTATGGTTTGCATGCAGTGGAGCCAATATTTTTTTGGACTGATGGTACACCTTCTATAGTTGGTTCACAAAAAAAAATTCATCAGAATTTTGAAAGAAAAAGCAACCGACTTGAATGTGGAAAAAGACTAGTAATCTTATATTGTATTGTCCACCAAAAATCTTGGGATCTTCTAAGTCTATCAGAATGTTATGCATGGTGTAGTAAAGATCACCAATTTTTTAGATTCTGTGCACTTAACAATCACTGGATCAAAGCATTTTTGGATTATCTCTCTTTGGAATACAATACATAATTATATGTACTATTGTGGCATAACATGGTTGAAGCAGAAAAAATGCTAAATATATTTTACTATTTTCAACAAGAAATAGCAATTTTTGTAGCAATAAAAGAAAGCTGTTGCCTGAAGTCAGTGACTCGAAACAGTCATGTGAATTATTTTTTCTGGTTAACATCACAGAATGCTTATCACTCGAAAGTAAGAAATAATATTTTGTGTTTACCCCCCACCCCCTTTTTTTAAAATTTGGCCACATTTTCTTGAGACAAGCTTAATTTTATTATTGTGACTCTTAAGAAAGTAATTTTTTATTTGCAGGTAATAAGGTCAGTACATAATCTTCTTTCCCGATTGATGAGTCTCTTTCCTACAGAGCCTACTAATTCTTCTGTTGCCTCTAAGTATGAAGAATTGGAAGTTCTGTATGGCAATGTTAGTGCTGTCATTCTTGAAGGTTTGGCTAACTATGAAAAGTAAGTTATTTTACTTTAGTTCTAAAACTTAGAGGATAATCTTTTGTTTTTCTGTGCTTTTGCATGTAAAAAGCTGGCTACTGATTTGGATGTTATGATAATGTGTTCAATTATGGGAAGGATGTGGATTAAAAACTTTATTTTAGTATTGTATAATGCAGTGATCTTATCTAATTATTCTTTTCAAGATATTAAAATTCTTTCAAAGTACCATTAAAATTGTCTATATGCATATCTATAAATCATTATTGAAGTAATGGCAAAGGGCCTTGTCTTTAAAATAGTAGTTGATGCACGAGATGCATTGACAGGCAGGTCGCACTTGAAAATGGAACTTTCTTAAAAAAATAAACAGCGACTCTTCTCCCAGTTTTTACGATAGTTTTAGCTGCATTTTAGATGACGGATCGGTTGCTTATGGGTAACAGTGTAGATTTATATGTGCATAGCATGGAAAAGATTTTTTCTCTCTCTCTTTATACTTGCCAAACTTCTTATTTACTTAATTTTAAAAGCTATAAGGCAGTATTTAATATTATCTTTTTCTGTTAAGTAATTTTTCTCCAGGGTAGTTTCTTATCACTGCCTTATTAAAGAAGGAGGCGATTCCCCCCCCCCCCCCCCCCACTCTCCTTATTTGCGAAATGCCCGTTTTTAATGCTTTAAAAGAATTTTGAAGGATTTTTTTTTTTTTTTTTTTTTTTTTTTTTTTTTTTACATTAAAAGTTGGCAATAAAGCCTCACTACATATTTTGTTTTAAAGATTATTATTATTTTAGGAATGTACTTTGAGTGCATTATGTAAATATATTTTGAATATTTTATTTCATTTAAAATATGTTAATTATTGAAAATATGCTAATTGTTAAAGTCATCTTTGGAATGTAAAATTTAATGAGTATTCATTTTTACTTCCTTGTACAGAGTACAAGGAAGTAATGTGATCCCGAAAAATTTTGGGGGCCAAATATCCACAAAAAAAAAACTGATTTTGACTACCTCTAAATTGAATTTTAATTTTTTTTTTAATGCATCTCATCGTAAGCCAGCATGCACGATCATATAAATGCGTCTGCAACTCATTTTGACCAGCGGCGAGTCTATTGTGGCCAGTTTTTCCATGCCGTCTGTACGTACCTATGAATGTATGTATGTAACTCTCATATCTCAAAAACTATTGGTCGTTGAATGTTAAGATTTTATATTTAGGATTGTTCTATGATCTAGTTGTGCACCTGCCCTTTTTGTCTCAATCGAATGGATAGTTTATGTACCCCCAAAAGATTCGAAATACATTACACTCTATGAAGCGAAATTCATTAAACTCGCATATCTCAAAAACTATTGGTTGTAGAATGTTGAAACTTTATATTTAAGATTGCTATAATATCTAATTGTGCACATCCTCTTTTGGTCTCATTCGACTGGATAGTTTTACAGGACCGCCCAAAAGATTCGAAATACATTACGCTCTATGGGCCGAATTGATATATGGTGTTAAGAGTTACAAAATGAATTTCTTCATTAAAAGAAGTGTCTTTATCATTTATAGTTCTGCTACAGGAACACTCAAAAGATTTGAATACATCATGGTCAATGGCAATTTTAGGGGCATTCATCCATTGCCAGCACTATACCGTCCTACCATATAAGCTAGGTAATGGTCCGACCATGGTCACATGCCTCCCTCAAGAACTACGCCAAAAGTCGCCAAGCTTGGTGACTTTTGGTGTACGTGTGTGCGTATTTAACTCTCAAATCTCAAACTATTTTGAAATTTCATGTGCGTGCCCCTGCATGTGCATTACATGCACCCCTGTTGTAATAAGCTTTCTGACCATGGTTTAACAAAAACTAATCAATCTTTTACCAATTGCACTTGATAAAAGTTGTTAATTCAGAATTTTTTCTTTCATTACATTGATGAAATTGTTAGAGGAAAGCCTTTATGAAACTTAGTTAAGAAATTAGATGCCACTTCAACACTTCTTCAAAAGTGATTTTTAACAGGTACATGAAGACATTTCTGACCCTGCATTGCTATGTGATTCTGAAACATCTTGGTGTATCGTGCCTCTCCTAAAAGTTTGTGAAGCTAATTTGAATCATCACCCTGTAGAATACAAAGGAGAAATAAAACTCTGTCTAAAAAATTATTAATACAACCCAATTACACAATACTTTCTTAATATTTTCTGACGCCTAATTAAGTTAACTGTAATTAGTTGGATGTAGATCATTTGTATTTTATTTATCTATTTCTTTAAAAAATGAAGCTGAAGAAACATTTTTTTTCATTTTAAATTGCAAAAATAGCCAGAAATATCATTGTTTTGTAACTAATGAAAACCAATTTTATGACATAACTAAATATTCAACTTCAAGTAAAATTGTTTAGAAGAAAGTTACATTTTGTTTTGAAGTTTGCTGATTAAAACTTTTTTACATGTAGGATGACTCCTGCAAATCCTCAAGCTTTGTTTGCTACTCTGATGATATTAAAATCAGCTTGTGCTAGCAATCCTTGCTATATCGATCGATTAATAGCGACTTTTATGCGGGTTCTTCAGAAAATGGCGAAGGAACATCTTGCACCTCCTTCTGCTGAAGCTAATCCAAGTATGTATTCGTAAATATTGTATTCTGTAAAAATGTTTTTGTCAGTTCTGAACAAATGATAAAATGATAAATTTCTATTAGATTTTTGAATAATGCAACTTAAACTAATGAAAACTCTTCGTAGAAAATTTTAATTGAATGCACCTGGCTTTCTATTTAAGAGGAATTGCAGGAGCAAAACGGGAAGGGCGTTCCCATCACCATCTCAGAATTTCATGAATTTTTTTTTCTTGTGTTGCCTTACCCAAGGAAAGAACAAATCTGAAATATTTTTGATTTACCTCTTTTTGTTTTGGAGTTTTGGGGGTGTCAAAGTACCACAGACGAGGACGTAGAATTAATTTAGGGCCATTTTTGCCACTTTGTCTCGACTGCGTCGGGCTGAGAGGTGCTTCAGAGAATTTTTTCATTTTATCCTATAATATACCTTGTATATTAGCATCCCAAATTGAAAATTCATTCAAAATTGGTCAGAGCCCCAAATACCCCCAATTTCATAAAAAGTACAGTTTTAAGAATGCTTTAAATCTTGACCCTGGCATGATACAGAAAAAATTTTTGCACAGTGCAGTTTTATATCATCATATAAAGTGAATCCAATGTTAAAAATTTTTAAAGGACCCCAGGGCTTCCAGTACTGGACCCCAAATATGTTCCTTAACACTAATTTACGTAATTTCGAAGCATTGCTACAGCTGAAGCCGACTTCCCACAGGATAACTATTGACATGGAGATGTAGTATCAAAATAGTAGTTTGATATTATGAAAAAACATTTTTTGAAGGTACAATTGTTTCCAAGAAAAATCCCAAAAAGTACCTCCCTATTTGGAAGAATCCACTGGCATGCATGGGGGCGATTAGGCATTACTTTTAGAAGTTTAATCGACTGTTGCAGTATTGAAAATTAACCTATTCTGCATATATCACAAACATATCCTCCATATATCACAAATAGTTCTTTTACAGGGGCACTCATAAGAATTACTTTACTCTGGATGGGGATCTCTGCAACATTCCACTGGCACGCATGGGGGATTTCGCGTTACTTTTAGAAGTTTAATCGACAGTGGCAATATTGAAAATTAACTTATTCTTCATATGCTTCAAATATATCCTCCATACATCAGAAATAGTTCTTTTACAGGGACACTCATAAGAATTACATTATACGCTGTATGGGGATCTCTGTAACTACGGAACCGATTTGAAAATTTTTTTCACTGATAAAGTTACTCTATTCCTGAGTATTATAGGCTACCTTTCAGCATGCAGCATAACTAGTTCTTTCACAGGGACACTCATAAGAATTCTAGCACATGACGCTATCATATACATCTCTGTAACTACTGAACCGATTCTAAAGATCTTTTCACCGAAAGCTACACTATTCCTGAGTAACATAGGCTAAAATTCATGCATTCGGCATAATTTACAGGAACACTCAAAATAATTCATAAACATTGTCTTAACTGTCTCCATTCGCCACTCAAATTTATTCAAATTTTATTAAACTCTATTCAAATTTTCGAACAGTGCAGTTATATATCTTCATATAAAGTGAATCCAGTGTTAAAAATTTTTGAAAACCTCCAGGGCCCTCGGTACGGGGGCCCAAACATGGTCCTTAGCGCTAATTTATGCAATTTCGAAGCATAGATACAGCTAGCTCTGACTTCGCACATGAGAACTTTTGGCATGGAGATGTAGTTTCAACATAGTAAGTTCATATTATGAAAAGATATATTTTTTGTTTACTGTGTTAAATTTTTCTTGAAAACGGTGATGCTTTAAAAAAATATATTTTTTGATTACTGTGTTAAATTTTTCTTGAAAATGGTGATGCTTTCTAAAAATATATCTTTTCATAATATGAAACTACTATGTTGAAACTATTTCTCCATGCCAATAATTCTCATGTGCGAAGTCAGAGCCAGCTGTGCCAATGTTTTGAAATTGCATAAATTAGCGTTAAGGACCATGTTTGGGGCCCCGTACCAGAGGCCCGGTGGGCCTTCAAAAATTTTTAACAGTGGATTCACTTTATATGAAGATATATGACTGCACTGTTCAAAAATTTGAATGGAGTTTAATAGAATTTGAATAAATTTGAGTGGCGAAAGGAGACAGTTACTATAATGCATACGAATTATTTCGAGTGTTCCTGTAAATTATGCTACATGCATGAATTTTAGCCTATTTACTCATGCATAGTGTAGCTTTCAGTGAAAAGATCATTTGAATCAGTTCAGTAGTTAGAGATGTCCATATAGCATCATGTGCTAGAATTCTTTTGAGTGTCCCTGTAAAAGAACTAGTTATGCTGCATGCTGAAAGATAGCTTATAATACTCAGGAATAGTGTAGCTTTCTATCAGTGAAAAAAGTTTTCGAATTGGTTCAGTAGTTGCAGAGATCGCCATCCAGCATAATGTAATTCTTATGAGTGCCCCTGTAAAAGAACTATTTGTGATATATGGAGGATATTTTTGTGATATATGCAGAATAGGTTAATTTTCAATACTGCTACAGTCAATTAAACTTCTAAAAGTAATGCCGAATCGCCCCCATGCGTGCCAGTGGATTGTCACAAATAGGGAGGTACTTTTTGGGATTTTTCTTGGAAACAATTGTACCTTCAAAAAATGTTTTTTCATAATATCAAACTACTATTTTGATACTAGCTCTCCATGTCAATAGTTATCCTGTGGGAAGTCGGCTTCAGCTGTAGCAATGCTTCGAAATTGCATAAATTAGTGTTAAGGAACATATTTGGGTTCCGTACTGGGGGGCCCTGGGAGTCTTCAAAAAATTCTAACATTGGATTCACTTTATATGGAGATATATAACTGCACTGTGCAAAAATGTTTTCTGTATCACGTTAGAGCCAAGATTTAAAGCATACTTAAAACTGTATTTTTTATGAAATTGGGTGTATTACGGGGGGGGGGGGGCTTATTTGGGGCTCTGACAATTTTTGAATGAATTTTCAATTTGAGATGTCAATATACAAGGTATATTATAGGATAAAATGAAAAAATTCTCTGTAGTACCTCTGAGTCAGTCGCAGTTGAGACAATAAAGTGGCAAAAATGGCCCTAAATTAATTCTGAGTCTCTCGTCTGAGGTACTTTGACCCCCCCCCCCCCCCCAATAACTCCAAAACTAAAAGAGGTAAATCAAAAATATTTCAGATTTGTTCTTTCCTTGGGTAGTCGGCGCCACTGACACCACAATGATATTAAATTCAATAAACCCAGTACCGCCCTCTCTAAAATAGCCCAAGAACGCCCATAGAAATCAATTTTAATAATAGCCCAAAACTCTCCACTTACAAAAATAACTACTATGCACTCAACATGGAAGCATTACAGATTATAACCACAGATGGTATTGTAAACGACTTGATGCATGCGCAAATTGATCCGGGTTGGAACGAAATTCTGAGAGCAGAGCATTTAGAAGCTAAGGCTGAGGAAGGTGGTGGCTGCTATTGAAAATGCTACCTGTTGGTTTTTAATGTGTTTTTAACCTTTTAACTGTTTTTCAGAGTTTCATTGACAAGTTTGAAAGCGATTTCACACATAAAAAAAATACTGTAAAAACCTTATTATATCTCTCCCTCACTTCTGCAACTTCAAGTTTAGTTATTTTGAGGAGGGGGGGGGTGTTACAATTGGGATTAATATATTTTTTTCTATTAATGCTTTGTTCAGGGACTGTGTTTATGCAGATTTTTGCATAATTTATGCAAATTCTGTTGAATCTCGCACCAAAAATATGCACATAGTAGTTTCGTGTATGCAAAACGCGGATTTTTTTTTATCGGTGCATTTTTGACGCACTTTGTAAACGGCATCCAGACCATCATCGAAGGAGGAAATGTTCTACTATGATTCAACACAATTATAAACTTTTTATTTTATTTGTTTTTTGTTTTGTTTTTATAATAGTGAAATAAGAGGGAGGAAATGTCTTCTGCATGACAATTGTCTGCACATCAGAAAGTCTGGCGTGCTGAAGTGTCTGGCGGACAGAGTTACCAATCCCTCCATTCCACCTGCTTCTGTTCATGTTGTTTTATTTACCTCGTCTCCCTAGTCATCTGTTTCTTGATCTTTCCCTGGCTTTGATCAATAAACTCAAATGGCTACAAAACAAAATGATAATCTTAAATACAGATTTGAAATTATCCATTTTAAGCTGGCTTTATATATAGGAACCTTAGAACGCCCATTCTGTTCTAGGATATCACAGCTGTCACTTTCAAATTTGTTGGTGGCATCAGAGAACTCATCACAGTGGCCGTTGGCGTAATGCTCTTAATTTACTTCTGCGAGGAGGGAGTTATTTTCAAAAGCGAAAATCAAAATCATTCAAAATTGAGGAGGGGAGTGCATATAATCAGAACTTTATGGTAATAATAAAAAATATACATCTTAATGGGGGAACGGAAATTTCCGGAAAATCATTACATTGCAATTATGGCATTGTGCCTGGGAGTGAATTAATTTGTGGCCAAACAAAAGAATTTAGTCGCCAGCTGGTGACTGGTGACCAGGGATCTTTTTCAGGTATCTCAGAGGAACACCCCTGACTTTGTCCCTATAAGTAATTCAAACTTAAGGTTGAAGTGAACAACCTTAAGTAATAGTGCAAAACCTCAAAAGCATTTTGAGTGTCTCTATAGAAGCTGCTTTCTTTTACAATTGGTCAAGTTGTGAGAATTATAAAGAGGGCAAAATGCAGGCCCGTAGCCAGGGGGGTGCTGAAGGGTGCTCAGCCCCCCCTGGAAAAATGTGAGCGCCCTCTAGATGTCTCACAACTTTCCATTGTATTTTTTATCCAAAGAATGGAATATTTTTCTTTTTTTTTCTGATTAAAAAATCTGTCTAGACAATCTTTAATAATCCTTTATAATAAAGTTAAAGGAATCCATAAAGCACTGACCTCATGCCCCACCTTTAAAATTGATAGGAAGGTACGTAAAGGAGTCCCTGTGTCTGGGATAGGGATAGCTATGTCACTTCGCGGAAATTTGTTGCAGACCGCAGAAAATAAATAGACAGCTGGGAGAAGGAGATTCAGGTCCCCACCCTGCCTCCCTATACATGAGTGTTTGCGCTCATAGCACTTGACTTGACAGAAGTATTTTATGGTGTAACATGGGCAAGGGCCCCTCTGCACCAGTGTTAAGTACTGTATAGTAAGACGATTTAGTAATGTGAGTAGGAAAAGAGAGAGAGAGAGAGAGAGAGAGAGAGAGAGAGAGAGAGAGAGAGAGAGAGAGAAAGAGAAAAGAGGGAGCAACACAAAAAAATCCAGTTTCTTGCTGTTAAAGAACTGCCATTTAAAGGTACGTTTGACAGTTTAAAAAATGTCTCGAGATAGTGGACTGTTCAAAAGTTTATTTGAATTCGCATTAAAAAAAAAAGATGAAAAAGATGAAAAACTTTCAGAAATAGCTAAAAACATACCCGCTAACGCAACATATTTGTCTCCAGATATGCAAAGTGACATAATGGACGTATTGGCTGACATGGTGAAAAACGATGTTGTAAAGTACATACTTGAAGTAGATGTGCCCTTTTTTACAATCTTAGTACACGGTACACGCGACAAGAATAACCGATAAACCATAGCACGTTTTTTAAAAGATGGAAAAGCTTTTGGTACACTTCTACAGAACATGATGCGAAATCATTAAGTATTTTAATTTTGTTAACTATTAAAGACCTTGGACTAGATAGTGGTAACATACTTTGCCAGTGTTACGACGGAACACCAGTGATGAGCGGGAGAAAAAGGCGGTGTTCAAACATGTCTAAAACACCATTTAAATAAAGAGATCCCTTACTTTCACTGCTTGCTTTAATTACAGATTACATTTAGTTGTAATAAAATGCATTAGTGAAGTCACTGAAATCAAGCATTTTTTTTAGCAGTGTTCCGCCATCAAAACTATATGATGATCAACCTCTAGCACGCTTATTAGAACAAAGATGGAGTGGTCATTAGGAAACTACTAAAATTATGAACAAATTATTCAAGCATTAGAAAAAGTAAAAGTAAAAACAAAGAAATAAGTGGAAATTACTAAGTAGAGGGATTTGAATGGCTGCATGCCGTAAAATCTATCGAATTTAGGTTTTGCTTAATTTTAATATCGAAAGTACTAGAAATTTCACTCCCAGCCAACAAAATATTCCAAGTTCGTGAAATGACTTTAAATAATTCGTTAAAGATAATTTATGAGGTCATTTCAAGTTTGGAAAAATTCAGGGAAACGAATTTTATTGAAATGCTTTTGAAAGAGTCAAAATTATGTAGGAATGATGAAGAAGAATTCTCTATTCCCAAACGAAGGCTATTCGAAAATGAGAGATTACCTCATTACAGACTAAATTGGAGAAAAATTACATTTTGATAAAGATGAAACATTTAAAATGAAAATATGTTCTTCTGTAATTGATCTTTTATTCCCAGAGCTTTGAAGAAGATTTTTTGATACCAGTTAACTTTTAAACGAAATTTCAATGGTGGAAGAATTTGATTTTCATAGATGACCTTAAATATTTAAAAACATTAGGGATTAAAATCCCCTCACCCGAAGAAATAATCGTAGTCAAAAACGTCTTTAAAAACAACGAAGTGCTGACTACTCATATGTCTGCTGAAATGTGCAAACAAAAAGTTACTTTTTCGGACTCGCACAAATTACTTGCTTCAGTGAGAACTTTTGGAGTAGTACAGCATTGTGCGAGTCAACATTTTCTGCACTTACAAGACTGAATAGACCACAAAGACAATCTATGTGTCAGAATAGACTTTCAAATTTAAAACATTTAGTATTTGAAAAGCAGCGCACAAAAAATATAGATTTGAATACATTTTTGAAACATTTCAACAAAAAAAAGCGCAAGTGTTTGCAACAGTACTAAAAGTGTTTAACTTCTGTTAATAATAATTTATATTTGTAGTAATTATAGCTACGTCGTAAATTTTATATCTTGGAATCTTTTATATATTTTTCGTTATCTGATCCTCCTTCTTCTTATTTATTTTTTTTTTTGTAGAGGAGGGAGGGAAATAATTTTTTTTTTTTTCAAATTTTCGCTAAGAATTAATTTGATCAAAATTAATATAGAATTTTTAAAATTAATCAAGATACTTAAATCTGTTATTCACAGAAATCATCAACTATATTATATTTTTTAGTGAAATTATAAGTAGATTTAAATGTTAAGGTTGCTTTGTTTTTAATTCGAATTTGTTTTTGGATTTGTAAATTTTTCTGCTGTTATGTGATAAATTTTGCAGTGGCTATGACCAGCGATTTTTATACGGCAGTTTAATTTGATGGGTATCATTTATTGCATTACTGTAAAAATATGTACAGATTAAGTTTATAAACAAAAAGGGGGAAATATGTGTACATTCTGTTTTTCAAAAAGTGTTCAAGTTGTAGATATTTCTCTTTTCCAAATGTTACAAGTGCACTTAAATACTGTTCTGTGATTTTTAAACACTTAATTTCCTGAATTATGGATAAGCATGTCTAGTAAGTATTCTAAAATTTGATTTTAAGGGACAGTTTTAATTTCTTTTTCTACATGTAATGCTATGCTACATTCTGGAACGATCTGCTATCTACTATTTAAAATAATCAAGATTTTTAATGATGTGTGTTTCCTATTAAAGAATTAGGAAATTTTAAAGATACGTACACTATAACTGATGTACTTTGTATATACCAGAAATGTATATACCAGATCTATAATTATATATGTGTACAGCGAGAACTATACAGGGTGTCAAGCTTTAATGGGCCGTATTCACCAAACTGTGAGTAGCCCGCCATCATCAGAGATTTGGGAAACCTGCATTGCCGGTTTGTCTCGGAAACTGTATTCACCAACTTATTTCCGCCCAGGGTTACTTGACTCTGGAGTTGTCTCAGCCAGCTTTGAAAGCTCGTCTGTGATTGGTCAGAGTAATGATTCCATGAAGGGGGTGAACTAGGTTTAATGTTTGAGAGATCGAACCCAGCTCCCACCACACACACTTCCTTCATGATATTTAATTTGTTTTTATGCAAACTGCGCATTAAAATGTGAAAATTATTTTAAAAAAATACTGATTAAACATTTAATACAAAATTACATCCAATATTTTTTATAAATAAAATTTCATGTCTGTTATAGGTTTTTCAAATTTAGGAATTTTCATATTTTTAACACACAAAAATTAATTTATGCAGTTTTGATGTTTTTCTTTTTGAGATACTTTATATATTATACATAGAATATGTATGTCTTTAAAAAATTCTATGATACTGAAGCATATTGTTTTTTTTCTCTCACATTTGTATGAAAAATTGTTAATTCGCTATTCCCAAGTACAGTACACTACAAGCAGACAAAAATGTTTAACCCCTCAACAACACTTTTTTTTTTTTCATGCTTTATGCCTAAATGATTAATCTCTTCAATGTAAATATTTTTATCCCGCCTCTTCTTACAAAAAAAAAAAAAAAAAAAAAGCGCGGGCGTAGTAGATCCACAGTGCTCTGGCCAAATCGCCCCTCATCTGTGGAACAATAGAGACAAGAAAATAAATAGGAAAGATCAGAATTTACTTACTTATTTTCAACACAAAAAATAATTAAGAATAAAAAAGCGTTCAAATCAGAAAAAAGAGGGAATGGAAAAGCAAACCAAGATAAGTCTGACAGATGGCGCCTGCAGTCTCTACGGCAAAAAAAAGTACAGTCATTCTCGAGAGTTTTTGGAAACTTTGTACAAAGATTTTTTATCACTTTTGGTGGCTTTTATAGCTTGAAGAGTGGTTTTCACAGCAGTTTCCGTCTGTTAAAGCACAAAATATTCAAGTATTAGCAAATTTTTGGGATTTTCCAAACCTATAAAAAACAACCCTCGTATCCGCCATTTATAAACCCGAGTCAACCCTCCGATTTTGTGGGGTTAGAATCTGCACCTGGAGTCAGGGTCAATTCTTGGGGTAACCCCTGATTTTGGAGTTGTGAATACCATTTTCTCACTAACCCTTGAAATAGCTCTCTTTGCTGGGTTAACTCCAGGGTTTAAAGTTTGGTGAATACGGCCCAATGTGACCCAATAGCTAATTCCCGAACCGTTCGGTTTAGATATGCACTTCCAATTTGAAAAATGTTTTAAAAAAGGTAAAGAATGTTTTTACGTGCTTTTCGAACAAAAAAACCCATTTAGAAAAAATTACAAAAATTTAATTTTTATACGGTCACCAGGTCCTATCACTTATATTTAGGAAAAGATGCAGTACACAAAAACAAAGTAAACACAAAAAGTTTCATTTTATTACGATAAAAACTGACAGAGTTATGGAACTTTGAAAATCATCCATTTTCAAGACGATCCCGTACTAGCTTCTTATTTTGCTAGTTATTTTGATTTAATAAAAAATAAATAGTATATATGTATTAACTTTAAAAGTATTGAAACAATCATATATATATATATAATTTTTTTAAAATTTAATTGCAAGTCTTTAGAACTGGAAGCGTTAAATGTTTAAAAGTTCTTAAATTATTTTTATTTATCGATATACCCAGTAAAAAATAAATATTTTTTCAAAATAAAATTATAAATACAATTGTAATATAATTTATCAAGTTTTTAAATATAATAGAATTTATTTTTAATTAATAACACTATAATGTAGAAAATTGATAACATTTTTTGAGTGATTGTACCTGAATTTATAAATTTTAATCATTCAAAAATTAATTCATTCGGCTTTCATCCAGTATCCCGAAAATAATAATAAGTTATTAAATAAAGTAGTTCTGATGTTTCCTTTCTTCATGTCTAGTCTGACGTTTTATTTAAAAATAAATGTTTACCCACAGATTCTAAAATCTATAGTTTTGTGCTTTTAAAAAAAATGCTCACTGCCTATTTAGCCCTGTAATTATGACGTTTAATAAGTTACCTGAATCACTGATATTGAACACATTTTAGTAATCATGTATAATAATATTTGCACTGTATTGTTTGTATTTGACGAAGTAGTAATTTTTTCACAGTAAAACACATTGTAGTGTTTTACTGTGAAAAAATTACTATAAGGTATCATATTAAAAAAATCATGTAGTAAGATGTTAAAAAAATTCAAAATTCGATTTATTCAACACATAATGCACAGTTTTTAAAACATTTAGTTAAAGCTTTAGACGAGACAAGAAAGATATTTCTACTAGAGATGAGACGGGCTCAGCCCGAGCCCGGGCCCGAACCAGGCTCGGGCTCTGTAATTCACAATTGCGTTCGGGCTCGGGTGGGCTCGGGCTCGTGAAAAATTTCTCCTTTATTGAAAATACTCCTTGAAACAGATTTTAAAAAGTGATTCATAAGGAAAATAAAAGTACAGTCAACTCCGGTTATAGTGAGCTTCTGGGGACCATCCAATTTCGTCCACTGTATCCGAAGTTTACTAAAACCCAAGTGTCTTCATGATGGATAGAGATACTGTGTTTGAATCGGGACTAATGGTTTGCGTTCACTATATCCGATGGTTGACTATATATGGGTTCACTATAACCGGAGTTGGCTGTATTTATAAAAAAATAGCAGTACTGGCGCCTAAAAGGTGCGTTAAGCTCTTTGGATATTTCAGAACGGCGGCTTATATTCATTAGTTAGTCATGAGATCCGACATTATTTGATAAACATATAGATAAATAAAGAATTAGAAAGTGCATTGAGAGTTTGCAACTATATTTGTCTTTAGTTTGCACAAACGACAAAATTCATTGTATTCTATCAATGAAGTAATTGGATTTTTATTTTATCTTTAACTGAAATTTCGGGCTCGGGCTCCGACTTAAATAATATTGCTCGGGCTCGGGCGGGCTCAGATTAAAAGTCCTCGGGCTCGGGCTTCAAAAAATGAGCCCGAACTCATCTCTAATTTCTACCCGATTTTATATATATATATATATATATGTGTAAAGTTTTCATCTATTGAGAGGGCGATTTGGGCATGTTTCTTCTCTTGGAGAATTGGCTTTAATGCTTTTTTTTTTTTTAACATGCATTTACAAAATTTTGAAGATTGACATATTTTATTATTATTCCAGCATATGTAATTTTTACTTAAATAAAAATAAATAAAATGGCTATGTGTCCTTTTGAAATACTCCGCCCAGTTTTCTAACTTCGATTTCTGATTAATAAGAATTGGAAAAAAAAGTTTGACCCAAAACAATTCACTTGTTTTGAGGCTAACTTGATTCGCCAGTGTAACCTTGATTATTCATAGAATTATATAACAGATTGTATTCTGTTTGTTTTTTTTTTTCAACTATACACACACACATATTATACATACATACACACAAACACGTATACATACGATTAAAACAGCAATGTATTAACAATCAATATAATAATAGAAAAAGGTTGGTACAATGCAAAATGGCATTATTCATTAATTTTGCATGTTCATTTAAATGGAGTATAAATCAGTACAGTTCTTATTCCTGCTGTTTGTTTTGTAAATTAAATATGTGTGTGTTTGTGGGGGGGGGATGTATGGACACCCTCAGCAGAAGTTTAAGTGCCCTTTGTACTTTTCGTCTAGCTACAGCCCTGGCAAAAAGGAATGGTAGACATTCAGCATTTACAATTGTTGCCAAATTAATGACACCTTGGTTCATTTTGTAAAATGATTTCCGAGGAGATTTTTTTCTGAAGGCTGTATAAAAGATATAGGTTTACTGTTAACAAAAATGCAATGTCTTGTTTGTCAAGTGTTTAACACACATTTGAATGCTGTTCAAAAGTCCTCTGACACCTGTAGTTAAAAAAAAAAAAAAAAAAAAAAAAAACACCCCCAAGTAACATTAAAAAAAAATTTTAGTCAATTCCTACTTAGGTCAGCAAATAAAAATTGGCGAAATATCGCCAAATTTGTTCCCAAAATATTATCGCATTTCACATAACTCTAAAACTTGTGCCTCCCTTAAGAATTATGCCAAAATTTGGCAATATTTCGGCAAAACTCTCCAAGATCGGCGAAAAATGGTGAGATTTTGAGCATGGACAAAACAATAACTATTTCCTAATTTGGCAATATTTTGCCAAAACTCATCAAGGATGAAGACAAATGGCGATATTTTGGGCATAGACCAAATGACTGGTTATCACCAAATTTGGTGATATTTTGGCAAAACTCGCCAAGATCATTGACAAATGGCTAGATTTTGGGCATGTACCAAACAATGACTACAGATGTAATATATTGAAGATGTCCATAGATATTAATCTGTTGATATTCTTTTGGGTCGTCCTGTAAATAAACTCCCCATTAGATTGGAACCAAAAATCGAGATGCATAATTAAATGTTATAACAATATGTGAAATTTCAACATTCTATGACTAAATAGTTTGAGATTTGAGAGTAAAATACATACACATGTACGAAAGTCACCAAGCTTGGTGACTTTGCGTAATTCTTAAGGGAGGCACGTGACCGTGGTTGGATCATTACCTAACTACATGGTAGGACGGTATTGTACTTGAAATGGATGAAAGTCCCTAAACCTGCCATTGACCGTAAAGTGTTGGAAATCTTTTGAGTGTTCCTGTAGCAGCACTATAAATGATAAACACACTTTTTTCAATGGAAAAATTCATTTTGTAACCAATAACAGCATATATTACTTGTGAGTCGTTTGAACTAGCGTAATACCTTTAAAATATGCTTTAATGAATTTCTGCCGATAGAGCGTAATGTATTGAAAATCTTTTGGGTGACCCTGTAGATAAACTATCGAGTTGAATGGGACCGAAATGGCGGGTGCAGAACTAGATGTGACAACAATCCTGAATATAGTTTCAACATTCTACGTCTAATAGTTTTTGAGATATGCGTCAGCCCATAGAACATAATGTATTTCGAATCTTTTGGGTGGTGCTGTAGGTAAATTATCCAGTCGATTGTAACCAAAACTGTATTAACATCCAGTGCCATGCACTACAAGTTTAAAAAATTTTACTTGAACTTGAGTGGATGAATCAAAAAGTATTTTATTAACAATTGAAAATTTGTACAAGATAAATATAGGGAGAGTGTGAGCAAATAACAGGAATTGAAAAAAGAAAAAAGAAATTCAGTTATGCAGCTGTAATTATGTAAAAAATTGAAGAGTTGGAGTTAGACAAAGAAATTAATTATCTAAAATTTAGCAAACTAAGCACAGCCCTTTCACTTTAGCCCAAAACTCCAAAATAGATATTAACTTAAAAAATGTTTTTAAAATTAGATTGTAAAAGATATACCTTTTCGAGAATCCTTGAAGATCTCAGCAGACGAGGCACTAAACAACATGACTCGTACATGTCTTGATGACGTTTGGGATGCCTTCCTTATTTCAAATAATGGAGACATGATCAGTATAGTTGAAAATGGTCATGAGTTGTAACTGAAGTATACTTTAATATGATTTTAATTATTTTTAAATGTGATGTTATTTCCATATGCATGATTTCAAAACTTTCTGATTAGATTCTGTTTAGGCAAATTTAACAATTTTCTCTCTTGTAGATTTTCATACTGCAAATGATTTCAATATTTAATACTTGCTAGTGCAGTTAGCCTGTTTAACAAGGAATCTCTAGTTTGTGTTAATGAAAATTAATCATTCACTGTACTTAAATGGGGATATTTTAATGATTAAGGTGCAACTAATGCGAAATATTGTCCGATATCTGGAGTGATTGATTTAATTTGATATTTTAAAAATCAATTCATTAGTTTAAATGTCATTTAGTTCTTTATCAAGAATCCTGTCATTCTTATGTCTGCTTTAAAATATTTTCTTTTGACAGTGGCAACAGATCTATTGATTCTTAGCCTGGATCTGGTGAAAAATCGTGTTGGTGTAATGGGCCAAGATATGCGCAAGACCTTCATTGGTACTATTCTAGTGGGTCTTATTGAAAAATCGCCAGATGTCAAAGTTTTGAAAGCATTGACAAAGATGGTTGAAGATTGGGTCAAGAGTAAATCAACCATAGCCGTTAATCAGAGTCCAACCATCAGAGAGAAATCCATTCTTCTCGTAAAAATGATGCAGTTCATAGAAAAGCGATTTCCCAATGATTTGGATTTGAATGCCCAATTTTTAGAGCTTGTTCACTATGTGTATAAGTAAGTATCATCTCAGTTTGTTGGAACTTGTTATTTTAGTTTATTGCTCAATTATTTCTGTGTATTGTTTCACTTTTTTATCTGTAGTTTTAAATTTACCAGGTATAGATGTATGAAACCAGAATTCTTTTGTGAAAATGATATGTCTGTTTGAAAATGATAAATATTTTACTCAAAATAATCTCCATTGCTATTTATACACTTTCCCCACCTTTCTGGCAGTTTATGAATGCCATGCCAAAAAACAGTTCTTCTTTTGAAGCGAACTAGTTATCGAGCCATTTTTGTACATTTTCATATGCACTGAAGCATTGTTCAGTGACAGCATGTCCCAGTGATGCGAATAGATGTAATTGGACGGAGCCAAGTCTGGAGAATAAGCCGTATTTTCCAACTGAACAGCTCGATCATTTCTTTGATCCACTTTTGCTGTGTGTGAAGGGGGCATTATCATGGAGCAAAACTACTTTGTTTTACCTTTCTCCGCATTCCGGTCATTTTTCACGTAATGCTCGATTTAAATCAATCATTTGCTGTTGGTAGAAATCAGTGTCAACGGTTTCACTAGGTTTTAGCAGCTCATAATAGATTTTTGGTGGTATTCCTCGCTTTTTGTTTTTAAGTCTAAATCACCACTTTTCAATTTTTTGAACTATTTGAAACACTGTGTGCAAGAGCATGTTCACCGTAAGCTTCGGCATGCTATTTGATGTGATTCTGCAGCAGTTTTCTTCAAATGATAACAGAAAACCAATGCTGTCTGCAAATCATAGTTCGTAGGCACAAAACTCGTTGTGTTTAAGGTTATACAAAAATATACTGTTGTATGGAACTTGGGCTGTTGTGTGTTGAAAATCTCCATCAGCTGTTAGAGGGAGATACTGGTGCAGTAGAAGTGGTCTGGCGGTCACTAAACTGATGGCTAGCGCCATCTATAGGGAAATTCTGGTTTCATACTTCTACACCTGTTAAATACTAAGAAATTTCATGTGACTTTTACAATTGGTGTTCCTTAGATTATTCATTCCAGGAGCCGCCGGATTTCTGGGTTCCTTTGCTGTGCCACTGCATAAAGGTGTAAGATTACTGGGAAATAAATAATCAAATTACCCTCATGTATATGAACTATTCTAAAGTAGTATATAAATTTTTTCGGGACCTCTCGGGGCCACTCGGCAATTGCGGACCACCCAACTTAGCTAGGGCCTGGTTCAAGCAATTGAATATATTGGAAAAGCCGGACACTACATGCAAAGCAAAGGACTTACAGTGAGAATATTGACAAGTATCTCAATGTGATAAATAAAATGATTATTAAAGATGCTTAAAGAAAAGAAAACAAACTACCATAACTGATTATTGCACAGCTCATTAACGTAACTATGTATTTTTAGAATAAATATCATCTGTAAAGTACAGCATGAGATTATAAAAAGTGATTAAGTTTTTTTTATTAAGATTAAATTTAAACAAACAAAAAATATTGGTGTTTAATTGCTAGAGATGCATTAATTATTACAAAGTTTAATGATTTAATTACACTAATATTTACATCTAAATTTTTACTTCATACCTTAAGCATCTAGCTTATTAATGTGGTTATAACGTTATAACAAAATCTTTAATAGTAACCAAATATTTTGTTATAACATTAAATTTCTTTATTACGAAGTAGTATTCAGTGAAACCTCTCAGAGCGGCCACCCCTGTATAGCGGTCGCCCCTGTAAGCGGGCAATTTTCCAATGCATGGATTTTTCGGCACATAGACCTAATGTTAAAATAACCTCTATCAGCTGCCACCCAACCCCCTCTAAACGGCCACAGATTGGGATTGCCCATCTCATTTTTTCGGGGAAATTTACTCACTCTATGCTTTAATTTTGAGCGAAAAAAACGCAAGGTCAGGTTTATGGTCGAATATCAGACCCTGGAATACCTGGAATTGAATCTGTTATCTCTTTTGTATTCTCCCCAACCACCCATGGAAACTGAGGCTGGAATTGGACAATCAGGCATTGAAGGTGTCCTACAAGTGAATTTTTGTCTTTTTCAGGCGCTAATTCTGTCCCTGACGAATTTCCCGACGTTTGTAATGACAAGCAAGCTAAACTTTCATCACAAGCGACTTTAGGGAAAATCGATGAAATTATCACAAATTCCGAAGTGGTTACAAGCGAATCGGTTAGAGATCTGCTTTTTAAAGTAAAAAATGAACTTGAAAAAATGGTTGTTTCTGAGAAAAGTAAAAACTTAAGACACAAATTGTATCCTTTTTTCGAAAAATCTAAGAAAGCATTAAAGTACTATTTTCTCTTTAGAAAAGTTTTAAATTTCATTTTAAATAAGGAATATGTATCAGACTTGTTTATATTAAGCATTATAGCAATTATTTTATAATGGTAAATAAAACCCTTCAGAGCAGCCACCCCCTCTGAGCAGCCAAATATTCTCGGTACGGTGGGGTGGCCGCTCAGAGAGGTTTCACTGTATAAAGTATATTTTCTGAGTTCCTTGAATTTCGTTATAAAGAGAGTTGACTGTATATGTTTACTTATTTTCTACAAAAATAAAACCTTTGGATTGGAATAATCCATTTATTTGATTTATCTCTTTTCCTATGAATCTTCTGTAAATATTGCTTGAAGACCCAGATATTCTTAAATTTCTTCAGCATTTATTCTTTTCAATTCCACTTTAGGGATGAGTCATTAAAAGGCACAGAACTGCAGTCAAAGCTAGAGCCAGCATTCATGGCTGGACTACGTTGTGTGCAGCCTCAGATCAGACAGAAGTTTTTTGAAGTCTTTGACAGCAGCATTCGTCGTCGATTGAATGACCGCCTTCTGTATATAGTCTGTTCACAAAACTGGGAGACAATTGGCCCACACTTTTGGATCAAGCAGTGCATTGAACTTTTGCTTGTGACAGCTGTAGATGGAACACCCATTCAAAGTGCTTCACCCAATGTGATGCTCCCTTCCATTTGTTCAGTCATCGAGCAATCCGATTCACAGGAAAAAGCTAACTTTGCTATGGCCATAGCTGTGAAGGAAGAACCCATGGATGTAGAGTCTGTAGAAACTAAAGAAGTTAGTAACATGTTTATTGTATCTTTTCAGTTATTCAAAGTAATATTTTGCTGTCAGATTATTTGAAATCAGTTTAGTTTCTTACTGTTCTTGAATGTTAAAATCTTCTAAGTATAAATTAATTATAACAAGAACTCTGAATGAAAAATTACTGTTTAAAGGTAAAATTAATAAAGATGTAATAAAACACAAGATACTGCAAAATATTCGTTTTGGATGGCATAAAAGGTTCACCCTTCTGCTGGGAGAGATAATTATTTTTTTAATCTCTTGTACTACTCAAAACGATCATTTTCTGGTATTTTTTTAAAATCATGTCTGTTATTTTAAAGTTTTTTATGAACTTAATAACCACAAATTTTAGAAGTTTTAAATGTAGCCACTTTTCACAAGTTTTAATGTAATGCATTGAAAAATGTTTTATTTCTAATCAGGGATATAGCAAGAAAAAAATTTCAGGGGTAGCCCAAAGGTGAAAAAGGTAGAATTTCTCACAAAAATGCTTCATTTATTCACATGAAATTAACAAAAATCCAAAACTTCAAGAGGTGTCCAGTACCTTATGAAACCCTGCCCCATTGACTATGTCCCTGTTCCTAAGAAATTTCTTTAAAAAAAATTCTGTATAGATTTACGTGTTAAGCCAATCTTTGTTTTAAAATTTTAGGCTGGAATCATCTTATATGACCAAATACATTACTGGAAAATAAGGCTGAACTGTAAATGCATGTTTTTTAATAAAAATTCCCTGTGAATACGATGTGAAAAAAAATGCATTTTTTTCTTATAACCCTTGTTAATAATGTTTTAAAATCATAATAGCAAATTAACATTATTATTATAAATGTAATAAGTTTAGTTTTGTTTGATATTAAGTATAATCAAATATATTTATGAAATCCTAACATTATAAACGTGAACGTGACTTTGTTACGTTTTCACGCCTAAACTGCTGAATCTATTATGATGAATTTTGGTATATAGATAGATGGGACACTGGAGACAATTGCAGGTTACTTAGAATTTTAGATTTTAATTAATTTTTGAATTATTAATTAAAAATCTTTTTTACTTTGCAATGCTTGGCGAGTTTCTATTGTATAAATTGACTAGGGGCCAAGGCCCCTAGACTCGCTATGCTCGCTTTGCGTATGAGCCATTTGGCCCCTAATAAGGCTTATTTGTAAAAAAAGGCATAATTTCAACAGACAAAACCCAAAGGTTGGATCAGATAGAATGTTACCGAACTGCACATTGCTTTGTACTTGCACGTTCCTAGGAACATAAAAATTTAAACTTCACACGATTTTGTATTATGTGAAACTCATGGAACACCTTGCATATTTGCCAACCATGGCAATTTTTCATAATTTGGCGACTTGCGTATAAGTATGCTTAATAATTAGCTCTAAGAAAACAGTACTGCATATGTTTTCTTTCATAAAAGCTAGGATATCTTGCCACCAATTTCGACTTTTCGTTATTTGGCGATTTACACATGCTCACAACCTATAATTACTGCTCATGTAAGGTTACTGGGAAAACCGTTATCCATATTTTCATATACATAATCCTTTACAGATTGGCTTATTCAGCACCACGAATTATATCATCTCGCTGCTCTTGCAAATATCCAAAGGTTGGATCAGAAAGAATGTTACCAAGCTGCACATTTCTTTTTTCTTGCACTACTATACTATGCTATAACTGCTATTGGCATAGTTAATGCCTCCAAATATTTTTCTGGTAACAAATACTCCAGCTGGACCCAACCGGCTTTAAAATAATCTGCATTTTAATTATTTTTCATTTTCAAGATACTGGGTTCTATCATTTTGGAAATCGCGGTTTAGATTCACCCTGCTTGGAGAGATACCATTTTGGCAGATCGTACCTAATGCCAAGATGGCGGTTTTAAAATCAGTTACAATTAGTTATTCTGTTTTGGGAAAACAAATAATTGCTAATTCTAAACTCCTGTTGTCTGAGCGAACTTACTATTTGAAAATTCTCAACTTTGTGTAACATACTGAGTTATTTATTTCGTATACTTTTTAATTTTTTTGTAAAATGGGTGTAATCATACCTGCCAACTTTTACGGATTATCCGTAAAATATACGGATTTTGCCATTAATTTACTGATGTACGGAGATGAGTAATTTTACGGATTGCTCGGCTAATTTCGAAGTTCGCAATTTCATACAATTCAATCTTCTTCCATCCGTCTAGAGAATATATATTTTCCCTTCAGCACTCCTTTATTTAAATGTCCAATGCCATAAGAGTAAAAATTGACTCCCATTTGGAATTTAAAATAATTTTTAACCCCCCCCCTCTCAAGGAAACCAACAAAGAAAAAACACTTTATTGAATGGGGCATGTTCAGATTTTGAATTCAATCTTTTTCCATCGCTCTTGTGAGTAAATATTTTTCTTTTAGAACTCTTTCATTTAAAGCTTTAATTCCGTAAGGATGAAAACTGATTCCTATTTTAAATTAAATTTTTACCCCCCCCCCCCTCCCTAATTAAACCAGGTAAGAAAACTAAGACTAAGTAGAGCAGGCTCAGTTATGAATGAAAATGATTTAATAAAAATAAAAAATATTTTGACCAGAAATAAACTTAGCTTAACAAGAGCAGAAATTATTAGTACCAAAAAAATAAATGAACTCAGTTTTACTGATGGGAGGTAAAAATTTACTGAAATGAGGACATAATTTTACTGATGTTAATTTTCTTAGGTTGGCAGGTATGGTGTAATTCTACTTCATGTTTGTCAATATCATGCGATTCTACATACTTGGAATTGCTTTGTTGCAAAGGAATGAATGATTTTATGCTGGCGGAAATTTGCCAAACCTGGCAACCATTATGTTTATTTTTTCAGTTTTTTATTAATATCTTCTAAAATAATTAAATTTTCGAAATTTAAGTCAGTTTATCAGGTACCCCAGAGTTTTCGGAATCGTGGACATCTTAGTCGAAACTCAAATTCCCATGGTTTAGGAGGAGATAGCCAAACAAGCTCTTGACTGCAGCAGCCGTTGCTTTTTTCTAGAATAGAGAGATTCATGTTTTGAGTTAACAGATGTTCTATTACGTCAGTGAAGAATTGCATGCATTTGAACAACATGAAATATCACAGAAATTATGCCAGTTTTACGCCAAATCTATCTATTATAATAAAAATGAATGTTCTCCAGACAAATCTACAGCATGCAGAGCTATAAAAATTTGAGCGCATAAGACTAACTTCGGTAATGCGCATGTAGACACTTTTGAAATTTTAATTACTTTTTAAACTATTAATTAAAAGCCATTTTTAGTTCGTCATGCTTGGCGAGTTTTGCCCGCACAATATGATTTATACTTTTGAAATAAAGCAGAAATTCTATTTGCAGAATTGCATGCATTCGAAAAACATGAAATGGCATAGAAATTAAGTTTGTTTTACACCAAATTAAAAAGTATCAGAAAGAAAAGTCCAAATGTGCTTCTTAAAATTCATAAATTTCCAAAGCCTACCAATAATGTAAATGTGTACGTTTGTGTGTTCGAATGTTTGTGACTGAATCAGATAAAAATGTCTTAACAGATTTGGATAAAATTTGGAATGAAGATAGCTTATACCTTGGATTAACATACAGGTAACCTTTCATGCATATAGCATAAATAATTTCTACTTATTATAAAAGAAGATGTCTGTGGGCGTGTCGACAGCGTTACGGACAAACGGCTACACCTAAGAACACCAAATTTGGTACTCGGGAAGTTCTAAACATGAAGTTGTGCCCCTCGAAGTGATTTTTTTCAAAATTAGACCTAGAATTTATATGTTGCGATTTTTGGCATTTTTTCTCACTTAATTCATAATAACGGTGGAAATTACGCTCTCAGCAAAACGACATTTGTATCATCAGATGGAGGAGAGAATTCTTTGAAAGACAGTTTGTTCTGAATACGTAACATGATTTTCTGATTTTTAGGCATTTTTATAAGAAGCATATGTTTTGGTGAATTTTTTCGTAAAATAATTTTAAAACTGTCGCATCTTGAATTCTGTCCTTCATTACTTTTTGATACTTTGACAAATTGTGAAACATTCTTTTCTCCCTCTTTTTAAAATGAAAATGAAAAAATTTTGTTAATTAGATGATTTTTAATGTAACCTAATGTTTAGAATTTAATAGCATCAACAAATCATTTATCCTATTTTGCTTACACTTACTTCTACAGGATATTTTCTACAAAAGAAGAGGGGGGGAACTAGAGACAAACTGGAAAAAATCAGAACACATATTACAACTCTACATGTAAAATTTTCGGGGACCAGATAGTTTTAAACCAGTTTCTAGATATGTTATCTACCTGTACATTCTTGTGGAACCCCAAAGTGCCCTTTTTGAAATTTTTCCCCAGGCAGCCCTTTTTTCTAGAGTCAACACAGTAAATCTTCAATTTTATGTTCCAAAATCATGTTAATTCTGATCCCAAATCTTAGTTTTCTTCGCGGAAGCTAAATTTTTTGTGCTCCCAAATGGAATTTTTCTGCTTCCGTGGTGCTCCCAAATGAAATTTTTTCTGCTCCCGGGGTGCTCCCAAATCGAATGTTGGAGTTAACATCCCTGGAATCGCCATAGAATAAACTGATCCCATTGGTGCCAAATAATCTAAGCTGTTTCTTTTAATCGAGCCTTGAAGAGGGAGAAGCGAAGATATATAGCATTGTTATACATAATAAGTAGTATTAGTAGATTTTTAAGGATAATATGAATAAATCACAATATATCACGCTAATATATATTTCATGAAATTAAGTGTTCTGTTTATCCTTTTCTGAGGGTTGCCTTATAACCAACTAAAGGATAAGTAATTCTAATTTGCATTAATATATCCTGCAGTCATTTCAACAGAAGAGATTACTTGAACTTTTTAAAAAAGGAAATTCTGTTTTGTCACATGCAGATATGATTTTAGTAAAATATTCGCTTCTTCCTGAATGAAGAACGGGTGTGCAGCTATTTAAAAATAATGATTGTAAATTTCATGTAGTGTCTGAGGTATTTAATGGTACAGCTTGAACCTAAAAAACAGTATGGTTTATTGTTTCACATTTTGAATGTCGGGAGTTCTCTGCAGACCATTAAGCTTTTCAATTTTTTTATCAAGAATGACACTGACAGTTTTTTGAGTCATTATATTGCAATGATGCCAGGTTAGTACTCATGCTGCCAAGTCAAGAGTCAAATAATTTTGCTTTTTTTTAGATCCCACATCACTGGAATTAGTTCGAATTGCACATGTAAGAAAAATTTTGCTTTCCTGCTGTGCGAAGAACGGGCATGAGCTAGTCCTACATAAAGTAGACTAAGTGTGAAACACGGTTTTGTAAGATCGAGGCCAACAACTTTCAGCGATTGCCTCTGTGCCTTGTTGATGCTCATGGCGAAACTTAAACGAACTGGAAACTGAAGGCGTTTGAAGTTGAATGGTAGATCTGAAGGTATAATTGGTGTATCTTTGGTATGAATACATCTTTGCCTGCTGAATGACCAGATGGTGGCTTTGATAATGTTAGGCATGAGCTTCTTGACAGAAAGCCTTGTTCCATTACAGAGGGAAGGAGGATGTAGAATCCTGTGAAGCGTGATCAGTGCCCCAATCTTCAGTTCCAGCTTGTGCTCGGGTACTCCAGGTGGCTCCAATGTGTTCAAAAACTCTTGTGTTGTTCACAGCCTCATGTACATCGCATGTTGTGTCAATGGATTTGTAAGTGTCCAGCCTACCGGGCAAGTCATGTAAAAGTTGCTTATTTATGGCTGTGACAGTCTCATTTCTTGGGACCAGAATTGCTCTTTTGCACAGCCAACTATGATCAGTGAAGTTCTGTGCCACATTTGGAAGCACTGCGTGTTTCATTTCTTGGGTTTCCACTATTCTTCCAATGGTTTGCATAGCTATGCATCCATCTCGAGGACCAGAATTAAAAGCACCATTTCCTATTTGAAGTAGATGTTCTGAAAAATACTGGGCTGAGGGATCCCCAGTGATACAAAATCGCATGTTTGTTGAAGTCTTTTAATACCATTCCAGATGCAAGATGATTTAATGCATGCCTTTATTTCATCTGCCTTATTCCACGGGGAATAACCAGCAACGTCTGTCGAAAGTCCCCCGCCAAGACCATAGTAATAAATCTCATTCTGTAATTGTTACGTCCGAGATCTTTCAAAGTGACACAAAGAGCTTCAAATGCGGATTTATCAAACATAGTACATTCGTCCCATATAATAAGCGTGTAATCCTGTAGTACCTTGGCCTTTGTTGAATTTCTTGAAATGTTACAAGTAGGAGTCTCTGTGCTTGCTAGATTTAATGGTAATTTGAAGGCTGAATGAGCTGTCCTCCCTCTTGTGAGTAGGGTAGTGGCAATGCTGGATGAAGCAACAGCAAGGGCAATCTTGCTTCTCTATTGAACTTTGGCCAAAAGAAGATTGATGAGGAAAGTCTTCCAGCCCAGGAGCATCCAATAAGAAAATAGCTCCTTGCCGCTCAAACACTGCTTTTGTGATCTTGCTGAATGCTTCCTTTTAGTCTTGGACCAATTTTGGCTCATTCTCCTCTGTGTATTTTGTCAGCATACCTGTGTCATAATTTCGTTCCATCATTTCTTCACTTGGTTTGTCAGAATCGTGGTTGCGATTAGGTTCTGGAAGTCCAAACTTTTTCAGGTCCGATCAACCCACTGACACAATCTGATCTTCAATATAGATGAGAGCTTTGTTGAATATATCATCACTGTAGTCTAGATCCCTGTTCTGTTGTTGCATACAGGCTTGATGCAGTATGTCTTCTGACAGGTTCTCCTTGTGTTTCATTCATAACTGTTCCGGACCAGACATCGAGCATGTTTGTAGCATGACAGCAAAAAAGGTTACGTTACACCTTTTGGCGATTGAAAGGCAGCAGCTTCTTCCAGTGCTCTGTTCCAATGATCATCGTTCTCTAGAAGTCCTCTAAGTTTGCAAGCCTCTTTCACAGACTCGTCGTTCAACTGTTCTCAAATCTATGAATCACTTCGGACCTTTCACTTTATGAAGGAGTCGCAGGTGAAAGCATTCAGAATTGTTTGGATGGACAGTGTACATTCAGCCGAGTGCATCAGTGGATCTTATTCCTGCATGTTCTGGTACAACCTGTCCTTGTTTCTGGCAGTTCCAAGTCTTATTTCCATTGTTCCAGGTGTAGTACTTTGGAAGATGGTTGTAGAGTAGCGTGTAAGCAAACTCATCATGGATACAAAGCTTGAAGAAAGAAGTTAATGTTGTTCTGTGAGGTACTTGTACATGTTGAGCAGCATTTTCTGTCCTAAAGTAGACTCTCTGTCCATTTTCAAGATGAACGCTTAAATGAACCACTGTGGAGTAACGCTCGTGAATTGCGAAGCTAAGTATTCCCCATACGGCTTCTTTCTGCTGATGTATCTTCCCATTTCATACTGATGAATTTCATCCATGTCATTCCGTTCGCTGGTTACTTCAAACACAGCCATGTCTGATCCTTTGTTCACATACTTAAGACTTATTTTATTGCTTTTATGGAGTTGCAAAATTCAATGTTAATAGCGCCTTAAAAATTTTTGTCAAAAGAGGAGAATAAGGAACAATCTAACTGTTGTCCACAGTTTTCTGATCCAGAGATTTCTGATCATTGGAAAGGAATTTGTACGGTGAATACACAGTCTTGTGGGCTTCTGTGATGATAGAGTGGATATCCGTCTTGTCTTGTTTGTGTCTCTTTCAAAAACTGGCTTGGGAATCACTTTGTGCAAACTGTCTTTCATGCCTGAAGAATGTGGATTTATGGATCAGCAGGGGCCGTGCACCATATGCTTCATTACACTCGTGAAAAGCTGTGGTTCTTCTTTTTGATTCAGTATTTCTGCACTGATGAAGTCATCCACTCTGTGAGCATGAACTGTATCTTTGAGCCAAAGAAGAATGTGAGCATGAGGGAGTTCTCGCTTCTGCCACTCTATCATGTACATGTGGCATTAAACATCGCCAAAAATCTTTTTCTTTGTGATGAGACTCATCAGTGCTTTTTGCTTTTGAT
This sequence comes from Cheiracanthium punctorium, assembly GCA_038373885.1. Taxonomy (NCBI): domain Eukaryota; kingdom Metazoa; phylum Arthropoda; class Arachnida; order Araneae; family Cheiracanthiidae; genus Cheiracanthium; species Cheiracanthium punctorium. Next base: position 82,246 of record JAWZYV010011999.1, read on the forward strand.
GAAACATTTTCAGACAAATTGTGACGATCCTGAGCTTTTTGCCCATGAAATAGTTCCTGCTGTATTTCAGTCCAATTAGGATAGGGTGATGGTGAAGGTGATGAAGAGGTCCAGTCTACCATGCCTGTTTCCATGCTAGTTTCTGACGTAGGTCATGGCATCTTGAGTATGCTCATGCATGTAGCTGGGACCCCTGGTGAAGCTTGAAGGCAAGATGATCAACTTGCCAATGTCAGCAACATTTCCATCATTGATGTTGGAATCTCTTAAATGTGCATATTCTTCCACTCTCAGCGTGCTCTGATTCAGTCGGATGTACCTCAGCCTTTCGGACTCTATTTTGGCATTACATGTCTATGATAAACTGATGAAACAGGTCCTTGCTACTCAGTAAAATGTTAAAACTGGAAGAGCGCATCATAATCCTGTAAGTGTAGAAGTCCATGGCAGAAATCTTCTTATCTTGTGGTATTCCTGTAATTGGGTTCCTTTTTTGCATTTAAAAATGATATCCATCCTCTCCCTGACAGAAAAGGAGCAAATACTGTAGGGCATCGTAGGACCTGTGTGTGTCAGAAATTCTGTGGATGGTGCCACTCCTTTCTACTAAAACTGTCTCTTGTTCCATGTTCTTCACCCATCATGATGATAGCCACTTCTGGTGTTGTTGGTGTCTTGAAGTGCCTCTCATGCTCACCTTGTGGGGGTTTTATCCTCTAAAATGATGACTTTCAATTCAGGCGTCATTTTTTCCATGGCCAATTCGAAGCTGTGGACGCACGTGTTATGATGATGCAGCATGTCTTGCAACTGAAGGACAATTCTTTGTCGTGTCTGTGACACATTTCTAAAACACTGTTCTGCTTGCTGAGTACTATCTCCCATGAAATACACGTGCAAAAATTTAGGCTCTTCATTTGGCAATGGTTTTAGACTCCCGATGCGGTGATATACTTGACCCTGCACTTTGAATGTCAGCATGTATCCTGGTTCTCTAATTTCTTTGATTATGCCAAAAGGTGTCATCTGGAATCACGAATTGTATCTTTTGGAGTTTGTCATTTAATGCATAACCTGAAAAGTTCTGTTTTATAAATATTTAAAAGGGATATACTTCTCATTTATCAATCTCTAACAGTAATTTATCTTAAAATAAAACTAAAAATCACTTAATGTAAATTAATATTAAAGAATGAAACAGAAAAAAAAGCATTAAACCCATGTTTGGAAAAAATAATTCATCTATCAAAGGTATCTTATCAAAATAGATATCTTATTCTTAAATAAATAAAAAAATAAAAGAAGTATGCATTTCTTTGTGAAAATAATCTACAATTACAGTTATTTTAATAAATGTGTCATGGTTAAATTTATTTACTTCTGCCAGCACTGTATACATAAAAAGAATATTTTAACTGTTTACATTTTAAGTAACACTTTTAATGCACATATATGTAAAGATATTTAGTTTTTGTAAATTATAAGTCAATTATTAAAAAATACTTAAATGATGTGTTAAACATGTTTACAATTTATTGTTCTGATGTCATTATATTAAAAAAAAAAAATGAAAAACATACTTGCTAGGTTGGTAACTGCAGATCGATCGTATAGTGGTAGTGGAAAAATTTTATCAAGATAATGTTCTTAAAACATTTTCTCTAAATGTAATGAAAATTACGAGAATGAAAATACATTAAACATAGCAAACCATAACATTTATCTAATACTCTGGATTATTTATTTATAATACTTCAAAGTTCATTGCCATTACATCTTTGCATAGTAAGTATTAAAGATAAAATCAAGGTAACAGATGCATACTCTAATGAAAATTTAAAAGTTATATTTATGTGATAAAAATGTAATGAAGCTTCAAAACATCTATACTCTAAAAATATAAAATAAAATGATTATACTGTCATAGACGTACAGATGCCTTGTTACAACTTCCCGAGAGCAACTACATACCTCGTCCTTGAATCTTTTCCACACACCCATCGACGACAATTTTAGACGCACAAGGAATTTTGCAGCACAATTTTAATCACAAATCGATGACAGTTCTGAACACACGAACAACATAAGCACAAATTTAATCACACATCGATGACACTTTTGAAGGCACACAGAATTTACTGCGAAGACGGATGTGTACCAGCCTCGGGGAATTTCTTAGTCGTCAAGAGCAGCGATATGGAGATGGCGTCATCACGTATACCGATTCATTACTGATTGCGTGGCAAGTTGTATGTAAAAATGCACTATAAACTCGATTACTTGAAAGCAAAACAAATTAACACATTTTTCAATCACCTTTTCAATAAATTATTCGTCTATTCACACAAACGTACACCTCCAGAAGATCGAAATTCAGGGTAAGTGCAATTCGATCACGTTTAAGTTGGGAACACAGAACGATGAGTAAGCTTCATCTTATCGAATCCCTTTGGATCGTAAGGTTGATTCCTTTTGTCACATGAAATTTGTATCCAGTTTATTCTTGATACGATGTTCTTTACCTCTTTTAGTTAATTTTACATCTTTACAGATAAAAAGATTCTTTCTTCTTTTCTATAGCAGGACCGGCAGACGCGAAGTCTCGTTCCACCTCACGCCCGCCGGGATCCACACCTGCTCAAAAAAAATTTCTCGCATCCTACTTCACTTCATTCTCCCCCACCATCGGCATCCAAACCTGACACTGTGCAGCCGGATTGCGAGGGAGAAAAGGGAAGAAGGAAGGCAAGCATCGGTGACACAGTATAACAATTGCAAGGCAGCCGGCCTTTCGTCGGCAGCAGCTGTAAAGTTGTTTACAAACAATTGAGAGAGGGGATGTTTTGATTTCAACACAACAACACTGAATAACTAAATACACGTTTAGTGTCAGATATCTGGCCGGATATCCGTATCCGGCAACCAAAGGAGCTTCGGATATCCGGTATCCGGCAAAATCAATATCCGTTACATTCCCTAATGTAAATTGTAACAATCTAATTGCATATCAATTTTAATTGGTTATTTCTTTTCACCCTCCTCCCTTTTTTTTAAACTTTAGAAGTTAGTTTGAAAATCCTCCAAATATTTGATTTTAATAATGGTTTGAAATAGAAAAATATTAAATTCAGTTATTTTTAATGGACTGATTAATATCATGATTTAAATTTGATTTGACATCATTAAAATAGAAAATGTTATTATAGAAAATATTAAATTTTTACATAAGTACGTCTTTAATAAAACAGTGTAGCAAAAGATTGCATTGCTTGTTTTCTGTATAGTTCAATTTTTAAAAAATATATTAATTAAATAAGTTCAATATTTATTTTAAATAATCATTTAGCATTTAGATGCCACTTTCAAATAACATTTTCCCCCTTAGAATTTCATTAAAAAAAACTGGTTAAAAAAAGGGTTTTTATGGGCGTGGAGGGGGTGTTAGACCCATTTTTTTAACAACCTTAGTTCTAAGCACTGAAATAACATATTAACGAACACTTTAAGGAGAAAATCAAATTCACAAAATATGTTCAAAATAGCTACCACTAACAGCAGCACACTTTGCAAACTACAACTTCTTGTATGTCCAGTAGCATTTGTGGTTTGTTGTTAATTTAATAAGAAAATTAAGTGAGGTATGCTCAAACTGCATATTTTGCTTTAATTTTAGAGGACTGATTTAGTAAATAGAAACATCATATGCTGCTGAACATTTAACTAGAGCTTATGATAGCTACTGATAGCTCTATTGCTATCAGTAGTGGAAATTTTGAGCATACTCAGTTTGCTTTTTCTTTAGTTAAATTGTACATTGTAGTTTAATGTATTTTTGTTCAGAGACAATTGTTACAGAGTTCTTATACAAATAAAACTAATTAAAGGTTCTAAACCTTATTGCTCTAATAAAAGTTATGATATTAAACTTTTAATGATTAATTAAATTGTTTTTGCTTCTGCTTGAATGTACTCATGATAAAATATTTAAATAGGATGAAATAGACATAGAGATGTCTGCTGATGAGAGTTGCATAAAGAACTCGATAGATGCATTGGGATTGAATCAGAGTGTTGGAATGATTTACAATCGACCAACTCTTTTAGGGAAACTTCTTAAGTTCCAAGAGACACTGCGAGAAATGAAAACCATAAACTTTTTGACTGCAACTGCTCAGCTCTGCCACATGGACACATCTTTGGCTCAGCATTTATGGATTCAGCTCTATCCAAGGCTATGGAAAATTCTCAATGAGAAACAGCAAACGGTGGGTTTATATAAAATTAAAATAAATAATCTCTTATAAGTAATTATTTTTTCTATTAAATTATGGAATAATAAATTATGTAGAAAAAAAGGAGCATAAAAAAAATAATTGATCATTTGACTGCTCATTTTTAAATCTTATATTACTATACATAAGAGAAAAACCTGATGCATTTGTGTAATTTTTATTGCATATCTAATAAAGATTTTCTTAGTAAAGACAAGACTCCAGTAGTAGATCTTTCCAGTACAAGGTTTTTTTTATTTCCGTGTCAAAAGAATGTTCTGAAATTGAAACCAGAGATTTGATTTCACAGGACCTTGGATTTTATGAAACTGAGACATTATTATGAAGGAGACAAATACCCTTTCTGTACATCCTGTAGATGTCAGTAAGATATTGCTAAAAGCTGTTTTAGTATAGGTGTTTGCATCAAACTTTTATAAACAGTTCCTGTGTGTGGTTTTTGGAAAAATTAATATCAAAGTTTTTAATAAATCTGCGAATTATTTGTCAGTGTTGACCTTAAAAGAACTATTAATATCTATATACCTAGGTTCTGTCCATAAATGATGTTACAATTTTAAAAAATACTTCTGACCCTTCTCTCCCTCCCTTGTGATATGTCACACTTCTCAAACATACACTTGCAGTTACAAAAAAGCACTATGTTATAGATCATACTTGAAGTTTTATTTGAAATAAAAAAAGAAATGTATGGAGGGGGCAAAAAGTTTGTATTGCTTTGCTCCCAATTAAAATACCCTTAAATTCTGGTAATGTCAAAACTTAATCTGCTGATTTTAAATGTTTTTATTTTTACCAAAATGGATGATGTCACAGTTTTTGTTCAGACCAGAGGCCTGCAAGCAACTAATCTTCATGAATAATGTCAATTTCCTTTCAAAATTACACACTAGATGGTCATTGTACATTTGCTCATTACATTAGGACCATTCACAACATAACCACCATTTGAATCCTGATAGTAAGTTTTAAAATAAATCCTGAAGCTTTTATGTTCTATATTACTAAAATTAACCTCTTTGTTCCAGAGGTCCACATATGTGGACCTTTGTGCTTCCACAGTTAACCCTTTGAGGAGCAACCCTTTCCCAATGCTGGAAAAAGGGCAGCCATTGCCATCGCTCGACTTAACTACCAGCAAGATGGCAAACGATCGAAATGTTCATCGCGTGCCACAGATCTAGAGACCCTTTTTTGACACAGCTGGCTGTGCTGGCACAGCCAGTTTCAAAAGGGCACGCGATGAACGTTTCGATCGTTCGCCATTTTGTTGGTAGTTAAGTCGAGCGATGGCAACGGCTGCCCTTTTTTCAAGATTGAGCAAACTATCCAGCTGTTCTCGCATTCTTCCATTTTTCAGCAGATGTCAGTGCTGTTAAAAATAATCGTGACCATTTTTTTACGGGGAAATGACGTGCTAAAAAGTAAAGGATTCTCGTGGAGCAATGTCACCCGCAACTATTTTTATAGAAATCAAATCTATTCTTCGTGACTGGCAACAGTCAAATCGTCAAAGTTTGGTGTTCCCAGAGTGGGAAAACTGCACGTTAAAGGGTTAAAATGATCCTTTAAGATTTTTTTCGTAGCTCTGAGCTGACATACGTGTACGGAGATACTTTAATTTTGAATAAAATAATTTTAACTCCTGTGTAAATTCAGCATGCTGATGCACACATTTAATTTTTGTTTGCCATTGCACAAAAGAATATTTGAATGTTATTAAAATTTCCTAAGTTGAATTTGTGATTATTTATTTATTTATTTTTTTAAATTCATATAGCTGAAAAGAACTTGCAGGATATCATATACTTTTAAGTGTCTTGACAGTCTTTTTTATGAGTGATAAGAACTTGTTTACTACTGAAGCAGATTGAAAATTTGTCTTATTTGAAAATACGCTTTCTTCTTGTCGTTTTTATAGAAGGTTATTTAAAAACAATTATGAGATTGCTTTTGAGATCTGAGATTTATGTTGGTCTGGAGAGGTTAAATTTGCTTTTAAACCTTTCGAAAGGTTATAAATTACCACTCGGTTCAATTCTTTAATAACTATACTGAAATTTCTTTTCAATACTATGCACTAATTATTTCCCATGTATTTCCAAAATCATAGTTACTAAAATCCTTATAAGATGGAGAGTGGGTAATGTAATGAAAGTCAGAGAAACTAGAGATGTAATGAATAGCAATTTGGCTAAATACCAAATATTCAGTACATAGTTTAGTCCAAATACTGAATATTTGGTGGCCGAATATTAAAATTTTAAAAATTTTATTTTAATTATAAATAAAATGCCACTTTTCAAATTTGTAATTAAATGTTAAATAAAGTCTAATTAAAATTCACTATATATTATTTGTAGGTACTTAAAAACACAAAACAGTATATTATCTGTAAAACTAAAAAATCTTTTCACAAAATATCTTTTACAAAGTTAAACACTAATAGCAGTTTAATTATATTTTGAGATATTCATAATTTAATAAATATGTTTTGGTAAATGTGATTAATCTGGTAACTATACATCATGCTTTGGGTTTTACCACCTCTGGGCAAACCATGTGTAGCAGCTTTTCAAAATTACGTTTGTATTGAGTATCTGAAAAGATTCCCTCTACTCCCACCCTGTAAAGAAGGTGGAAAGCCAGGTCAAGTAGTGTCACCAAGTAGAAAAATCTGCATTTCTGTAATGTTATTTTAAAAAAAAATAGATTGTTTCATTCAGCTTAAAATTCGATGACTAAGTATATCTAAGCAATATTATTTGTAAATGCTTTTACAAATGCATGTTAAAAATATTTTTTTTCTTGATTCCGAAATTATTCAGCTGAATTGTAGCAATATTCGGTCACAACTATTAGGGATGTAACGAATATTGGCCACTATTCGGTATTCGTCTGTTTTGCCGAAGATTCAGTAGGCCAAGTACTGAACAGATATTCGGCTGAATAGTTGTGGTCAAATATAAGCTACATATTCAGCAGAATAATTTCCTAACGAAGAGAAAAAAATATTTTTAATATGTATTTTTAAGTGCATTTACAAATAATATTGCTTAGTTATACTTCAATATGTTAATTTCATATAAAATATCCTATTTTATTGAATTTTAAGCTGAATGAAACACAATCAAATGTATTTAATATTACAGAAATGCAGACTTTTCTAATTTGTGACACTACTTTATGGGTAGGAGGAATCTTTTCAGATCCTCAATTACAAGCATAATTTTGAAAAGTTATTACATATGTTTGCCCAGAGGCTGTAAAACCCAAAGCATGATGTGATTATCTATAGTTACCAGATTAATCACATTTACCATAGCATTTTTATTAAATTATGAATGCCTCAAAATATAATTATGCAACTACAGTCGACTTGCGTTATAATGACCCCATCGGGGCGACCCTATTTGGGTCGTTATATCAAATAGTCACTATATCAAATGGATGGATAATACTTATAATAATCTTTCCAAATGTGTTTTTCTTTTAATATAACTTGATAATGATGTCAAATGATTTAATATGCATAAAAAACAAATTGTATAAGAAAATATTAGTTAAAATAAGTTTGTTTTAACTTAAATTAATTAAAAATGACAAATGAGACACAGAATACTTTTTTAATTTGGAGAAAAAAAATTATTTTAGATGACGACTTGAATCAATAATTATAGTGTGTACATAATAAATTGTACATATAAAAATATAAATTAGGCAAGAAAATAAATTTTAATTTATATGAATGGAAAAGTTATAACATAAGAACAATGAATACGCACGTATTTAACTTTTTTTTGAAGAAATCAATAATTGAGCTCTGGTGCAATTTTGGACACTGAAAAAGTGCATTCTCTAAACGATTGATTATTTTCTGATACTTCATACCCATTATTTTGTTTTTCAAATATTTCATATAATGTCATTTCGAATGTCATTACGAATAATGGTAATTTTTCATTACCCGACATGTTACTTCTTCAATACAGTTTGCTCCAAGAAGTAATGTAACCTTTCGTTTTGCACGTTTAACTCCTTTGCACGCTTCATCTTTAAAAACCAGCGACCGGTCAGGCAAAAGTTTGTAGAAAAGCGCAGTTTCATCTGCATTAAAAATGTCATCCTCATTGTAATTCTCCAGCAGTTTTTTCATAGTTTCTTCCTTAAATAATTTTACTGTATCTTTATTCACAGATGAACTCTCACCACATTTTTTTAAAACTTAATTTCATGCCGGAGTTTAAAGTTTTGAAGCCAACCATCAGATGCTTTAAATGTCTCATTAGGACGAAGCTTTTCAAAGAACAGAGTAGCTTTTTATTTTAAGTCATTTCCATCAACAGGAATGTTTTTTTTGCACGCATGCTCTTCAGCCAGTCTAAAAGTCCTTTCTCCAGAAGAGGAAATTTCCCTTCCCTGATTCTCATTCTATCTGGTGTAGCACTTTCAATGGAATCCCTATTCTTCAATATTGTGAATAGAGTACTTTTAGGTATTCCAAATATTTTTGCAATTGCAGTTTTCGGAAGACACTTTTCATCGATAGATTCTAAAATCTTATTTTTGTGTCGATGGACAAAGCACAACGTTTTGCGACTAAGGGTGGCATACTTAACAATCGCACACACACAAAAAAAAAAAAAAAAACAACGGGAAAAAAGCTAAGCATGCAAAGAAAAAAGAAACGAGAGCACAAATACGCTTCAAACGATGGAAATCACAAAGACAGGATTGACTCTTTTCATTCACATGTCTTTGGGTCAGTGAGGAGAGAGTATTCCATTTGTAAAAGCGGGGGTGTCTATCTTTTTTCATTCTGTATTGTCCTAACTGCTGGGCCGAGCTCTCTAAAGAGATTTTTTCCCCTCTACTGATAAGAACGATAGCCTGGGAAGTAAATAACTATTTTTAGATCAAGGTCAACATTTTTTCCCCTCTTCGCCAAACTCGAAGCCCGGAAATCGCTGCAAGTCCTGTCCAGTTCAGATCGAAATGTGGGTCACTATATTAAGAGTCTTAGTCCTTTCATCATCGTTATATCGAATGTGAAATAGTGTTATTTTAATAGGAAGGCAATTGGGATTTTTCAAAAGGTCGTTATATCGTGTTGGGTCATTATATCACAGGGTCGTTATAACGCGAGTCGACTGTATTAGTGTTTAACTTCGTAAAATATATTTTTTTCATGACCAAGAGTTTTTAGATTTACAGATAATATACTGTTGTGTGTTTTCAATAATCTACATATAACATAAAATCTTAGTCTTATGTTTTTTTAATTTTATAGTTATAGTTAATTTTATAGTTATATTTTTATTGTTGTTAATTTTATAGTTATATTTTTATTGTTGTTAATTTTATAGTTATAATGAATTTTAATTAGCCTTATATAGCATTTAATTACAAATTTGCGAGTGACATTTTATTTACAATTAAAATGAAATTTTTTTAAAATGTTATATTCGGCTGCTGAATATTAAGGATTTGACCTAAACTATGTGCCGAATATTCAGTATTTGGCCTGAGCTATTGGCCGAATATTCTGTATATGGCTATTCGGCCAAATCACTATTTGTTACATCTCTAACAACAATTTAACCTACTGAATATTCAACAAAACAGCTGAATAGGCTGATTACCAAATAGTGGCCAAATATTCGTTACTTCCCTGGGCTAGATTATTAAAGTAAACAAGAAAAACAAAATATTGGTATATACATTCAGAAGTCTGGTGTACACATCAATTTCAAGCAGGTTTTGACATCCCAAATCACCATCATTAGTGAAATATTAAATTAGGCAGGGTAAGATTATAACACTGTATAATCTTTTGGTATCTTTCAATTACGTGTGTTATGTTCCAAATTTAAAATTAATTTAAGGGCAGGATTATTTCTTATCTTGTACTAATGTTGATATTTTATACAATTCAAAGTAGTCAATTTTGTGACAGTTTGTTTTAACTATAATATCTTAAGATAATTTTTAATAAAATAAGTTTTAAAAAGTACCAAAAATTTAGGCCCCCCGTTACAATTTTTAGATTTGAAGTTTTGTGGCAGATAATTTTTTAAGCTTCTCATAAACCATGGTACATACACATCTGAACATACATGGTACATACACATCTTATGACCAGACCGCGGAATATATGCATTCGCATATTTGCATATGCAATTGCATATTTCAGGTGTTTTTTGATGATTTTGCATAAAATGACTGATTTTCTCAGTTGGATGCATATTTCAATCTCTTTAGCTTTGAATTTGTAACTTTTTTTACCTTCCTTTTAGTTTTTCTTTTTCTTTAACTCTTTAAATCCCACGCTTTGAAAATTTTATACAACCTCTGGTTCCCAGCAAAATAGCATATACGCTTTCAATTTTTTTTCGTGTCTATTTGAAACAATTTAAATTAAGTCAGACTGTATACTGTTTTCTTAGTGCCCAAGTCGCCTGTCGAAGTACTGTTTTCTTAGAGCTAATTTTTAACTATACATATACGCAAGTCGCCAAATTATGAAAAAATGCCATAATTGGCTAATACAAGGGTGTTACATGAATTTCACATAATTAAAAATAGTGTGAAGTTAAATCGTTAAGTTGCAAGGAACATGAAAGAACCAAGCAATGTGTAGCTCGGTAACATTCCATCTGATCCAATCTTTTGGTTTTGTTTCTTGAAATTATGCCTTTTTTACAAATAAGCCTTATTAGGGGCTGAATGCCTAATACGAAAAGCAAGCGTAGTGAGTCTAGGGGCCTTGCCCCGTAGTATATATGTGTATATATATATAACTAATAAGTCAAACACAAAACATACTACAAATAAGACATACCTCGCATAAAAATATAACAGCTATTAAAGAATTAGAAACCACATTTTGAATTTGAACATTATTGCTGATAATGTTGGGAAATTAAATAAAAATAGAATGGAGATAGTCTAAATAGACAGCTGCATTTTACAAAGTATTCAAAATGAGTATAGATAAATCATAGATGCTGATTGAAAAGGAGTAACTGAAGGTGGTAACTAGGAAAATTACAAAACTATAAATGTGCACTTGCAGCAAAATATAGCTTGTAAGAAGATTTATAAAATTATTAGCAATGCAAAAATGGCATATAAAGTCAAATCAAGCATCCATAATTAATTATTTAGAAGATATCCTATTTGTATATATATAACAGTATTACAAGTATCAGTAGTATAAAAATCAACAGCTACATCGAATGTTTTGTCTGCATAATCATTATTATTAAGCAATTTAAAAAAATAATAACTTCAACTGATAGATAAAAGACAGCAACAAGTTGCCTAACAAAATCAGCAAAAAGAAACTAGTTGAGAAACAAGTTACATAAATTTAAAGTCCATGTAAGGTGTTAACTTAATAAATAATTTCGTTGATAGCTAAAATTTGAATGAAAATAAGCAAACAAAATTGCTTGAGCAAAACATAACAAAAAAATGTTTTCAATACACAAATGCGCACATATTAGCATTAATCAATTCGTTTAATTAAATTTATAACAAGAAATTTGTACGTAATATAACAAAACATTTAGCTTTTCTGCATTTAATAGGTGTAATATAAATGTTGGTTCATTCAACGAATTATTATAAAAGGCAGGAGAATTGTAAAACTTACACTTAATAATATTCTAATCAAAAATCGCGTCAAATAGATCTAAAAATGCTTCTCCTTTGAAAAAAAAACACGTGAAGCCTAGGCTTTATTCTTTGCTCCGCAGCAACAACAAACACTAACCGCACTCCTTCCACCGACACACAGCTTGGCGGACAAAAAGCATGTTAGAATGTAAACATTCGGAAGGAATAATTCCGCAAAATCTTCCATCTGTGCATCGCAGTTTACCAAATTTCCCTGACAGGGTTCGGTTGACGTGAATCTGACGTCACGCAACCGAACCTTCGGTTAACCGACTGTCTCCTATTAGACCCCTAGATGGGCAACATACTTTAGCTCATATATTGCGATCATTCACAACATAACCACCAACCATATTTTCAATGTCTGATATAGTGATGAATTATGTATGTATCTTCTGATTAACTTGCATTGGTGATTTGCCTAATTGAGTTTTCCGTTTTTTTTAAGGCTCTTAGTGCAGAAATAGTATCATTTGTTGCCAGTGGTTGTCATGTCATACAACGTGATTGTCATCCAAGTGCCCTGGGCACATTTTTTGAAGGTGTAGCTCATTTTCAACCTCCTATTAGCATCAAACCAGGGTCTCTAAAAGTAAGTGTTTAGCTTCTCAAATAATATCTTTTGCTGGCTGTAAGAAAAATAGGATTTTTTTTTACATTATTTTATTGATTGCACAACTTTTTTTTTTTTAGCTGTAGGATAAAAAATCAGAATATAACTTTGTATCTCTGATTTGAATTTGTCAAAAAATATGCCTTGCACTATTACTATATCTAATTAGAATATAATTACTTTTTAAAATACTTACTAACTGTTCAGTTATTTAATGTTGAGGGGAGGGGGAGGAAATATTATTTTATAAAACCAAGATGATATGTTCTGAAATTTTTTTATTTTTTAGTACATTGGCAAAAATCACAATCTCTGGCATAGAATCTGCCTGCTTTTGGAACAGATTTGCTCTCTGTCTGGTGGACTCCAATCAAGATCCCGCTCGTCCTCTGAAAATGTTGATACTGAGGCTGGAATGTTTCAGATGGAAGTACTTGATAGCATTTCTGAAATGTACTCATGCTTGAAAGAGGAAGACTTATGGGGTGGTCTTTGGCAGAAAAGAGCAAAATATCCAGAAACTGCCCAAGCTGTTGCCCTGGAACAGCAAGGCCTGTTCAACCAAGCACAACAGTGCTATGAACGTGCTATGACGGTTGTTGCTCAAGATGTTACATCAAGTAGTTTACAACCTGTCCTGAATTCTGAAACTGTTTTACTTTGGAAACAATGGATGAGGTAATATTTTTATGGACTGTTTTCAAATTATTGCAAAATGCAAGTTTTGCAGTACATTCCTACTTTTTAAGGTGTTTTCAATTTTGTTGGAATATCTGATTTTTAATCTGTACTTATTTTAAAAGAAGATGTCTGTTTGCCTGTCGGTGGCATTTCAGACAAACGGCTACACATAGAAACACCAAATTTGATACACAGGAGTCTAAGCATGAAGTTGTGCACCTCAAAGTGATTTTTTTCAAAATTTGGCTTGGAATTTTTTTATTTTATGGTTTGAGATTTTTTCTTACCTAATGCTTAATAATGGTGGTAATTAGGCTTGCAGCAAAATGACATTTGCATCATCATATAGAGGAGAAAAATTCTTTTTAAAAACAGATTGTTCTGAATATGTAACATAATTTGTAGATTTTTAAGAATTTTTAAACTAAAGATCACTTTTGACAGAAATTTTCATGAAATAATTTTAAAACTGTTGCTTCTTTATTTCTATTCGTCATAACTTTTTGATATTTTGACAAATGACAGAACTTTCATTTTGCCCTCTTTAAGAAAGGGGAGAAAAATGGGGAGCAAATATAAATTTGGATATTTTTTAGGAATTTTTAAGTAAAGAAGAATTTTCAATACAACAGCTGTTGCTTTAAGATTTTGTTTGTCATTAAGCTTGCGATTTTCATCATCATGGTAATGGTGAGTGAATAGCTGCCAGTTGAAAGAAATAAAACTACTTTCAAAAGAGACACTAAGTTTTCGCGAGTGAAATCTGTCATTTTGATGTAATGACAGTCCCTTTTGAAACTCAATCAGAATAAGAGACAAGCAAAATATACTCCACGCACGAAATAATTTCATTTTTTATATTTAGTTGTCGGAAAAAGAATTGAATACTCTTATTTCAACAATGAATTCTCTCTGAGCTTGTGGGTGTAATGAAGACAAGATTAGAATTCAGCATCTGGCAATCTGTAGAGTTGCGTGACTAAATTTTCATAATTCAAAATTTTTCATTCAAAATTTTTCAGGAAGGTTGTCTAACAGCTGAAATGCGACCTCATCATCTGGGACTTCCTTCCCATCAAACCAGATCTTTAACTACCACAAGTACTTCTGCTATATTACTGCTCATAGGTCTTGTTTGATCCCTCCTCATGTTCATGAATGATCTTTTTAAGGACTCTGTTCTTGCATGACTGGCTGGCTCAAAAATGCTTTTAAGAAGTGCTCATGCTTCAGCAGGGTTGGTAGCATCTTGTAGCAGGGTTTTAAGGTCTGCTCTTCTTTCTTTAGTTTGTCTTTTACTGTCCCAACACTTGTCTAGGCACTTTCTTTTGCTGGAATTTCTGGAGTCCTTATTGCCCCTCTGTCTCGGACAAAAATTCAGCTAGATCTTGGCTCAGAAGATACAAGTCCACATTTAACTTCCAACATTTATAGTTATCTTTATTTAATTTTACCAAGTTAAAGCCAGAATGACACTGCTGAATCATGCTCCTTACTGCAGCCATTATTTGAACACAGAAGTAAAAGTGCTTGCGAAGGCATAATTAATGACAAAAATTTTACTTAAAAACTGGTTGTTTGAATTATCAAAGCTTTCAATAACATGAAGACTTTTTCATTCCAATACAAACTTCGAGTCTTCTTTCTATGGTTTTTAATTTAACTAAAAACAGTTAGCAACAATTGGCATTTAAAACATACAGTTTTGCTCACATGAGCACCGCATTGGGGGTGCTTCCTTGACCGAGGTATCATCTGTTCTGACAGGACTCTTATCGGCTAGGGAAGATGAGTACAAAAATATTCCTCCCTTGGGGATTATCGTGGCCAAGTTACATCCTCCTGCCCTGACAAAAACATATGATAAACATTTTTATGATTACGTATAATTCCAGATTAAATAATGTCTAAATGAGAACTTGCATGAACTTGACCAATTTGAATTAATCATTACGAAATATGAATATGAAAAAGCATGAAATCAAACACAGCTAAATTCTTTCAAAGTTTGCTAAGATTTAACTCCCTTATTCACTACAAGATTATACAATAGTTACACAGGCCTTAAGACCACTGATGATGTCTTCAACGTCACAGGTCTTGCCCGATTGACCCAGCCCTTAAACTCAATCACTCGGGCAAGCTTCCATGCCTGCCTGGGAATTTTATCTTCATCTATCAAAACTATATCATTCACATTAAGATCAGATCTTACATTGACAAGTTTGGAGAAATTTGCATTTTTTAAGAGAAGATAATTCATCCCTCCACTGTTTCTAAAAATGGTTTAGTATCTTTTCCCTATAGAGAAACCTTTTTATTAATTCCCTTTTTCCTACACACACTTCAAAATTTTTGTTACCTGACCGATGTGGTAATGTGGTCAATCTTCTTCCAATTAAAAAGTTTGCGGGAGTGAGAGGGAATGGTTCATCAGGTACGTTATAGACATAAGTTAATGAGCATGAATTTATAATAGCTTCGAACTTCTGCCAAAATAGTTTGTTATTCTTCAAAAGAAACTAATGCCCTTCCCAATATTTTTCTTAGTGCACTTTTTTTTCCCCCACTAGGGGCCAAGGCCCCCAGACTCGCTACGCTCACTTTTCGTATGAGGCATTTGGCCCCTAATCAGGCTTATTCGTAAAAAAGACATAATTTCAACACACAAATCCTGAAGATTGGATCAAATAGAATGTTACTGAGCTACACATTGCTTGGTTCTTGCATCTTCATTGGTACATAAAAATTTAAACTTCATACTACAACAGACCCCCCCCTCCCCCTCATAACACGGAAGATATTTTGTTATGGGAATCCATGTTGTATGGGTCCTGAGCTATACTCCACCTGGAGTGCGGATTCTGCTTATAATAGCTGGAAAAATTATTTGCACTCCTCAGAAACACAATGATATTTAATGTTGCCATTCAAAAGTTATATTAGTTAGGAGCTAAAGCGTAATAGAATCAGAACATATGTTTCAGCTGTATTTTTTAATAATGTAAAACCTATTGGACACCTTGCGAATTTGTCACCCATGGCAATTTTTCATTATTTGACGACTTGCGAACATGTAAAGTTAATAAAAGCTATGGAACAGATAGAATAGCCTGCCACCAATGGCGACTTTTCATTATTTGGCGATTTACACATGCTCACAACCTATATTTACTGTTCATTTAAGGTTACCAGAAAATTTCGTTACCAGAAAATTCCAGAAAATAAGGTTACCAGAAATGGTCGAACACCTTCCGAATGACAAACTGGAGTTATAACGACGAGAGAATTAGCTGAGGCAGAAAGATATTGGATTCAAGTTGTACAACAAAATGTACAACTTGAAATACAAATGAAATACAAATGAAAATCCATTAACCATATTTTCATTTGCATAATCCTTTGCAGGTTGGCATACTTAACACCACGAATTATACCATCTCGTCGCGCTAGCAAATATCCAAAGTGTGCTATAATGGCATAGTTAATGCTGCCAAATATTTCTACTGGTAGCAAATGATCCCGCTGGACGAGAACCGGCTTTAAAATAATCTGCATTTTAATTATTTTTCATTTTTAAGATATTAGTTATTCTGTTTTGGAAAAACGAATAATAGCTAATTCTAAACTCCTGTTGTCTAAGCGAACTTACTATTTGAAAATTGTCAACTTTGTGCAACACATTTTGAGTTACTTATTTCATATAGTTTTTATTTTGGCATAAAATGGGCATAATTCTAACTCATGTTTGTACATTTCACACGATTCTAGATACTTGGAAACGCTTTGTTGCAAAGGAACGAATGATTTTATGCCAAATCTGGCAACCATTCGGTTTATTTTTTCAGTTTTTTATTAATATCTTCTTAAATAATTCGATTTTCAAAATTTAAATCAGTTTAGCAGGTTCCTCGGAATTTTTCGAATCTGTGGGCACCTTAGTCGAAACTCAAATCCCTACTTTTTAGGAGGAGATAGCTTTGACGGTGACAGCGGCCTTTACTTTTTTTTAGAATAGAGAGAAACCATTCTCTCCCAGTATCCTCCCCACCATTCAGCACGTTCAGTTATGTACTGCCATTTTATGCCCTTTTTTCCAAAGTAATTTTGAACTTCGGATTCACTGATGTTTGTGTAGAGTTTCTTGAATTCGACTTCAGCACATTTAAATGTTAGTGCATTGTCAGAGTTCACAATGCGACAAATTTCTCGATGTGCTATGAACTGTCTGAATGCTAGTAGAAAATGTTTCATGCTCAAGCTAGAGACAACTTCTAGATTCACTGCACGAGTTATAGAACATGTGAATAAGGCAATGTAATTCTCGTCTTGGTCTCTTGAGTACAGAGGACCGGCAAAGTCGATGCCAACAATTTCAAACTGGTTGTCCTCACTGGATCTGTTGGCTGGTATTTGCTTGTTCACATTGAACCATTTACACTTGACATTCAAGCACATCTTTACTGCCTGCCAACTATGAAGAATTCAGAAATGCTCCCCGAGTTGGGTAAGCGTGTCGGAGACACCTGCGTGACCAAAGTTTCTGTGCTCTTTGCTTATTAAGAGATCTGTAAATCTCTATTTGTAGGGCACAATGATCAGATGTTTAGATGGAAAATTAAATTCTGAGTTCTGGAGTCTTCCCCTTAGAGCTATGAAATCATCCAAGGTTAAAATAGGGTTTAGAGCAAAAAGCCTTGATCTATTATGGATGAGTTGTTTTTAAGTTGACCATACTTGCTCTGAAACTCATTTTGTTGTACAACTTGAATCCAATATCTTTCTGCCTCAGCTAATTCTCTCGTCGTTATAACTCCAGTTTGTCATTCGGAAGGTGTTCTACCATTTTTGATGAGTCGCTGCACATAACTGGGAATCCTAAGAACCTTAAACAAGTCCCTGAAATTTTCAAGATCCACCATGGGTTGGCAGACTTAAAGATTCGTTGACAAAGTCACTGCCATCTTTCATCTTTCTTCTTCTGTACACAGCAAATCACAGTACACAGATAATCATATTCCAAAAGCCATTGAGAACTGTAGAATCAGATTTCATCATTCACTAGAGTTTGCACACTTGTTCCCCTGGTAAGTTTGTCAGCGGAATTAGTTTATCCCTTGCAATGATGCAATTTGCTTGGATCCATTTTATCCTTGATTTCTATTATTCAATTGCAAACAAACTGTTTCCAATCACCGGCATTCCCTTTAATCCAAAATAGACAAATCTGTCCAATGATTTGTTTTCCTTTCTTAACATGAGAAAAGTGTCCTGCAAATAACATGCTATTTGTGTTGATATTAAAGCCCCCTGTAACTCTAGCCGTGGGAGTGGGATTTTCTTTAGTGGGGCCAAACGTGTCTTCGACATCACGAATTTTGTTTCATATCTTTTCACATGTTTCATACGGAAGTAACATACAGAGCTGTAGCATTTGAGGCTCGCGTCACTGAATATATGAGCCTCTAATGATTTCCAATCGATTTCACTAAAATAAAACCTTAGAATTCCAAAACCTCTTATTTGTTTAACTTCTTTTACCCATTCCTTGAACATGGATTCTGTGACAAATGGAACACTGTCATTCCACTTTATTCCCATTTTCCACATGGTTTGTGTTAAAAGTTGAATTCTCACTGTGAAGGGATTCATAATCCCTAAGAGATCAAATAGCATGCCACAAGCTGCTAAAATAATGCGTTTAGTTACTGAACTTGTACTAGAGAGTAACTTGTCAAATTGGGAAACATAAATTTTTAAGGTATCACTGATATTGTCCCATATAAGACTTAAAACTTTCAAAACGGCACCAGATTCTTCAGATGTGTCACGACATTCAGTTTTGTTAGATTTGCGTAGTTCAGTTAGTTCAGGAGAGTTAGAGATCCATTTACATAATTTCATGCTTGCTTTGTTGAGTATGAAGATCATGTCTTACTCAAACTTAAAGCCCAGGAAATTTCAACATAGAGATCTTTTAACATGCTGTGCATGCCTCATCAAAGGTCTTTTCATACCCCTTTAAATGCTTATTGTAGCTGTCAGTAAGTATGATGAGCACTTTATGCCAAATGGTACTCAACAATGATGGGGAATTTGAGGATTATTATTGAGAATTGGCCCCTTCTCATTACTAATGTCGGTAATTAGTGATAAGGCGACATTCTTATTTTTATTATATTCTTTTAGAGCTTTGAGGTATTCAATGTCCTCAGCACTACCGGCTTTAGCATCAGATTTTTCGGGAGGTTTTTCCGATTCATTTACCACTCCCCAGACATTTCTTTCCATCAATACAAACTTGATGTCTGTTTGCCATGTTTCAAAGTTGCTATTATTGAATAGCTTTGAAATTGTGTAAGTAGCCATGGTTCAAAGAATTTCCTATTATTCTCAAACCCCCCTTTTTCTTTTCCCAAGATTATGTTTTTTACAGCCCCCCCCTACTAAAACTTTCTGTTATACTATAAGGTAGGGAGAGGGAAAAAATGGTACTTAGAAAAAGGTTTCTATTAGTTTTAACATAGCTGCCATTCCTCCCGATTTTTCCGGGAGACTCCCGAATTTCAGAACGATCTCCCGAACTCCTGAAAAGTTCATAAATCTCCCGAATTTTTCAAAATTATTCCCATGTTTTATGTACTTATCAATTTTTGAAAAAATTTTACAGAACTTGTTAAATGCTAACGACAGAAACTGAAGAAACTTAGCTAAGACTACTCCAGAGGGACAAAGATTACTTAAAAGTATGGTTACCATAAAGGAACAAAAAAGCAAGGGAAAACACTGCAAAACATGTCCTAAATCTATGATGTACTTAGCGGACATAGCAGAGTAACAAGAGGACGATAATGCGCGCCTGGGATGTACGTTTTCACTGCATCTCGCACTGCGCCTAGCTAGACTAAAGTCAGCTAGAGTGAGTGCAATGTTACTGATTTCTGAGTTCGTAAATTCAAAACTTAGTTCAGAGGGGCAAATTCTTATTTTAGATCCCTGATGTTTCGAATGGCATCTGATACATAATTAAGTACTCGGCGAACTACTACACAACAATAATTATCTATCGAGACCTTTTGCCCCTGGAAAACCGTTGTCGGTGAGCTATTGTTACTCGCGACGCGTTTTTATTGCTGTTTTTTTTGCGCTCTTGATGAATCTATAAATTTTTTCCACGGACACGTACCAGCTTAACTGACACTTCTATTGTGGATTATTGAGCAAATGGCAGATGTTAGCGAATATATTGGGAAACGTGGATTGAAAACGAAATGTTTGTGGTCATTTTCGGATCCAAAAATTTGCTTGGTTTCGGAAAAATCGTCGGCCGAGCGAGAACTTCCAGACATTTTATGAATGCTAAACTGGAATTTTTGTTTAAATAAAGCAAACTGATGGTCTGCACGACAAATAAAACTTGTATAAAAGTGCAGCTTTTAGTAATGGTATTTAAAATATACATCTTGTCGTATTCCTTTAGGTCTTCAACATGCAAAGGAAGTAAAATAATTTATGGTAGTTTAAATATGCTTTATTTCAAATAAATAAATTATTAATAATAATTCCAATAAATAAATACTTCGATATTTATAGCTATTAAAACATACACATCTTAATTTTATGCTGAATAAAAGAATAATGCTTTTTTAAAATGTGAGTTAATGTTAAGAAATCCGTAAGAAAAAGAAAACCAAAATTTTCAGAGTTTTGGGTATTTTTCATTTTCTTTTTTAAACAGTTACGCGGATTTTACTAAAAATATGTACCGTAACTTCGTGAAAAGTAACTAATGGTAAGACCACGGACGGATTAAAGGGGGTTGGGGGGGGGGGAAGCGATTACTCCTCCGCTACAGGAAAAAGAAATTCTATTTTACTTCCATAAAACAGACAAATTTCAACTAACCGCCCATAAAATTGCATTAATCCGTCCTTAGGCAAGACGTATCGCCCCCTTAAATAAATAAAAAGATTACTTTTATTAATCATTTATGAAAATGTACACAACCAAGCAAAAAAAAAAAAGAAAGAAAGAAAGAAAAGATCATTACTAATTTCATGTCAGCCACATAATACTTAATTTTAAACAACATTCAATTGATACTCTCTCTGGGTTAAAAGTAACGAAATATAAAAATTAAAAATGCTCTTTATTAAAAATTCGCAAGCGCAATTGAAAAAAAAAGAAAGAAATTGAGGCGACACAAGTCCTGTTTTAACGTCTCAGCAGAATTCGCTCTCTTGCTTTATTACATAGCTCGCCGAGTGAAGACAAAACAATAACAACCTTCTCGATGACTTGACGCGTCGTCGTCGGTACCTCGGTTTGTGAAGGCCCGTTTTCCCCCGTATTACATAAATTATTTTTTTTAAAAAGCACATTCAAAATTTGGTTCTTCTGCATATCGGACTGAAATATTTCTAAAATGGTTTCACGAAGCTTGTCCGAACCTGTAACTACGTCGATGCTTTAAATGACATAATGGGGGGAAAAAAAATTCAAATGCTCCCTGCATGCTGATGTGCCGTCACTTGAAGTGCATCTATGTGCTTTATTTTCTACGGAAATAAATTTGTTAGCATCGGCTTCACTGGAGCTTGCGCGCTAACTACAGATCAATATACTAAATTTCTTTGCATAAGAAATTTATTTCAGCCAGATAGTCCGCGTCCTGGAAAAAAATCCCTTTTTGACATGCATAGTCCGCGGACTATACTAGCAAAATTATGGTAACTAACTATCCCCGATCTCCGGGTTCCATATTTGCCAACTGAACTTCAATCTTT
Source organism: Cheiracanthium punctorium (assembly GCA_038373885.1). NCBI lineage: Eukaryota > Metazoa > Arthropoda > Arachnida > Araneae > Cheiracanthiidae > Cheiracanthium > Cheiracanthium punctorium. The sequence goes on from JAWZYV010011999.1 coordinate 104,298, forward strand.
TTGCAGTCTTTTGGTAAATGAATAATTTTAAAAACAAGATGTAAAACAGAGTTTTTAATACTCTATTGTTAAATTAAAATTTAAGGCATTTTAGTAACTCAACTCAACAGAAAAGTATTATTTTCCCCATTATATGTTTATTGATTTCTGAATCATTTTCCCTTCAATTTTAAAATCAGGAAAATCGCTATTTCGTTTTATTCTCATGTGCAGGTTTTTCTTTGGTAATTATTTTTTCAGTTAATTCAAAAAAGCATAATCTTGTGAGTTGGTATTTTGCAGCTAATATAGGAAGGAGCAGAACATATGTCCCTGTCATAAGATCCACTTCTGTGTGCTGATGTGCTGCAAGACTGCTAAGATTCTAAAATTTTACCTGAGAAAATATTTAGACATTTATTAAAGAATTATTCTTTTTTCCAATAAAACAAGAAAACTTCACTTTTATTCTATCATTTGAATGCTTATTTTAGAAAATGCCAATGCCATATGTATGATTTTTTATTCCATTTCTGATCAAAATTTAAAAAAAAAAAAAAAAAAAAAAAAAAAAAAAGGTCTTAAATTTTTTTATTTTTTTGAGAATCAATTTTTTATTTTATTTTCATATCAAAAGAATAGTCTGAAACGAATTAAAGGGGACGAATTAAAGGGGGTTGGGGGGGGGGGAAGCGATTACTCCTCCGCTACAGGAAAAAGAAATTCTATTTTACTTCCATAAAACAGACAAATTTCAACTAACCGCCCATAAAATTGCATTAATCCGTCCTTAGGCAAGACGTATCGCCCCCTTAAATAAATAAAAAGATTACTTTTATTAATCATTTATGAAAATGTACACAACCAAGCAAAAAAAAAAAAAAAAAGAAAGAAAGAAAAGATCATTACTAATTTTCAGCCACATAATACTTAAATTTAAACAACATTCAATTGATACTCTCTCTGGGTTAAAAGAAACGAAATATAAAAATTAAAAATGCTCTTTATTAAAATTTCGCAAGCGCAATTGAAAAAAAAAAGAAAGAAATTGAGGCGACACAAGTCCTGTTTTAACGTCTCAGCAGAATTCGCTCTCTTGCTTTATTACATAGCTCGCCGAGTGAAGACAAAACAATAACAACCTTCTCGATTACTTGACGCGTCGTCGTCGGTACCTCGGTTTGTGAAGGCCTGTTTTCCCCTGTATTACATAAATTATTTTTTTAAAAAAGCACATTCAAGATTTGGTTCTTCTGCATATCGGACTGAAATATTTCTAAAATTGTTTCACGAAGCTTGTCCGAACCTGTAACTACGTCGATGCTTTAAATGACATAATGGGGGAAAAAAAATTCAAATGCTCCCTGCATGCCGACGTGCCGTCACTTGAAGTGCATCTATGTGCTTTATTTTCTACGGAAATAAATTTGTTAGCATCGGCTTCACTGGAGCTTGCGCGCTAACTACAGATCAATATACTAAATTTCTTTGCATAAGAAATTTATTTCAGCCAGATAGTCCGCGTCCTGGAAAAAAATCCCTTTTTGACATGCATAGTCCGCGGACTATACTAGCAAAATTATGGTAACTAACTATCCCCGATCTCCGGGTTCCATATTTGCCAACTGAACTTCAATCTTTTTGCAGTCTTTTGGTAAATGAATAATTTTAAAAACAAGATGTAAAACAGTTTTTAATACTCTATTGTTAAATTAAAATTTAAGGCATTTTAGTAACTCAACTCAACAGAAAAGTATTATTTTCCCCATTATATGTTTATTGATTTCTGAATCATTTTCCCTTCAATTTTAAAATCAGGAAAATCGCTATTTCGTTTTATTCTCATGTGCAGGTTTTTCTTTGGTAATTATTTTTTCAGTTAATTCAAAAAAGCATAATCTTGTGAGTTGGTATTTTGCAGCTAATATAGGAAGGAGCAGAACATATGTCCCTGTCATAAGATCCACTTCTGTGTGCTGATGTGCTGCAAGACTGCTAAGATTCTAAAATTTTACCTGAGAAAATATTTAGACATTTATTAAAGAATTATTCTTTTTTCCAATAAAACAAGAAAACTTCACTTTTATTCTATCATTTGAATGCTTATTTTAGAAAATGCCAATGCCATATGTATGATTTTTTATTCCATTTCTGATCAAAATTTAAAAAAAAAAAAAAAAAAAAAAAAAAAAAAATAGGTCTTAAATTTTTTTATTTTTTTGAGAATCAATTTTTTATTTTATTTTCATATCAAAAGAATAGTCTGAAATTTGGATGTGAGACTTGTGAGTGATTTGTTTTGATCTAGGATTTTACGATATTGCTTAAGATAATTATTTTAAATAATTATAGCCTGTTTTCTTTTAATAAATATTGTATATCTAAAACTGATTGTTAAACATTTACAGTGCATAGTTATTTTCTTCAGGATCACAGTCAATTTGTTTGTGGTTGAAAATTAAATGGTAGAAATTGTTTAGTACACCATTTAGTTTAACAGTGGTTGAATTTAAGCTCACACATTATTCCCCAGTTCCATGTTTTTGCATTATCAACCTTGTTATATATGCCTGAAAATACGTGCACGTAAATTTTTCAATTTTTTGCTGGAAAATACGTCCACATGTATTTCGTCCACATGTATATGTCCACATGTATTATCCGTCCACATGTATCCAGGGGGGGGCAAGTGCCCCCCTTTGATTTTGCCCCTATGCCCCTATGATTTTGCCTGGATCCCCCTTGCCCTATGCTGCCGGCGCCCATGAATGCAAACAGTTCAAAAGTATTTACAGTTTAAAAAATTGTTTATTTCTTTTAAAAAGTATCGCATTTTAAAATTGGCTGTTTTAATAAATGTTTTAAGCTATACATTTTTCTTTTATATGTAATTTTCTTGGTTACTGATATATTACGCATGTGTACATGGAGTTTTTTCATAGATAACAAGGGTTTTTTAAAGTCTCCCTAATTTTTTTAAAATCTCCCTAATTTTTTCGAAAATCTCCCTAATTTTCATTCTCCAAGGTTGGCAGCTATGTAAATTTAATGAAATATTTATTCAACTTTTACAGACGACCAAATCGGTCCAATATTCAAGGGCTTCAGGTACTAGACCAAGTACGGCCCATAACCGTTTTGTTGGAAATATACCAAAATTGAAAGTTTAGTTATGAAAGCAATTCATTAGTTAGCAGAGTAAATTTATGCAGAATGGAAATGTTGCTAAATTTTAGCCTATGTGCCTGAAATGAAAAAGTGTCTTGTTGGAAACTCATTAAAGAGACTTTGTATTAACTAACAACATTTTAGTTTATTAACATTTAAAAATATTCAACAAAAAACAATTACAGAAAAATGACTAGATGGATGGATTAAAAATGCCATTAAGTTTTAAGTAAAAAAAAATATACAGTTCATACCTTTAGTTAAATATTTCACTCCTAACTTATTTAGGGAAAGAAAAGTGAACCATGGCTTTTTACAGTGATAACAGTCAATATCTCTCAAGAAGAAATGCTGGAGTGCTTATCAGGAACTTAGTTACCACTTAGAAATATAACTTTGAATTTCATCTCTTTTGTATCACGAAGTAGACACAGCCCTTTAAATCTTGTAGAATCGACGTAGGGTATCATTCAAGTAAAGCTGGCTTCATTTAACATAGCATCGCTGCCAAATTCTGGTTAACTGGAACATTGCATCTTTAAATGGAAACTTGCACTGAATTCCGGTGCTCCGGACTAACGAGACAAAACAAAAATACGGACATCACCAAAACTACACAAAACACGAAGCAAAACGAAACACGAAACTCGAAACTGACTTCCGCCCACAAGCTACGGAGCATACGCTTGAGCACAGATGTGTGCGGCTGCCGGTATGACGCGGCCCGGTCGCGGCGTCACCTAGGAGCAGGCGATTAGATGTTGAGGATGTGACGTCACTCTTGTTCAACATGGCGATTCTGCTGGCTTGCGTTTTTGGCTGAGCTACTATTTAGATTAATATGGAGTGAGTAATGGTTTTTCATTTAAGTTTAAAGTTATAAAGGTGACTAGAATATTGTTTTAAGTACCAGTACATAAGCTGGTTTACATTGGTGAACTTTACTGAAGAATATAAGTTATTATTTGGGGATGTACTGGGCTAACACTTGGTGAAAGAGAGAGGGTGTGGGGGGGGAGAGGTGGAGATTGAAAAAGAGAGATGAGACGGCGACCGTGCTAATATAATCCACCATATAATCCCCCTCGCACCGCCACTATGCGAAATTCAGGCAGACTGGTTATTATATTGGTGACTGAAAACTGTTTTTTTCGTTGGTGCGTATGTATTAGTGATAAAAGATTAGAACTCGGATAGGTAGAATGGGAGAAGCCTAGCCACATCAAATTCTTGGTAACTCGGATCATTGGCAAAGCCCTGTGTTCATTTTTTATTCTCTTTGCAGCGGGAAATCCCATGTCTTTTTTTATCACTAAAGCGGGAGGATTCTCATTCCAGCCTACCCACGTACAATTTCCACGTACAATCTCAAAAACTATTATGAAATTTCATATATAAGATTGTTGTAACATGTAGTTGTGCATCTCGATTTTTGGTTCCAATCTACTAGAGAGTTTATTTACAGGACCACCGAAAAGAATTTCAGTACTTTAATGTCTATGGACAACTTCAATATAATACAACTGTAGACAGTCATTGTTTGGTACATGCCCAAAATCTCGCCGTCTGTCGTCGACCTTGGCGAGTTTTGCCGAAATATCGCCAAATTTGGCAATAGGCAATCATTTGGTCCATGCCCGCAGTAGCGCCATTTGTCATCGTTCTTGGTGCGTTTTGGTGAAGTATTGTCAAATTTGGCAATAATCTGTCATTGTTTGGTCCATGCTTAAAATCTTGCCATATGTCGTCGACATTGACTAGTTTTGCCGAAATATCGCCAAATTTGGCGCCAAAAATGATTTCGTATTTTGCATAACTCTAAAACCTTAACCCGTAGAATTTTGAACTTTTGTATTTAGAATTATTGTAATATCTAACTGTTTTCAATATCTTTTTTAACAGCAATCGACTGGGAATTTATTTACAGGGTGAGCCAAATGACTTTAAATACATCGAGGTGTATGGATGCATTCAATTCATTGAAAGTCTGTGGTCAATGACTACTTTGGCTATCCCCAAAATCTCGCAAACTATCTCAAGCTTGTCGGCTTTTGGTGAAATATCGCCAAATAAAGTGTCAGAAGGAAATCTTTCAAACTGAACTCAGCTTGGCGATATCGTAATATTTGGCAAGAAATCACTAAACCTTACTATTACTGATATTTTATCTCTTTCAAACAAATAAGTTTAGAGGAAGTACGTTGAAAATATTTTTGAATTAATAGACGTGCAAGGAAGTCATGTGTTGTACACATCAGATTTTTTACTTTTCTTTCTATTACCATTTTCTGGATGGGAGTGGATGGAAATAGAATAATTTTCGTATTATGACCCAAAATTCTAAAATTCGCACAAGGTCTGGAATTAAGCTGTGCAGATTTTGGGTCTTCTACTGTACCTTTAAGTTTTTGCAATGAAATTTAAAAACAAAATTTTTTTGCACTTTTAAAATATTATTACTTTTTATTTGATTTTATAATTTAGGATACACGTGAATGCCTGCATAATCTTAAAATATTTATCCAACATTTATAACCACCCCAAATAAAGAACGACTACTACTTTTATCGAACTAAAACTGCCATTTAATTAAAAAAATATGCATTAATATAAACCAAAAATGTATGCAAAATGACACTTTCAGCAATCAGAATTGCTGCTTCGAAGCATGTTATAGAAGTTTCTCAAGTTCATTTCTTTAGAGTTCTTTCCTACAGCAAAGATTTTACATAAAATTCTAAGTCTGGATAACTTGTACTTTACATCTAATGAAAAGAAAATCATATAAGTTATTTTTTAAGATAAATGTTATAAATTATAATTAGCTGAAATAAAATAGATATGCAATATACCAAAAATCTGGGGTTTTGGCAGTTTTTGACATTTTTGACAATAAGGTTTTTGACATGATGGTAAAAACCATGGTAAACTCTGGTAAAAACTGTATCTTTATGCTAAAAGTCAAATAATTTTGCTTATATTTTTAGATTCTACATCAGTAAAATCAATTTGAATTACACATGGGGGGGGGGGAATCATTTCCTATTATGTGAAAACAGATGCGCAGCTAGTTTAATCAGGAATATTTTACTAGATGAAAGAGTTTTTCTGCTTTTTGCATGCTTTAAAAGAGGGAACTATTATTCTTAGTGGAAGAACAAACACTCGGGTATTTAAAAACAGAGTTCGTTGACAGTATGTGGTTTGATGAATCAAAACACTGTGTGCCATTTTACACAAAGCATGGATAATTTAAATTTGTCCGAAATGATTACTGACCACATGAAATAAACTAATCTATTGTTATTACCTGAAGTATTGTTAATTGTTTAATTAAAATCATTATAATTTTCTTTTATTTGATCTTTTAGCTGGGGCCATTAAATATTTACCTAGTAAAATTTTGATTTTAAAACAATAATTATAATAGAAAATATTGAGAAAACAAGAAATGTGTGACAATATATCGTTATAGAAAATTTTACCTTTTATTGTTAACGGGTATCTCTGTAGCAAAGTTCTCTCGCACTACATATGTATTAAGGACATTTTAGCTAGCTTTAATTAAAATGTTTGCAATCTTGTTGATTATATGAATGTTGAATTGCTAAACTTCTTTTTCTTTTGTATCTGTAGATGTGCCAAAGAAATGAATAAATGGGAAGAATTGCTTAATGTTGGGTTGAATCCAGATAATACATCACCATTTTTAGTGTTGGAGTATGCATGGAGACAACCAAATTGGAATGCTATGAAAGACTCTCTTGAGCAGGTATACATTTTTTGAATTGCATATTTATTTTAATTTAATGAGCTGGGTTATATACACTATGCTGTAATTATTTAAAGTTATGTATGCTAAAGTGTCTGCAATCTGGGGGAAAAATCATAAAAAGAATTATATCAGAAAGGAAGAATAAAGGAAAAGGAGCTGTCAGATAAAAAATTATTAAACATTATATTTCTATCTATAAATAAGGTATTTTAAGTCTATTGAAGTGTATGTACTTGTGGAAGCTTTAATGGGCTATTTTTAGGATTGTATCTCCCTGCCCCCAGTTTTATAACTTGGTTGAATTAAAGCTTTAACAAAGTTTTATTTTAAAAATTGTCTTGTATTTATCTAATGTATAAAAGAGCTTTTTTGTCTTCGAGTATTTATTATAGGTGCCTAGATTGCTTGATTTTTATTTACGTACACTATGTTTTGTTCTTTTTCTAACAAGTTTATTATAGGTTTACATTACTTCATATTGGTCCCATGTAAAGATCTCCCCCCAACTTCATACGTTATAGGATTTTTTCAAAACATGTTTTCAGGCAATTTATTCAGGTTCAAGACCACATGATAACACACGATTAAGTATTAAAAAAATCAGAAAATTTCTGGAATATCAATCAACAGATTTAAATTTCAAAATTTGAATGACTTCAAAAGATACTAACAAAACTCTGAAAAATGCATTTTGTGTTTGCCATGCTTGGCAATTTTCAGTTACTTGAAATGATTTCTTAAAAGCTAAGAAATGGCTCCCAACTGGTGGACTGCAGACCACTGGTGGTCCGTGAACAAGTTCTAAGTGGTCCATGAGGCGAGTGAGTGTTTAAAAAAATGTATAATAACTATTTCTTGAGATAAAAAGGCAAAAAGCATAATGTTTGCGGTCATTTTAAGGGGGGGGGGGAAAGTGTTTCATAATCCTTACAAAGTAAGTAAAATACGGGCATGCACAATATTAAATATAATACTATCAGAGCCCTTGCTAAAGGGGGATGGGGGGTCTTCCTCCTAGCATTCTATTAAACTAACATTCTATTAAACACTTCCTCTCAAAATTCTATTAAACTTACCAAAATTAGATAACTATAATTTACTTCCTATTCTGGTACACTGGCAAAATTATGCAAACCCATGAAGATGGTGTAGCTAGCTACACTATCTCCATAAAACCAAAAAATAGGAGTGAAGTTACAAAAATTCACACCCAGCTGAAAGTTGGTAGGATTGTTCAAAACACCATCATAAATGAAATATAAAAAGTCCTCATCGATCCGATACCTGGAAAAATATTTACACGGGGTCAAAGGTCAAATTGACGAAAATACAGTTTTGACTACCTCTAAATTTACTTTTAAGAATTTTTGCCATGCATCTCATCGTCCGCTAGCATGCACGTTCATATAAATGCCTATACAACCCATTTTGACCAACCGCGAGTCTATTTTGACCAGTTTTTGCATGCCGTCTGTACGTATGTATGTACATATGTATGTAACTCGCATATCTCTCAAACTATTGGTCGTAGAATCTTGAAACTTTATATTTAGGATTGTTGTAACATCTACTTGCACACCTTCCCTTTTGGTCTCGATCGACTGGATAGTTTATCTACAGAACCACCCAAAAGATTCTAAATGCATTACACTCTATGGGCAGAAATTCATTAAAAAGCAAATTTTAGAGGTATTAGGCTACTTCAAACGACTCACAAGTGATTTCTGTTGTTAAGAGTTACAAAATGAATTTCTCCATCGAAAATAGTGTCTTTATCATTTATAGTTCTGCTACAGGCACGCAAAAGATTTCCAACGCATTCCGGTCAAGGACAGTTTTAGGGACATTCATCCGTTTCAAGCACAATACCGTCCTACCAAGTTAGGTAATCATCCAACCACGGTCACGTGCCTCTCTAAAAAATTATACCGATTTGGTGTACGTGTGTATGTATTTAACTCCCATATCTCAAAAACTATTAGTAGTAGAATGTTGAAATTTCATGTATAAGATTGTTGTGACATCTAGTTCTGCATCTCGATTTTTGGTTCAAATCTATCGTAGAGTTTATTTACTGGACCACTCAAAAGAATTTCAATACATTAATGTCTACGGACAGGCCGACCAGATTGTAACATGCGCCTAGATAAAATTTTCGGGGGGGGGGGGGATATGAATTTATATGTGTATAAATAGGATATGGAATTTTATCACTAATCCAAAAAATTCGGGGGGGGGGGGGGGGTATATCCCGATATCTTCCCCCCCCTCCCCCCTGGCTACGCGCCTGCCGAGAAAGACAACAAGATTCATCTGGACATGCAAATGACGGAGGAGGAATTCAATGAACATGTTTGGAAACTGATAGCGACATTCAAACTTTGATGGATTTTAAGTGCCAATTTTTCCAGCACCAAACAGGGATGATCATTTTTAAGAGAAAAAAATTAATGAAAGAATGTCAATTGATAATTTAATATCCTTAATGAACACTGCCATAAAGGGACTTGTGCAGAGGAGTTCCATCACTAAATATGAACTAATGTACATGCATAAAATTAAGGAGAAACTCATAAATGAGAAACCCAAATTAGTTAAACAGGAACCTTAACGCATATGTTTAAATAAAAAGAATAACATATATATTTAATTCTGCACATTATGCTTATGCATTTTTCCTTTTTTTTTTTTTTTAAAAAAAAAGCTTTTTATAGTGATAAATGTTTCTTTTTTCTTCTTTTAAATGACCAATTATCCGGAATTGTCATGGACCCAACCATTCCGGATTTTTGGCTTCCTGCTCTATTAATCCTTTGAAGTGCAACCATCTCCCAATGCCGTAAAAAGGACAGTCGTTGCCATCACTCGATTTAACTATCAGCAAGATATTGGTCAATTGAATCATGTACAACAAATCACTAGTTAAAATAATCTGATGTGTCCAACACATGACTTCCTTGCGCGTCTATTAAATCAAAAGTATTTTCAAAGCACTTCCTCTAAACTTACTTGTTTGAAAGAGATAAAATATCAATAATAGTAAGGTTTAGCGATTTCTAGCCAAATATTTAGATATTGCCAAGCTCAGTTCAATTTGAAAGATTTCCTTCTGACACTTTATTTAGCGATATTTCACCAAAAGCCGACAAACTTCAGATAGTTTGCGAGATTTTGGGGATAGCCAAAGTAGTCCGTGACCACAGACTTTCAATGAATTGAATGCATCCATACACCTCAATGTATTTAAAGTCATTTGGCTCACCCTGTAAATAAATTCCCAGTCAATTGTTGTCAAAAAAGATATTGAAAACAGTTAGATATTACAATAGTTCTAAATACAAAAGTTCAAAATTCTACAGGTTAAAGTTTTAGAGTTATACAAAATAATTTTTGGCGCCAAATTTGGCGATATTTCGGCAAAACTCGCCAAGGTCGAGGACAGACGGCGAGATTTTGGGCATGTACCAAACAATGACTGTCTACAGTTGTATTATATTGAAGACGTCCATAGCATAGCTGACATACCTCCCGATTATTCCGGGAGACTCCCGAATTTCAGAACGATCTCCCGAACTCCTGAAAAGTTCATAAATCTCCCGAATTTTTCAAAATTATTCCCATGTTTTATGTACTTATCAATTTTTGAAAAAATTTTGCAGAACTTGTTAAATGCTAACGACAGAAACTGAAGAAACTTAGCTAAGACTACTCCAGAGGGACAAAGATTACTTAAAAGTATGGTTACCACAAAAGAACAAAAAAGCAAGGGAAAACACTGCAAAACATGTCCTAAATCTATGATGTACTTAGCGGACATAGCAGAGTAACAAGAGGACGATAATGCGTGCCTGGGATGTACGTTTTCACTGCATCTCGCACTGCGCCTAGCTAGACTAAAGTCAGCTAGAGTGAGTGCAATGTTACTGATTTCTGAGTTCGTAAATTCAAAACTTAGTTCAGAGGGGCAAATTCTTATTTTAGATCCCTGATGTTTCGAATGGCATCTGATACATAATTAAGTACTTGGCGAACTACTACACAACAATAATTATCTATCGAGACCTTTTGCCCCTGGAAAACCGTTGTCGGTGAGCTATTGTTACTCGCGACGCGTTTTTATTGCTGTTTTTTTTGCGCTCTTGATGAATCTATAAATTTTTTCCACGGACACGTACCAGCTTAACTGACATTTCTATTGTGGATTATTGAGCAAATGGCAGATGTTAGCGAATATATTGGGAAACGTGGATTGAAAACGAAATGTTTGTGGTCATTTTCGGATCCAAAAATTTGCTTGGTTTCGGAAAAATCGTCGGCCGAGCGAGAACTTCCACACATTTTATGAATGCTAAACTGGAATTTTTGTTTAAATAAAGCAAACTAACGGTCTGCGCAACAAATAAAACGTATAAAAGTGCAGCTTTTAGTAATGGTATTTAAAATATAAATCTTGTCGTATTCCTTTAGGTCTTCAACATGCAAAGGAAGTAAAATAATTTATGGTAGTTTAAATATACTTTATTTCTTAAATAAATAAATTATTAATAATAATTCCAATAAATAAATACTTCGATATTTATAGCTATTAAAACATACACATCTTAATTTTATGCTGAATAAAAGAATAATGCTTTTTTAAAATGTGAGTTAATGTTAAGAAATCCGTAAGAAAAGAAAACCAAAATTTTCAGAGTTTTGGGTTTTTTTTTTTTTTTTTTTTTTTTCATTTTCTTTTTTAAACAGTTACGTGGATTTTATTAAAAATATATACCGTAACTTCGTGAAAAGTTAACTAATGGTACGACCACGGGCGGATTAAAAGGGTTGGGGGGGGGAGCGATTACTCTTCCGCTACAGGAAAAAGAAATTCTATTTTACTTCCATAAAATAGACAAATTTCAACTAACCGCCCATAAAATTGCATTAATCCGTCCTTAGGCAAGACGTATCGCCCCCTTAAATAAATAAAAAGATTACTTTTATTAATCATTTATGGAAATAACCAAGGAAAAAAAAACAGAAGAAAAGATCATTACTATAATTCTCATGGGTCAAGCCACATAATACTTAATTTTAAACAACATTCAATTGATACTCTCTCTGCGTTAAATGTAACGAAATATAAAATTTAAAAATTTGCACTCACAATTGAAAAAAAAGAAAGAAATTGAGGCGACACAAGTCATGTTTTAACATCTCAGCAGAATTCGCTCTCTTGCTTTATTAACCAGTTCGCCGAGTGAAGACAAAACAATAACAACCTTTGCGAAGACGACGCGGCGTCGGTATCTCGGTTTGTGAAGGCCCGTTTTCCCCCATATTACATAAATTATTTAAAAAAAAAAAAGCATATTCAAAATTGATTCTTCTGCATATCGGACTGAAATATTTCTAAAATGGTTTCACGAAGCTTGTCCGCACCTGTAACTACGTTGATGCTTTAAATGACATAATGGGGGGGGAAAAAAAATTCAAAAGCTCCCTGCATGACGACGTGCCGTCACTTGAAGTGCATCTATGTGCTTTGTTTTCTACAGAAATTTGTTAGCATCGGCTTCACCGGAGCTTGCGTGCTAACAACAGATCAAAAAGCAAGATCAATATACTAAATTTTTTTGCATAAAAAATTTATTTCAGCCAGATAGTCAGTGTCCTGGAAAAAAATCCCTTTTTGACATGCATAGTCCGCGGACTATACTAGCTAAATTATGGTAACTAACTATCCCCGAATGCAAATAGTTAAAAAGTATTTACTGTTTTTTTATATAACAGTAGATATATAAAAGTATTTATATATCTACTGTTGAAATAAACAAAAAATTGTTTATTTCTTTAAAAAAGTATCGCATTTTAAAATTGGCTGTTTTAATAAATGTTTTAAGCTATACATTTTTCTTGTATATGTAATTTTCTTGGTTACTGATATATTACGCATGTGTACATGGAGTTTTTTCATCTATAACAAGGGTTTTTTAAAGTCTCCCTAATTTTTTAAAAATCTCCCTAATTTTTTTGAAAATCTCCCTAATTTTCATTCTTCAAGGTTGGCAGCTATGCCATAGACATTAAAGTACTGAAATTCTTTTCGGTGGTCCTGTAAATTAACTCTCCAGTAGATTGGAACCAAAAATCGAGATGCACACTTAGATGTTACAACAATCTTATATATGAAATTTCATAATAGCAGACGTGCCAACCCTCCGGTTTTTCTTACTAAAATCAGGCCTCCGGGGTTTCGTTGAAAATATCTGGTATTTCCGCCAATTTCTTCGCCAAACGCAATTTTACTCAATTTCTAGAACCGTCGTTATAAGTAGGCGTGGCTTATTTTGACCTGTCCAATCAAAAGCCATCCTAGCGATTCCCTGTATCTGTGACGCGGCTTATTTTTTCCCACGCCAAAATACCGTTGTCCGATTGGTTGCTTTGGAATACGAGAGCGTTCCATTTTTCGATGTAGATATGAAATTTAGCGATCAGTCTCCGGTGTCGTGAAGTGAAGTGAAGCAATGTGTATTGTTTTGAAGCGTCAGATCCGACCACGTTTTAGAAAGTAGTCACGTTTGCTTTGTGTTTGTAAACTGTGTTGAGCTATGTCTGAGAAAAAAAGTAAAAAATATTCGACATCGTTCAGCAAATCATACACAGAAGAATTTTCTTTTATTATTCCTTCCAAGAAAGGAGCAAACTATGCTTTTTGCACTGTTTGTACGGTGGATTTTTCGATTTTGCATAAAGGGAGAGGTGATATATCACAACATATATCACGAGATAAGCACAAAAAACTATCGGAAATGCTCGACAGAAATAAAACCATTGAATTTTCCGCTGTGAAAAACGATTTGGATGTGATTCGAGCGGAATCTCTTTTTACAGCATTTCTTGTGAAACATAACCTTCCAGTGAATGCTTCCGATCATGCTGGTCCACTTTTCCGAAATATGTTTCCTGATAGCAAAATTGCTAAGCAATACGGCTGTGCTAGAACAAAAACAACTGCCATAATTGAAGAGATGGCCAGAACTGAAAAGATCGATGTAGTCCAAGTTCTGAGAAAGAACACATTTTCCGTTTCTACTGATGGGAGTAACAAAGGGGATTTCAAATTGTTCCCTACAGTTGTTACTTATTTTAAGAGTAAAAATCTCATTGACAATGCTTTACTTTCTGTGCCTGTTTTAGAATTGGATGCCACTGGATGTGACATTGCTAAACTCATTATAGATTCTTTAGTATCCATTGAAATTCCTCTACACAACTGCCTAGCCCTATGTGTTGACAACGCACATGTAATGGTTGGGGAAAAAAACGGATTAGCTGGAATTCTGACGAAAGACATACCCTAATCGTTTGTGCAAGGTTGTTTGTGCCATCTGATAAACTTAGCTGCTGAAAAGGGGGCTGAGTGCATTCCTGTATCCATTGAAGAATACATTATTGATATTTTTTTCTATTTAGAGAAAAGTATGAAGAGAAAAGAAAAACTTAAAACGTTTCAAGAACTTCATAATACTGAAATACAAAAAATTCTAAAACATGTTTCTACTAGATGGCTGTCTCTTGGGCGATATTTATCTCGAGTATTGCAACAGTGGGAGCCACTAACTTCCTTTTTTAAAGAGAAGTCAAAGGATCAACCTCTGTTGCCTTACCAGAGTATCATATTCCAAAATTAAAATCTGTACCTTCAGTTGAATCTGAATCTGTCAAAGGAAAAAGAAAGATTGATGATAGTGTTCAGCCTGCAACCAAGAAACCTGTACCTTCAGTTGAATCTGAATCTGTCAAAGGAAAAAGAAAGATTAATGATAGCGTTCAGCCTGCAACCAAGAAACCTGTACCTTCAGTTGAATCGGATTCTGTCAAAGGAAAAAGAAAGATAAATGATAGTGTTCAGCCTGCAACCAAGAAACAAAAGGTTAGTAATATAGAACATTCAAAGTTTTCTGATACTAGTAATATCCTGTCTAGAGTAGAGAGACTCTTTTTGTTCTTATCATCAGATCTAAATAAGGCATATGTAAATTTTTTGTAGCATTCAATTCCTGCGTTTGAAACGTTAAATGTTACTTTGCAGTGTAAATCTCCAAAAATTCATGTTTTAAGAAATCTTATGAAAGAACTGTTTAAAAATATCTTGTCTAAGTTCATTTTGCCTCGAGTGTTGTTAAATCTGCCAAATCATTATTGGAAGTCAATTTTTATGTCAGAGACAATCAAAAAGAAGATGCTGATCTCGTTGTAGGACTAGCTGCTAGTAAAATTGTTGAGACTCTAAAAGATAAAGAGAAAAAGTCATTTTATTCAAGCATTAGGAAATATTATGTTAATGTGTGTGATTATATGCGACTGAAATTTCCTTTCAATGATGAAGTTGTAATTAATGCAGAGGTTGCTGACATAGAAAAATTTGACCAAGCATCCTTTTCTAGTGTCAGATTTTTTTCTTGAACGTTTCCCAGGATTATTGAAGTCATTAGGAGACGATGAAACTCAAGTAATTGATGAACTACAGTTGCAATTTAATTCTTTGCAACTAGACGATTTTCTTGTTGCTGTTGAGTCACAACAGGGAATGGACTCTAAATGGGCTCAATTACCCATTATTTATAAGAGCAAATATGATCTTATTTCCAAATTTATGCTTACAATTCTAGCAATACCTCACAGTAATGCTGAATGTGAGCGTATTTTCTGTTTGGTTACTAAAACCCACACTCAATTTAGATCATCTATGACTGTTCAAAATTTGGAAAACCTTATGACTATTAAGTCTAAATTTTCAGAGCCATGTTTTAAACAGACATTTGACAGTGATTTTTTAAAAAGGGCAAAATTTGCTACAATTAAGAAAAATTCAAATTAATTTGTTAATTTAAATCAACCAATTTTTAAAAATCAATAAATTATTTCTAAATATTTTCTAAATTTATTTCATAGGATTTTTTTAAATTTAGACTTAACAGTCATATGGTTTTCAGATTAAAATAAGTTACAATGTATCCTAACTAAAATTGTTTTTTCATTTAAATCTTATGTTGTTATACAATGGGATAAAAGAAGTATTGGTATCTGTAAGTATTTTTCAAATGTGTTCAAGCTATATCATTCATCTTATGATTTTATATAACTGTTAATGTTAAGTGCATGGTGACTATAATTCTTTGAGATCTTAATAGTAATTCTTGTTATCCAGTTTCATTTTATTTGAAATTCACTCTAGAAAAAAATTACTGACAGTAATGATGTTTATGATTATTTTTGTAATTTGTTAAGTTTCTTCACTTTCTGTTAGTTGAAAATATATACAATGGGTCTTGAAAAAAAAAGTATCGGCATCTGCAAATATTTTTCAAATATGTTAAAGCTAAATTTATTCATCTTGTGAGAAGTAAAATTAAATGTTACTGTAAAGTAAACTTCATGTTCTGATGCCTATTTTTGTCGAATGTAAATACAGTATCGGACCCTTTATCCGGAATTCCGAAAACCGGAAAGTTCCAAAAACCGGCACTTTCCTCCAATTTCAGTTTTTTTTTCCTTTTCTGTTTTTTTTTCCTTAAGGCTCACTGATCTAGATACCATTTTTTTCCCACTACGTAAAATCTCGACTATTCGGCATTCAAGTAACCAGAAAATTTCGGCTCCCCCCCCCCCTCCCTTGGGGGGAGGTCTCAAATGACCAATTCCTACTGTGAATCACAGCTGTCCAAACTTAGAACGGGGAAGAGGACGCAAATTTCTAACTGCTAGAGGTTATCAATACTTCCACGAATCGTTGTAGTATAAAGAAAATAAACAGACAAAATGCTCACAAAACAAATATGACGGACACATGTTACAAAAACAAAACATTTTACAGCTGTGCTGGCGAGCACGGAGAAAAATCAGCTCCGTACCGATAGCCAAACAGAAAAAGTGCTGATTACATATTTATAGCTAGTGAGTCCTGACCTACTTATTTTGCCCATCTGCATTCCGATGATTCAACAGTGTTATCTCTGAACAGAAGCTCGAGAGGGAAGACAGAGAAAACATCACAGTTTTTATTATTAATCATTCTCTTAGTTTAAAGAAATTACCTGTTAGAAATCGATAAGTGGTATTATTTTTAATTTACTGTTATTTTTCTCCCAGCGATGCAAAGGTATTATTGCCTTGTAATACTGCAATATAAACGAATATTATTATGAATACAATTAAAAACTTTGTTAAAAACACACAATTAAAAATAGATCAGTACGCACCGATCTATTTTTAGTGTTTTTCAACATGCATTGATTATCATTCCAAAACATTTCCGATTAGATTCTGCCCCCCCCCCCCTTAACAGCTTTGTCGACAAACTTTTTTTTTTTACAAGCTTAACTATCCGGCATTTCCCGTGCTTTCGGATAGTCGTGGATAGTCGAGCTTTTACTTATTTAAATTGTGTCCTTTTAATTAAACGGTTTTTCCTTTTCCTGTTATGGGTTACGTTGCAGCTGCGTGTGTTGGGGGGAAAGCAGGCGGATTACTTTATTTCGACGTGCCTCAGATTGTCTCGATATTTTTGTGGGGAACATTGAAACAGCTAAAGATTAATGAAATGTTCAAACAAAATAAAGAATAAATGTTTAAATGTTAGCTTTTCCCCTCTCAAAATTGTATATGATCTAATTGTACGGTCTCGTTTTTTTAATTTTGTTTTGTAATAGTGGGCATTTTCTCAACGTATTTTCGTAATTAAAGCTGAAATTTCGAGCTGCTTTATGGGGAGCTCCAATTACGGAAGCCAATACTTCTGACGGAGATTTCAACAGTTATACTCATATTTTTTTTCAGTTAGTATTTTTTCTTCAATATTTAACCATATTTTTAAAGGGCTGCAACTGATTTTAATTTTCATCACAATGATGTTATCAAGGGAGCGAGCGAGGTATATTGTTTTTGGCCATCACGTAAGCTATATGTCTACCGTCTTTGTAATCCTTATGCGGAGGCGAGCGTGCGCAGCGGCGGGAGCGGGGAACATGGTTCTCTCCCGTAGCGATGGTTCTGCATATCTGACAGAATACGTGGATACCATGGGCGCCAGCAGCATAGGGCAAGGGGGGGCAATGCCCCCCTGGATTTTTGTATGCAGTGTTTTCCCTTGCTTTTTTGCTCTTTCCAACATGGTAACCATACGTTAAAATAGTCTTTGCCCCCCCCCCCCCCCCCCCCCGGGGAAATATTCTGCCGCCCATGGTGGATACTGCGATTTGCAGCATTGAAGTTTTATTTTACAGTAAGTTTTGATAAATTTAATTATTTTTATTTTAAAATCTATTATGAATGCTTAACTATTTACATAATTATATGCAGTAATTATCATAAAAGCTACTTGTACTTAAAGACCGGTACTTTTTTAATTCTACTGTGCACAAAGGGTTAATTTTTCGGCAGCGACCCGAAAACCGGCAAATTCCATAAACCGGAATGAGGTCGGTCCCGAGGTTGCCGGATAAAAGGTCCCATACTGTATTTATATTATCACTAGCTGCTACCCGCGACTTCTTCCGCGTCGGCTTTAGAATTAGGTCCCGACAGAAATGCAGCATGTGTGAATAACAAATATTGTTGCGACAAAAGGAACTGCATTTAAATATTATTTGCTTTTTACTTGTTTCAAATGAAGTATAATGCATGTAAGTATACTTCATTTAAAATAAGAGAATATGCACAGAGTTACTAAATTTAGATTTTTTTCAGGCATTTGGCGAATAGAGACAGTTATGACAGTATTTGCGAACTGTTTTGTAAAAGAAATATTTATGCTATATGCATGAATTTTAGTCTATGTTAATCAGGAATAGAGCAGCTTTCTATTAGTGAAAAAGTTTGAGAATTGGTTCTGTAGTTACAGAGATACCCAGAGAGCGTAATGTATTAGAATTATTTTGAGCGTTCCTGTAAAGGAACTATTTATGCTACATGCATGAATTTTAGCCTATAATATTCAAGAATAGTGTAGCTTACTATCAGTAAAAAAAGTTTAGGAATCGGTTCAGTACTTACAGAGATGCACATAGAGCGTAATGTAATTCTAATTAGCATCCCTGTAAAAGAACTATCTGTGATATATGCATTAAAGGTAGCCTATAACACTTAGGATGCCACCAGTGTCTAAGAAGTTCTGCTCTCAAAACTGCAAGGGGGGAGGTGCCAGATTCAAACCCTGGTCGCGCCTGTCGACCTAGCCGCTCCCAGTTTTCCGTGGTTTTCTAAAAAACCTCGCATAAATACGGGCTAGGATCCCTTAGAAAATCCCCCACAGAGGAATTTTCCATATAGGCCTAGGACCCTAGTGCAGTCAATCGTTCTTAATCCAAAAACAAACAATGATACTCAGGAATAATGTAACTTTTAATCAGTGAAAAAAGTTTTAGAATCGGTTTAGTAGCTACAAAATGTCCATAGAGTGCAATGCATTAGAATTATTTTGAGTGTCTTTGTAACAGTCGTATTCACGAAACGGCTAGTAACCGCCTGATTATGAAACTAACGTTTGACCGTTACTTGCTGGTAACACACTGGTAACTTCAGAACGGTATTCACCAACTATTTAAAACCATTGGTTTCCTGACCAACGTTTGACCACCGATTAACTTGTACTTGTGCATTCTGCTTTGTAAGCTCATCTGTGATTGGCTTAGGGCACTGGCTATCCAACCAGCTGATTGCCGTCCCTTGACCCCTCTTCGCGAGCGCTCCAAAATAGTTGAAAATAAGCAGGAGTGTAATGTGTTTTCATGTATTTTTATAATCACAAATGCTTCAATTATTTCTTTCGGGGATTTCTGCTGACTTTTTTGCAATTAATAACTGATATTTTATTTATATACACCTATGAATTTAAAAGATGTATTAATTTTAAAAGATAATAGTTTTTAAAGGTATTCGAAGGTTTTATATTTTTATTTTTCATTGTATCTGACAGTCAAAAACAATACGATTGTTTAAAAATTTGTTAATACATACTTAAGATCTTACTCTGGGGATATTTTATTTGTTTTACTGTAGGAGATGGTATGTTTTTTTTTTTTTTTTTTTTTTTTTTTTTGAGTATCAATAATTAAAATTGCAAATGCATAAAAAAAGCAAATATTTTTACAATGTTTTAATACAATTGTAAAGATTCTAATGTTGAAACCCACTGGTGACCATACTTTAATCACAAAAATATGGATCATAGAGCAGCTCTGCCAATATTTTGTAATTTTATACAGTAAAGAGTAAATATATACGTGAATATTAAAATGTGATTGTGTTGAAATGGTTCTTGCTGGGCCTTGAATAATGATTTATGAGGTAGTCATTCCTCAATTTTTAACTAAAGTTATGAACTAGGCTGTCTCTTGATTTTTCATATCAAGGACTAGAAATTTTTGGACACCCCCCCCCCCCCAAGAAAAAAAGGAATTGCAGATCTCTACTCGAAATTGCAAGTTTTTTCCCACAATAAAGATACACTTTAATCACTCTGTAGTCAGACATTAAAATAACACTTTTTTTTTTTTGCATGTGATTAATTTATGAGTAATAACTTAGCTCGAAGTGTACAACTTATTTAAATGAAGCAGGAACGGGGAAAAAGAATATTCAATTTAAATATTAATAGTGAATAATGCCTCTGGTGTATTTTTATTAATGGGATAATGCAAAAATCAAGAATTAAATTAGTTATTTTATCGGATGTAAGTAAATAAATATTTAATACTATAAGTTTAAAACAGACTCTGTTAAAATTCACATTTTCTTCCCCTTTGAAACAGATACAAATGTCAATGAATTTTTGTCTCAAAGCTACATTGTTCTTGCTTTTGCAAAGTCGTAGGCAAATAAAAATTGGGAGGGGAGGGGGATATGCAGCGCTGGATTTTTTTTTACCTATAGTTGAACTGCAGAATCAATGCAAATAAAAATACTAATTTCATTGACTAAAATTTCGGGGGGAGGGTGGGAAATCATACCCTCATGATCTCCCTCCCGCGGGGTTACGGCCTTGTATTTTTGGTAATACGGAATACTGCTAATATGATACGACTAATACTAATTAAAGAAACCTGTTCCAGCCCAGCTAACCCCTGCTAATTCACATGGCTTTGTCTATTAAATTTTGCAATGCTCTTGCTGGGGAAAAAATAAAAAATTAATAAACTAATAAAATTAAGATTAGTTCTTTTTTTCTGACAGGATTGGGATCATTATTGATTTTGATGGTATTGTAGTATAATGTCGAATTTATACACCTAATTAAAATGGTTAAGTACTTCATCCCAGGGGGCCTTACTTTTTTAGAAATAAAATAATATTTTCACCGTTTCAAAGTAAAAGAAAAAAATGCTGCCTATGACTTGGGGAAATGCATTCCTGATTTTTATAAGTCAAATAACAGATATAAATAGATTTTGAGTGAAATAAAAGTAAACAAATTTGTTAAAACGCACAATAAAATTTTGAGTGTTTATTATTTCTTTAGTATTTAATGGAACTTTAGAACGGATGTCGTTGAAATTACTTAACCAAAAACTAGTTTTTCCGTCGGTAAAAACATATTGTATTAGATTTCATAAATTACATTTACATAATAAATGATATCATTTTCATGGTAAAATATATATATAAAATGGAACAGACCAAAACAATTTAGATATTTTTAGATGTTCTAAGAGATGTAAAAAAAAAAAAAAGAGAGAGAGAGAGCAAGAAGGGAAACTTTGGCCGCAGCGAGGCCAGAACCCTGGAACTACTGCTTGCCAATCGCTCGCTTTACTGCAGTGCCATAATTTCATTGACACGTCAGCTGTAAATTTAAAACATTTCCTTTTTCTCCTGTTTACCGTTTACTTACTTTGATGGTAATGTATTGGAAAATCCTTGACACACAAGTCTTCTAAACCGTTTACTTTCTCCTCACACATAAATTTTGCAAATCTATCAATAAATTCTAAAATTTCCATATCTTCTGTCTTCAACAGCGCTGTAGTCAGCCATGTTTGTTAACAGATTAGAGCCTCACAGCGCATGCGTCGAATGTAACAGGCCGGTAACCACCCGAATTCGCCTGGTTACATTCGTCTGTTAAAAACGAGATGTAACCAGCCGATTTGACCTTGTGAATCCCATTTTTTTTTTTAACCATCCTATTCTATGGTAATCCGGCTGTTACCAGCTGGTAGAAAGTTTCGTGAATACGGTTGTAAAAGAATTATTTATGCTATATGCTTGAAAGGCTGCCTGTATGTTAATTCAGGGCATAAGCTATTTTCATTACAATTTTTTTCAAATCCGTTCAACCATTTTTGTGTGATTCAGTCAAAAACATCCAAACACACAAATGTACACACGTATATTATTGGTAGGATTTGGAAATTTATGAACTTTAAGAAACACATCTGGATTTTTCTTGGTACTTACGTATTATCCCAGCGGTCATTCCCACCAAACTGTTTTATCGTCAAATGGGTTGCCAAACTGTTGCCAATCGTATTCAAAACCATTAATAATTTCATGTGCCCGGCATTTATTACGGCAAAAAATCGCTTGTCTTGGCGGACCACCGGGATAATACGTAAGTACCCCTTTCTTTACTTATGCTTTTTAATTTGGGATAAAATCAACATAATTTCCATATATTTCAAATGCATGTGATTTTGCAAATAGAATTTCTGCTTTATTTCAAAAGCATAAATCATTTTGTGCAGGCGATAAAACGGCTTTTAATTAATAGTTTGAAAAGTAGTTAAAATTTCAAAATTTTGAGCCTCAGGTGCACTTTACCGAAGTTATGGGCTCAATCATGCTCAAATTTTCAAAGCTCTGCTTTCTGTAGATTTGTCTGGAGAACATTCATTTTTATTATTACAGATAGATAGATTTGGCATGCATTCTTGTTAGCTCAAAACATGAATCATTGATACGGGCAAAACTCGCCAACCATGGCAATCTAAAAACGGTTTTTAATTAATAATTAAAAAAGTTATTAAAAATCTAAAATTCTAATTAGCCTATAACAAACTCCAGGGTCCCCTCTATATCTAAACCAAAATGCATCCTAATCGATTCAGCGGTTTAGGTGTGAAAGCGTCATAAACAAACAAACAAACTCACTTTCGCATTTATGATATTACAGGGTGTCTACCATCATGCAAAGGTCACGAAAGTCACGGAAAAGTCAAGAAATGGGGAAAAGGTCACGAAAGTCAAGAAAAGGTCAAGAAATGAAGCACTAGGTCACGATTTGCGACTCATCTACGCTTTTTCCATTTCATTCAAATTCTTAGTTTCTAATTTTTGTGACAGACAAAACTTAAGTTTTTCATTTTTTTTTTTTTTTTAAAACATTAAAATACTGCTCGTTTGCTATTTATAAAATTCATTTAAAATGTCATTTACATGTTATTTAGCAGAAATCATCAAAAATGATGTCTGCCAAATAGTTGTATAGTGAACTGACAATAGTTCAATATGTCAAGTGCGTGTTGTTTTACACCTTGGGAATTTCAAAAGTTGGCAAGTATGTGTCTTCAAACCTTGAGAAAAGTATATCAGTTATCCACCTTCTCTCCCAAAAAAAAGTTAAAATTGTTGGATTTAAGAGTAATTTTTTTTTTCTCCCTTCATTCCCTGTCAAATTCAGTGTTTTGATTATTTTCCACATTTTCTTTTTTAAAAACAATAACTTGGATGGATTCCACGTAAAATTACAATTATCACTGATCCCCATGTTTCATAGCTAATAACTTCTATTTCCCAAAAGTTTTATGATATATTATAGACTTTCATAAGTTCTGTGTTACCATAGATGTAAAAAGATTTACAATGTACAAGCTACACACATGTTTACAAAATAGCAATTGGTCCAAGTTAACAAACGGTTGAAAGCAAACGGCTGATCAGTGAAAAGTTGGGGGGAAAAAAAGTTTTAAAAATGGGCAGGGAAAAGAAAAACTCAATGAATTTTGTAATTCATTGTTAAAATCAAAATCAGTTGTATATTTTTCTGCAAAATTTCCCCCAATCCTAGAACGCCGGATAGAACATGTTCTGCATCCCTGCCACGATGTATTTTTGATATTAGAGTTTCGTATTTGTTATGGTCAAGAAAAGGTCAAGAAATCAAGCTTACTTTTTGTGGTAGACACCCTGTATTAGTTAGGATGAAAACTATTAGCTAGTAGTTAAAATAAATCACAAACCCAAATAATGTACTATTTTTTTAAAGTGTGAATTCACTACAGTGTATTGCTATGTAATAAAGTGTTGTATATCAGTATTTTATTGTCTCTCATGATTTTAATGTAACTTATATAAAAGTACTGCATTATTATATTCTACTAAAACATAATGGATTTCTTATTCCTCATAGCATTAAGTTACATATTCATTTTTGTTATCAGACTATAACTCACAATTAATGTATTGTATGGGAAAAAATGTGTAATCTATTGTTCCGTGACCCCGACTGCCCCTTCAAAAAAGCCTCCTCTTTTTTCAATTTCTGAGGTTGGCACGTCTGTAATAGTTTTTGAGATTTGAGAGTTAAATATGTACATACGTACACCAAAAGTCGCCAAGCTTGGCAACATTTGGCATAGTTCTTGAGGGAGGCATGTGACCGTGGTCAGACCATTACCTAACTTATGGGGTAGGATGGTATTGTGCTTGAAATGGGTGAATGTCCCTAAAATTGCCATTGACCGTAATGTATTGGAAATCTTTTGAGTGTTCCTGTAGCAGAACTATAAATGATAGACACTTTTTTTAATGGAGAAATTCATTTTCTAACTCTTTACAGCATATATCACTTCTGAGTCGTTTGAAATAGCCCAATACCTCTTAAAAACGCTTTGATGAATTTCGGCCCATAGAGCATAATGTGTTTCGAATCTTTTCGGTGGTTCTGTTGATAAACTATCTACTCGAATGGAACCGAAAGGGGAGGTGCACAACTAGATGTTACAACAATCCTAAATATAAAGTTTCAACATTCTACGCCTTACAGTTTTTGAGTTAGGCGAGTTTAATGAATTTCGGCCCATAGAGCGTAATGTATTTCGAATATTTTGGCTGCTCCTGTACATAAGCTATCCATTTGATTGCGACCAAAAGGGGAGGTGCACAACTCGATCATAGAACAATCCTCAACATTCTACGACCAATAGTTTTTGAGATATGCGAGTTAAATACATACGTATGTACAGTGGCATGGAAAAACAGGCCACAATAGACTCGCTGCTGGTCAAAATGCACGTTTTGCCGCACGTCAAAATGCAAATGGCAGGCACGTTTGTATGATCGTGCATGCTAGCTTACGATGAGATGCATCGAAAAAATTCTTAAAATTAAATTTAGAGGTAGTCAAAATTGGTTTTTTTGTCGAAATTTGGCCCCCAAAATTTTTCAGGATCACATTACTTCCTTATACTACGTACAAGGAAGTAAAAATGGTCTCTAGATCTGTTGCACCGAATGAACAATTCGATCAACTGCCATCTTGCTGGTAGTTAAATCGAGCGAAGGCAACGGTTGCCCTTCTTTCAGCATTTATCAGTCTATCCAGTTTTTCTTCTATATCGGTGTATTTCCATCGTATTCTCCACTTTTCAGCAAATGTCAGTGCTGTTAATAATCCTGACAGTTTTTACGGGAAACGATGTGCAAATAAAGGATTCTAGTGTAACTATGTCGCGCTTAAGTATTTTTATAAAAATCAAATGTATTCTTTATGAGTGAAAACAGTCTAAATGTCAGAGTTGTGTGTCGTCCCTGTGAAAACACCGTGCGCTTAAAGGATTAAGCTGCGCCCTCGTTCTAATTTCAGTCTTTTTCCATCTACCTTGATTATGAATATTTTTTCTTCAGCATTCTTGGAAGTCATTCGATTGAGCTTCAATTTGGTATATATGTTTGAATTATACATCGATTAAAATTTATTTAAATGCTTGGTAATGATCTTAATCGTAAGTGTTCGGAAAGTCGAGTGGAACCACTCCAGATTTTTTTTTTCTGCATTGCAAAACTGCTTTTTTTTTTTTTTTTTTTTTTTTTTTTTTTTTTTAATTTGATTGTTTCATGTTTCAGTAAACAGGTTTTAAATACTATCAATTGGTTTTGCATTGTATGTATAAATGTGCATGGTCTTTAATACATCAAGCATGTGCATGTGAATTTTGTTTCTTTTTAATAACTAGTGGTTTTTAAAATCTCGCAAAATTTTATAAGATCTCCCTAATTTTTTAATAAAATCTCCATAATTTCATTTCTCTAAGTATGGCAGTTATGGATTGTAGAGATTGTTGGTTTAAAAAAAAAAAAAAGAGGAGAAGCAAAACCAAGTAATTCTATTTTAACAAATCTCATCATAGTTTCAACAGAATACACTACTTCTACTTTTCTAATTTTTTGAGGCATATTTTAGGTTTTAGCAAGCTAAATTTTCATTTGAATTTTTTTTTTTTTTTTAATAAGCAGGAATTCTTGAGATTTTTCCAAATGAGCTCTGCTTGAGCATGTACAATTATGTTCGATAAAAGAATAAATAAATGTATATATATATATATATAATAAATTTTTTCTTTTTATTTATGTCACCAGAAAGTTGGAGTTTGGTTATTTTCATTTTATAGTAATTTAGATAATTATTAAAAAGGTTATCAAATTTCATTTCTTCTCCCCTCCCCCTCCAAAGAAAGGTGGGTGGTCTGAAACCTTAAAATTTTGTAACATTTAAGAAAAGCTCTTAAATTTGTACTTAATTCTTCGGTTCACATTTAAATTATGGATGTTTCATTGAATTTTAAAACCCTGTTTAGTCTTTGACTAGAAGTAATTTTGAAACTAGTAACAAACAAATATATAATAATTTATAGAAGGGCTCTTAAAAGATTTTCATAGATTCAAACATGTCTCAAAGGTATGACAATGCTATAAAAATCAAAACTTCCTTCATCTTGTTTTATTTGAATGACTTTTGTACATTTTCATTTTTGTTTCAGGTTGAACAAGCTTGTCCTAGAGAATTGTGTTGGAAAGTCAATTTATTCAAAGGTTACTTATGTATTTGTCATCCTGAAGATAGACACCTAAACCTTGTTGAAAAACTTGTTGAAGTTTGCTCAAACATGTGCATTCGAGAATGGAGGAGACTACCACCTATAGTGTCTCATATTCACCTTCCGTTTCTTCAAGTAAGTAATGAGTTCTTATCTTTCTAGTTCAGTACATCATCATCAGAATTTTGTCTAGGGCCCATATTTTAGTGGTTCTGAATATTTTAGGAAATATTCAGATATTTAGCATCCTTAAATTTGTGAAATGGACTGAAATCCAGAATATACCAAACCTTTTTGATAGCAGTGTTAAAAACTGTTAACACTAATAAATAAATTTAACAAGAAAAAATTCAGCTTTTACTATTTCGTATCTTTTAAAGTCAGAGCATAGTATTTTAGCAGAGTTGCTAGTGGAAGATTTCAGTTTCTGAATAATTCCAGGAAATGTATAAGAATTTCTGATTATTCGTGTTACTAATATTTCAGGCGGCCCAGCAGGTGATGGAGTTGCAGGATGCTATCCAAATTCACCAGGGACTCCTGCCAGCCAATATTGGAAGAGGACCCAGTCTGCACGATATGAAAGCTATTGTTAAAACCTGGAGGAACAGGCTTCCTGTCATTAGTGATGATCTGTCCCATTGGAGTGAAATTTTCTATTGGCGCCAAGAACACTATAAGACCATCGTGTCTTGCTATGAGTCTGGATCCAATGGTCAACAGTTGGAGACTCAAACAAATCATGCTATGCTAGGTGTGCATGCATCTGCTCAGTCTATAATACATTTTGGAAAGATTGCTCGAAAGCATGGACTTACTAATGTTTGCCTAGATGCTCTAAGTCGGTAAGTCAGTCCATATAAAATAATTTTTGGACAATAATCCGCATTGAAAAATTTTGATAGTAAAAATGTATATTTATTTATATTAAAAATTATTTATTCAGTTTTAAATAAATACTTATGCTAATATCTATATATACAACAAGGGGAGGCTAAATACATGGGAAGCAAGAGAAATCAACATGCTAAAATGCATTTATTACATTTAAAGACATTTCCTACACTTACTTATTTATACTTACATTATTGCTTAATGAATGATTAACCTGTTTGTTCTTATCATTATAATAACATAATGGCAACAATTTTCCTTTAAAGCCCATTGCTGGTTACTGGCATGAATCTTTATATTTCCTGCTTGGGTCAGAATGCTGTACTATGATACAAAACCACAGGCCATATGAGATTTAAGTTCAACTGTTAATTAATCAATTAATAATTCATTGATTTCCTCTATGTTTTGCTAGCATTCTCACCTGTTACTATCAATTTTGTAAGTCTAATATAAAAACTGCAAATATGTAAAAATGTCAAGTTTTAAAATAACTTAATTATAATTGCCAAAGTATATATGTAATGTATAAAAAGGTAATTTGGGTTTTACTAGTTTGGGTATTGTTCAAGCGGGTACTTTCACTGTAAGTTTTGCTTTCCTGTCATACTTGCCACGCGCACTCTGGAGCTATGTTTTATTTATTTTGTTATTTGTCAGACGTCAGGCCGTCGATTCAGAGTACTTTAGAGTGTACACGTGTCCCCACGCCCTTGTAGCCCCGGATGCGGGTCATGTTGGTAAATGTGTGTGGTTCGATCAGAGATAAGAGAGAGGCGGAGTTATGTCTTCGCAAACCACGTGGTGTGGTAAGTGTAAATACTCCCGCACATCAAAAATCGAGAGACTTCTGCCACTGGAACTGCTTAATGAGTTCATGCTGATTCTTGTACGCGTCTCCCCTCCCCTCTTCTCATTCTAAATTGTAACTTAAATGTAATGTTCAATAAACCATATTACCTGCCTTAACTCTGAAGCTTTACTTGAAATATCTGACGTCTATATAATATGTAAATATATATAGCCATATATCCTCAAAAAATGTTTAAATTAGGTATTCAATTACTATACATTAGTCACGGACAAAGTACGGCCTGCGACACGGTTTTGAATAACCCCAAGAATTACACTTGGGACAAATGTATTTTAATGTATAGCTAGACTAGAATAACGGTTTCCTTCTGATTGCGTTTTAAGTATGATATTATCGCATCTAATATTAACCTGCAACCTCGCATAGGCATAGTGCCGTTGGAGATGTTTGTAGATCAGTAGCATGGGGATGTGGAGTACAATGCTTGTGTTGCTCGGCTAAGTTTGGAACGAATCGGGTGTTACCATTTTCATTTTGTCTGTTCTCAAGGTCAGTGTAGTCATCCCTGTGGCTGTTTGTTTGGCTTGTTTCTATAGTTTTGCTTTGTTGTTAGTGCTCTTTGACATTTTTTATCGTTACAATGGTATTTAAAAAATGTGAAGTTTATTCAGAATGTCATGTTTTTAAAGATGAGTGGACGTTTAAATTCTTCTCACATATTAAGGTTAAACCTGTGTGCCTCATTTGCAATAAAGCTGTAGCTGTATTCAAGGAATTCAACCTCTCATGACACTTCATGACAAAAAATAACACCACTTATGAAATTATCACAAGAAGAACAGAAACAAAAAGCTAGAGCTCTACATAAAAAAAACTGTCAGCTCAGTCAATATTTTTAAAAAACAAAGCTGTTCTCAAAAGCCAGCCTCGTTACATTGTAGCATACAGTATTGTAAAAAGTAACAAAGCATTTTCTGATAGCGAATTATTAAAAACTTGCATGCTCCAAGTATGCAACATTTTGTGTTCTGACAAAACAAAGAATTTTAGATAGTAAGTTTGTCTTGAGAAACAATTAGTACTTCTAGAACTGAAGTAATTAATAAGCCATTTGTCTCACAACTAGAGTGAAAGATAAGCAAGTTTAAATTCTGTTCTTTTGTGTTAGATGAAAGTATGGACATAACTGACTCAGCTCCGTTACTGATGTTTATAAGAGGTATTGATGACAACTTTTGTGTTACTGAAGAATTAGCTTGCATGCATTCATTAAAGGGAATGAAAAAAGGATCAGACATTTTTCAAGTCTATCAAGAAACTATCACGTTGTTGAAAGTAAAAGAGGCTCCAGTCAAAAGTAAACATTTTTTTTCCGGAACGGCCAGCTGTTTATTATGTAATGAGCTTGCTTCTGCAAACTGTTTGTTTTAAACTTTGAATGTTATGTGATAACTCTTGATGTTTCTATTTATTTATTGCAAACATTGGGATTTATTTTTAAAGCACTCGGCGTTTCCTGCACATGCCAATTACTTGAAATTGAGTTTTTATCGGAATAATCGCGCAGGGTGTCTACCGCTCTGGAAAATCCAGAAAGTCTGGAAAAAGCCGGGAAATTGGAAAATGGGTCCGGATAATTCACCAAAATAATAAATTTTTTTGTTTCATGTCCTTTTTTTATGCTTTCTCTCTAATTGTCAGATTGGAAACCGAAAGCAACTGCAACGCATTTTTCGGACCACAAAAGCATCAAGCGATGTGTTTGTATAAGGAGGGCTGATCAATCATGACAGGAGGGTAAAAGACAAATTAACTTACTTGGTAACTTAGGGCTTAGGACCGCATTTCCAAGAACAGTTAGTTAATTCTATCAGAAAGTGCGACTACTTCTGTTTCACAATTGATGAAAGCTTAATCCATTATACTTAAGGTGACCATATGTCCCGTTTTGAATGGGACAGTCTCGTTTTATGTGGCTTGTTCCGTTGTCCCCAAGCGCAACTTTGGGACACTGTAATGTCCCGTTTTTAGAAAATGTCAACTGCGATGTCCGTTTTTAGAAAGAAAGCAACCCACGTGAACGATTCCAATAAAGGCAGCTAAAAAATCTAGAATCATCCAATGGCAGTGTCTGTAAAAAACACCTAACCTCCCTCCCTCCCTCCCCTCCCCTTCTCGAGACGCAATGATAGAGGATGTATTGTTTTTGTGTTTGTTCTTTTTTAATGGTTTTTTTTTTTTTTTTTCCTTGTCAACTATTTCAAATTTCTTTTCTTAAAGTCGTGTTCTTCTTTTGCTTATTCCCTCCCGATTTAAACTTTATTTTCCCTTTTCACTCTGGTTTTCTAAGAATTTTTTTCCTTCCAA
Organism: Cheiracanthium punctorium; assembly: GCA_038373885.1. Taxonomy (NCBI): domain Eukaryota; kingdom Metazoa; phylum Arthropoda; class Arachnida; order Araneae; family Cheiracanthiidae; genus Cheiracanthium; species Cheiracanthium punctorium. The sequence continues at coordinate 135,373 of JAWZYV010011999.1, forward strand.
ATGACAATTTCCTTTTTTTCTGTGTGTCCTTTTGTTTACATTTCTCACTTTCCTGCCTTCTGTCGGATGGTGTTTAAGTCGAATAAGGGCCTACCCCTTGTACCACCCGAAACGTACGTCTTGCACTAGTTTTTTTTTTTAATAGTATATGTGTGTTTTAGCAAAGTTTTTTTTTTTTTTTTTTTTTTTCATTTTGAAATTAACATTTTTTGCGCGTTATCTTAACAATTAAAACATATCCAAATCTGAATTTCAGTCTCTCCACACTATTACATTAAAAACAGTAGATGTCCCTTTTTGAGGAAGAAAATAAACACCCTATTGCCAAAAACGTAGTAGATGTCCAGGTTTGAAGGAAAAATAAATGGTCACGTTATGTATACTTCAGTTAAAATTGATTTCAAGAAGTTGTACTAAATATGCAAATATAAAGACAAAGTGTGCAATTACCCAAAGTAAAATGCATTGGTCAGGAATTTTTTCCCCGGGACCTGCCAAAAGTCAGGAAATTGACTTTCAGGAATTTGGTAGACACCCTGTAGTGTAAGGCAGTGCTTATTCGGGACAGTGTTCCTTCACAGGGCACAAAGCTGCACGGCCAAAAAACACAAATAACTTAAAATGGTTAAACTCGTAACAGGCGCAACATAGACTAGTTTTGGCTGAGATTCAATATTCTAAGAACGGAAGTTCATTGGAACACAGAGGGTGTGGTTAATCGAGGGCAGCGCGCTTTTGCAGTATTTTATGGAACTTTAACCCATCAAAATATTTATATTAAAACCTTCATTAAAATTTAATTATAGTTCTAAAATGTAGATATAAGACTTTTTAAAAAAAAAACTTAATTGAGTAGATATTGGTTGGATTTATGTACCCATCCAGAGCATTGTATCAAACCTGGGGTAGGCTTGCATTCTGATTCGTTACGCCATGCTCTGTGCACTGCTAAAAAGTACATGATCGGAGGTGGTGCCATCTTTTGAGACATAATAAATAAATTTTATGTTTTTTCATTGAAGATCGGCTAAAAATTTTTTTTTTTTAAATATCGTAAATGACACACTTATGATTTTTTTAACTTTTATACTCGTAAATGCCACTGCGTTTCTTCCGGTAATTACGGTAAATTGGTAATTGGTTCTGGTACTTATAGTAAATTGTAAACAGACGATTGCATGTTCAATTCTCTCATTATAGATGATTTCAGGGATCGCAGTCCTCCTAAAATTCCTAAATATTTTGCACGCTCCTTAAATTCCTAAAATTACCCTAAAATTTTCTTCTTATTCCTAAAAAATTCTAGATCTGTACGATTTTTTTCATTTTCTGTTGAATGAGTTAGTACGCATTGGCACTTTCCTGCCGAAGATATAGAAATCGCCAAAGACTTATCAGTAAAACCGTTGGATTGGTCGAAAGAAATGCAATCTTCCGCTTGCTCCTCCTACTTTTCTGCAGCAAGCATTGTAATGTGTGACGTATGTGAAACTACATGCGGATGTGTTGCATGCTTCTCCTGAGCTGTTTTCCGGTTGCCAGGCTCCTTTTCTTGGAGCTTATTCGTATCGATAGGTTAACGCGATTCATTCCGGCAATCCTCCGAGCGGGATTGTATACTAACACATGCATTTCCCTGCGTATGTTAGTCTACCTTTCTACTACCTGTTTTCTGTCAGAATAGTGATTTAATTGAACGATATCCTAAAATGCCCAGCGGAAAAACTAAGTTCCAGGAATCCTGGAAAGAAAAGGAACTAGACGATGTAAAATTAAAAGAATGGCTTTCTTCTGTAGATAATAATTGCAGTTTGGCACGTTGTACACTTTGTGGTGAAAACTTCGATATATCGAGCAGCAGTTTCGCCCAAGTGCGGTCACATCATAAGGGGAAAAAGCACAAGTTTAAATTTAATGGTCGATTTAAAACTACACGATCGATTTTTGAATCGCTGGCGACGAATAACTCTGTGAGCAGTGATATGAGTGAAGATTTACTGATTGCGAAAGCCGAAACTTTATGGGCTCTCAGGACTGTGGACGCTTATATGTCCTTTAAATCTTGCTCAGAGACTGTGGAATTATTCAAGGAAATGTTCCCGGATTCTCTTATTGCATCTCGAATGCAACTAAAAGAGAAAAAAGTTGCTTATATAATATCGCACGGGATCGCAAAGCATTTTGAAAGTCTTCTAAAAGATGATCTTTCTTCTTGCTCTTCGATATCACTCGCTTTTGACGAGACAACAAATACACAAGTCAAACGGCAGTTGGATATTTTTGCCAGATACTGGTCGGATGAGTTTAATCAAGTATCCTGCAGGTATCTGACTAGTGTGTTTTTAGGACATGCAACAGCCGACATTTTGCTGGAAAGTTTAGTTGACGTTTTGAATGAATATAATTTATTAAATTAAGTAATTTGTTTGTCTATGGATAATACAAATGTCAACAAAAGTGTTTTGAAAAAATTTGATGAAAAACTAAAAGCAGAAACTGGCAAAGAAACTTTGTCTTTGGGAAAGTGTAATCTCCATATTGTAAATAATGGCTTTAAGTGCTTATTAAATGAACTTGACATGAATTTTGAAGAATTTGCTACTGATGTTTATCATTTTCTGAAATATAGTGCAGCAAGACGGGAAGATTACAAATCTATCGAAAATATAACTCAGGATACAGCTCAATTTTTACTGAGACATGTTAGTAGTCGATGGCTATCTGCTGGACCTGTCAGTCAGAGGCTTCTGGATCAGCTGTCTAATTTGAAGGAATACTTTTTGAAGTTTTTGCCTGCACAAAAAGAACAAGAAAGACAGTTAAATGCATCAGAAAGATATTCACGAATTCGACAGTTCTTAAAAAGTCCATTATTGGCATGCTACCTGAGTTTTATTGTTTTTTTCTCACAAGTATTTTGAAAATTTTTCTTTAGTGTTTCAGGCTGAATCTCCAAATATACATGTATTGCATAGTGAGATAAACAAGCTCATGAAAAACATCTTAATGATATTCATCAAAGATGATTTAGTTTTGAAAGAAGGTGCAGAAATAAAAAGTATCGATCTAGAAGACAAAAACAGCTGGAAAAAATTAGCTGAAATGAACATTGGTGAAAGAACTAAAAGCCTCCTAAATGATGTTAAGGAAGAAAAGAAAAAACAATTTCTTAAATATTAGGAGGACTCTAATAGAAACCACTGCATATTTAAAAAAGAATTTATCTTACGATAACCAGGTTTTAAAAGACATGTAAGTGCTATACCCTTTATCTGTACAAACGACTGAATCTCATGCTGTTACAGAAGGATTGAATGCCATTACAAGAATTGCAAGATTCTTAAAATTTGATGATGATTCAATTGATAAAATAAGAGATGAATGGAAAGTGTTGAAGTGCTACATTCTTTTGCAAAACAAACTTGAAGCATTTTCAGATTTACAAATAGATATGTATTGGCGAAATATATTTGATATAGTAGATGCTAATAGGGAAGTCAAGTATTCTAATCTAGAAGGTTTAATAAAAAAATCATTCAGGATCCGCATTGCCATGTTGCAGAACCAAAGAGGTTTTTCTGTGAATAATGCGATGTTCAAAACAAATTTCAGTGATGACACTATTAGATCATTAAGATTAGTGAAGGATGTTGTGAAAAATTATGGTGGTGTCTCAAATGTACCAATAACAAAATCGTTGTTACATGCTGTGAAGAATTCACATAAATTATACAAAGAGCATTTAGAAAGGCTGAAAAAAGAAGAAAAACTACAGAGAGAAAAAGAATTGAAAGAGAAGGAAACTTCTGTTAAAGAAGAAATAAGAAAAAGAAAAAGTGATTTAGATCTAAAAATAAGTGAAACTGATGCTGAAATTTCTCGCCTGAAGAAAGAAAAAGAAATTGCTTTAGCATTATTAACTGAAGGAACGAGCAGATTGACTAAAGCAAATACTGACAAAAATACTGTTGAGTTAAATGCAGCGCAAGTTTTAATTGTTGAAGCAACTTCTAAACTCAGCAATTTAGATAGCAAACTATCAGAAGTAGAAAATGAAAAAGATTGTTAAAAAAAGAATTAAATGTTAATTTGTTCGTTAACATTACCAAGTAGTTTATTATGCTTTGTGTGTGTGTGCTTCAATTTTTCTTTCTTTTTCTTAGAGAAAATATTATTCTTTAATCCATTATTGATTTTTTCTTTTAATCATAAAATTAATATTTCTATGATCATTTAAGGTAAGTAGCTTTTCCCGTCCCCCCCCTTCAGATTGTGTACAGGTATGCATTACAATTGTGTCATATAGTTTTGGTGGAATAATATTCTTCATTTATATTATATTCTAATATGGATCATTTTTTATTTTTCCAATTTCTTTTAAGTTTAGCTATGTCAAACAAAATTTATTTATAATATGCACTATATATGTTATTATTGTACAATTACATAGTAATTATACTTTTTTGAAAGATCCTAAAATTTTCCTAAATTTTTTCTAATGATTCCTAAAATTCCTACCTAAAACTGTTTGAAAGTCTGCTGCACACCCTGTGATTTGCTACAGTGATTTTGTATATCAATTCCACAGCACCTGGGAAAGCATTATGACATTGTTTTAATTTATGTTTTGTGAAAGTTATAAGGGGTTTTGTAAAAATTAAACTACTTATAATTTGACTTCTTCAAAATATTTTTTCCCTGAAAACTAAATATAGTACCAAAGATCATGTTACATTTTGTAAAGTATATAAAAAGGATAGCATTCATACATGTTATTTTTCATATTCTATTATTTTATGGCATATAATGAAATTAAACAGTAATACAAATATCCTTAAATGATAAAATAAACAATTTTCAAAAATAAAGGTATTTTCTGCTATTGGACTTGTATTACAATAAAAAAGTTGCTGCCCAAAAACAGTTTCAGATAAACCATTGATTTTTCCCTAGTATTAAAAAATATATCTACATTTACCTACTTAACCCACCACAAATTCTACCATTAGTCTTTTGAAAAGCATTGACTGGTGTTCTACTCTCTCCACAAAAGGGGTAAGTGGGCCACCTTGACAGAATTTATTCTTTTTATCCTACAATCTGAAATTTCTGATTGTTGGCAAATGTTTACATGTTCAGAAAGGCAAATGTGAGATTGTATGAGGAAAAAAGAAAAAATGTCTTTTACAACAAATGCAACACTATGTTAAAGTCAAATTATTCTGTAAAACTTTGTCCCACTTACCCGTCCTTAACCTACGTACATTAAATATGTTCTTGCCTGTTTTATGCATGTTGTTTATGTACTTAGGTTTGCGTATGGAAAGTAGTTGAAAGGTTTAAGCAACTTTAAAAAAGCATTATTTTAATATTTTTTCTGAACTTGCATCAAAGTCCTATGGATGGGTTCAATCTGTGAACCAGTGGGTGGGAAACCATGGCTTAACTTGCAAGTATTTTTGGAAATATAAGAATGGAATTTTAATTTGCACTAGAGGTAAATTGTTATTCGAACATGAATAATTTGATGATATGGGAATGTAAAGATTGTGTAATGTAATGTCATGGGGTCAATTGTGGCTTTCTCATTGGTTAAAAGTAATGGTGTCATCACAGTTACATTTGTGGAAATCATTAATTCCCTGCAATTTGCTTCTTACGAAAGTTGATAGCAGGAGAGTCCAAAATAAAAGTGGACAACCAAACAGTTATCTCAGTGTAAAAATCTTTTGGCAATAATTTAACACTATAAAATTTTTGACAACCCCGCAGCAGAAAATGCATTATTAAATTACAGGTCTAGACTGCTTTCCCATGAAATGAATTTACATAAGCATAATTAGTTATAATAAGTTAAACATTAGAGACATCAGTTTTATTCTTGGAGATGGAAAATATTAGACATTCAATGAAATGAAGCCAACTTGCAAATGCCTTATAAAACACTTCTGCCAAACTTTCGTCAACAAAGCTAAAGGTATGGCTCTCGGACATTCAGAAAAAGTTTTGAAAAATGTGTGTGATATAAGCAAAAAAGAGGAAGAGGGATCTACTTCCAGGCAGGCAGTATTTTATCAAAGATTCTGTGGGAGAAAAATTTCAGCAGTTTTTAGCAGTTATTAATTTTTGAAATAAATCTATGCACACAATGCCTAAAGCAACAGATAACAAAGAAAAGATGTGGAAGCAATATATAGCATGCACACTGCTCAGGGGCATAGCCAGAAATTTTTCATGGGGGGGGAGGGGTTGTGACTACTGCAACTCGCATATATGTATGCATGTGTGTTATGAGGGAGTGAGGAATATGCATTTTGTATGGTGAAAAATTCCTTATGGGGGGGGGGTTATGACCCTCCCTAACCCCTCACCCCCTGGCTATGCCCCTGACACTGCTAATTTCTGGACAGAGTTATATATACTATATAAGTAAGCAAATGTAATGTGATGTGTCTCACAGTACTCTTAAAGTGTTTAGACATTTGGTTTTCCAGGTCATCCGAGCTCTAAAGGTCTAACATGTTGGTAAAAGAAGTACTTAATCTTTAGAGCCCAAATTATCTGTAAAATCCATTGTCTGATCACATCTTAAAAGCATAGCATTTTAAAAAGGCTGGCTTTTGAGAGGTTTTGAGGAATAGAAAAACCTGGAAGTGTGCAAGATTCTTAGAATTCAAATTACCTGTTAAATCTACTGTCTGAACACACTGTTAAATACCATGGGCTCTTGCTTTTTGCATACTTGTGTACACCCCTTAACCTCTGATCAGATCACAATGAGGCATTCAAATATTCATGTCAGGAAAACACAATAACCACAGAAAGGATACCATTGTCATGAATTTTTAGTAATAATGAGGGCGAACTGGTTAAAACAAATGAGAAACTAATTTTTTTTAATTACTGCCTTTAGTACCTAAATGCATGACAGTTCTTTTGTATGGAGATGTTAGATGCAACTCTGTAGAAGGAGGCACATTTCCTTTGGCGTAATCTAACTCTAGCCAACATCTGAAATAAAGTTCTGCACTTATTTGATTTTTTTTTTTTTTTTTTTTTTTTTTTTTTAGGGAGGGGAGCGGGGATCAAAACCAATTTCAAAGCATTCAGTAGACGAACGGAAGCCATCCAGTCGTAAAATTAAAAATAAATACGAGATGGCTATAGGAACTTAAAATTAGCAATTTAATTTAAAATGGGAAGTTTCTAATAATAAATAGAAATTTATATACGCTACTGTGCTAAATCCATGTAAAAGTAATTTCTCCTGTTCTACATTTGCATAATTTTCCCGATTCCTGGATGCTAGGATGGGGATTAATTCCTTTTATGTGAAATTTAAGTATAATAAAAATGTAAATAAATTCACAAAGGTGTTACAAAGGTAATTTGTTTTATATAAAATACTATAAAAATGTTAGGTAATAACTAAAACTTTTAAGTTGATTTTGATAATTCATTAAACATATATATAGAGAATAATATTTCAGGGATTTTATCCCTACTTTATTAAACTGATATATAAATGACATTCGAAGGGAAAATTGTGGATTCCCCCTCCCTCAAAATTCCTGGCTACGCTACTGTTTCAAAGCATAATTTCTTTGGCCATAGAATGGAATTTTTAAACATATGTTTGAATATTTTATTTTCTTTATTTGTAGGGATTATAGATTAAAATCTAGAACTTGCGTAACCTGGGGCAAATCCCCCACCCCGAATAGCACATTGCCCGGAGCCCCATTTGCCCTCCTCTTGAGTTTTAGAAGGTTTTCTTCCAATAATATTTCCTTTTTTCGATAACATTTATACTAAATTTCATTATATGTCTGGTATGCGAGGATATTTTGTTCTTGTTTGTGCCATGAGTTTTAGAAGGTTTTTTCCAAAGACATTTGCTATTTAAACTGTATTTAAATTGCATTTTAATTTTTAATGTATGCCATACAAGAATTCATTATGTGATAGTATGTTTTGATCCTGTGTGTGTTTTGAGTTTTGGAAGGTTTTCTTCGAATATCATTTGATATGTTAAAACTGTTTTAATTGTATATTAAATTTTAATGTTTGTCTGTCATCCAAGAATCCATTAAGTGATGATACTTTGATCCTGTGTGTGCCTTTTGTTTTGGAATGTTTTCATCGAATGACCTTTGCTTTTTTAAACTGTGTTTAGATTGTATATTAAATTTTAATGTATGTCATGCAAGAATTGATTATGTGGTAATATATTTTGATCCTGTGTGTGTTTTGAGTTTTGGAAGATTTTCTTACATTTGTAGTACTATCTTAAAATGGTGTCTGCATTTTGTAGAGCATATGAACTCTGTGTGTACATAACGCTTTTAAAGATTTCATGAGTTATATATGTTATCTTACAATTAAGTTTCCGTTAGTTAATGATTAATAATTACAATTCTGTGTGAAATTTTGTACAAAATAGAGAAGTGTTTCATGAGTTTTCTTGTCATATAATTATTGGAAGAAATTATTATTAGGGCTTTGATATTACATATACATTAATTGCATTATTTAGCTATATATATGTATGTCATGGCCTTTATGGAGTCTTTTTTTTTAATTTCCACTTTTAGTGTAGCCATTTTTGACAATATGCTGCTCTCTATGAGCTAAATTCAAATTGGAATTTTATTATTTTTTTAATAAATAGATTTCCTGTTTATGCAGCGTTGTTTTGCCTAAAAATATTTTTATGTTTTATTATTAAAACTGAAACGACACACACGTCTCTGTTCTACCATTTTCAATATACGAAGTTTTATAACTATTTATTTTATCATAACATACTTTACAAATGGCAATTTTTATTTGACTGATTGTATTACATGGGTTTGAAAAAAAACAAAAAACTTTATAATAAATCTTGTTGAGTTGATGAACAATACATTTAAAGTTTTGAGCTGCTTTTGTTGCTGCACGCATGCAATGCTCCAGAGAGAAAATCGTCTTTCCTCCTTCCTGAATTATGATCAGGATTGCTTTTGCTCTAACTAGTGCAATCCAAAGTATCGCTTTTGGCACAATTGATAAAGTGCAGAGAAAAGCCCTCTTCCTTCTACAGAGTTGCATCTAATGTCTCCCCTTTTGTATGTCCATGTAAAAGATCTAGATGTTTCATACATTATTTTTATTGAGAACTTTCCTTAAAAAGGTTCATTAATATTCGGATTTTTCAAATGAACCAAAATTTATTTCTCCAAAATGTACTTTAAACAATTGCCTGTAGAGCTTAATGTGTGGAAACTTAAGTAATATAATGATCTCTCTCTCTCTCTATATATATATATCATGATATAATGATCTATAACAGTTAAAAATATAAATCTTATAACATTCAATGCTTGTTCACTGGGCACAAACCTACCAAACAACTACTTCACTATAATGAAAAATTCTCATAGTAAAAAAGTAAACTTAAGCAATTTCTTGCCAAATATAGAAGATGTTGCCAAGCTGGATTAAGATTTGGAAACTTGCACCTAACTTTGCACTAGTGGCGACTTTGACAACTTTCAACATATAACTATGAACTCTACTATTCATAACACTATAGAGAGTGGATTAATTTTTCCGCTCTCCCAGTTTTCTCATGATAATATCATTTCCATAGTAAAATAGTGAAGTTCAGCTTCAGGAACTTATTTTTTGGATTAAATTTGGCGACAAATCATCAATAGTAGTCAATCTTCTCTTAACACTACTTTACTGGGCACACTTTAGGCAGTGGTTTAAAAACATGTCCCCCCCCCCCCATTTTTCGAATGAAAATATTATTAGTATTAGTCTGGGATCCCACTTAAAGTACCCCCCCTTTGGAATTAAAAGCATTATTGCTATCAGCCCATGTGATAAAACAGTTATTGCTGAACATACATACCAAACTACAGCGGGAAAAAAAAAAATGAATAAAAATAAATTCTGATGAACTGATAACATCCTCCTTTTTGAATTCGGTTAAAGAAATCAATCTGAATTGTTCCTTTGTTAAGTTTAAGAAATGTTAAAAAATGTATTTATTTCAGAGGATGCTTAGTGTCTATATATTTAATGAACAGTTAAAATAAATCATGAAAAATTCTGTATTTTTTAACTGCATTTTTCTCCTTTCTAGAATACATTCGATACCAAGTGTCCCGATCGTTGATTGTTTTCAGAAAATCAGACAGCAAATAAAATGCTATTTGCAGATGGCTCATGCATCTGCAAAGGAAAATTCACAAGAGGTAGGTTTATTAAGTGGCTTTTTTTTTTTTTTTTTTCCCCTTCCTTTCCTTGTGAATTCTGAAACAAGAAAAGTATACAGTTGGACCTCTAACAAAGTTGCTAAATATATTTTTAAAAAAAAGTTTGTATGGAAAATTCATTAAATAGAGATGTACCTTTAAAATGCTTTAAACTGCATGAAACTGATTTTAAATTTATAAACACTAAATTGTATTTAAAAGTAGTAAGTCACAATCTTAAAAGTAAATTATATCAATTTGTTTCATTTTTACTCGTCAGAAAGAAGTCTGCAAGGAAATAAAACAATAAAAAAGCATCCGAAATTACACGATCTTTTTGGTTTTAAGTAAATCGTTATACAATAAAATTAATGAACTTTAATGTCATTATTGTATTTATTATAATAAGTTAATTATAGAGCTGAAGATTCCCGGTCGCCAGACGCCAGCTGGCGACTAAATTATTTTGTTTGGCCACCAGTTAATTCACATCCAGGCGCCAAGTCATAGATAATGATTTACCGGGATTTTCCATTGAACCGTTAAGAATCTTTTTTTATTACCATAAAATACGTGCTCCCCTCCTCAACGTTGAATGATCTTGATTTTCGCTGTCAAAAATACCCCCCGCCCCCTCCTCTCCAGAAGCAAATAAAGTGTGTTTCTCAGACGGCTACTGGAATGAGTTCTCTGACACACCAACAAATCCGAGCGGCGTGGCAAATATCCCCCCCCCCCCCCCCCCCCCTGAGGTCTTGAAGCTGGAGGAACAGAGGAATTCGGAACTCTGCCTTCGGCGCGCCGGACTTTCTGTCATGCAGCGACAACACTTCCTCGCTGGCCGCTGTCAAAACAAATGAATGAAATAAAAAGAGGATTCTTTGTAGAATCATGGTAGCAATAATAGCAAAAGAAAAACAATTTTTTATTAATCCCAATTATAACCCCCCCCCCCCCCCTCCACCTCAAAATAACCGATTTTAAGTTGAAGTGAGGGGGAAGCTATAATCAGGTTTTTGCAGTATTTTTTATGTGTGAAATCGCTTTCAAACTCCCCAATAAAACCGAAAAATAGTCATAACTGTCTACTTTTCTCTCTTGACCCTTCATAGACGAACACGAGAGGGGATATATTTATTTTTAGGTAGAAAACAAAGCAATGATAGAAAGGGAGTCTTCTCCGCAGGACCGGTCCCAGCGTGAGCATGATGGTGCATAGCATGCGGGCGGTCAAGTTTAAGGGCGGCGGGGGAAAAATTAAATCATAATGTTTGTAAAAAGAGGCACCCAATTTTTAATTTTCATGTGGACTGCCAACGGTCTAGAACAGGTTCTGCTTCTCCGAACAGGTTAAACCTAGGGAAAAAACACTCAAAATACTGGTGTTAAACAATAAAGTAAATAAAAAAACTTTAAAAAACACACATAAGATGTTATAGGTAAACCTAGGTTCAATGGTAGATTAAACTCCTTAACAACTCGGCAGATTTTGGTTCAAGTGTGAAACTACCCTTAGATTCGCCACTGCTTTTTAATGGAAGAAAAAAATTGAATTGCTGAACTACTTGTAAACAGGGCTGGGGAATAGCGCGCTACAAGTAGCGAAACTACAGTAGTCGCTACTTTTTTTAGTAGTTTGTAGTGTAGCGCGCTACTTTCAAAAAAAAGTAGTTTGTAGTGTAGCGCGCTACAAAAAATTAGTAGTTTGTAGCGCGTTTTGGAAGCTACTTTTGCCGCGTCATCATTTCCGGTGATTGATATCGTGGTGCAAATTCTCTCTCTTATGACACCAAGCATAGTACTGGAATTGATGCTTGAAAGAATATCCAATCCCTCCTCCGCCCCTCCCAGGGTATCTATGTGTGCCTCGTGCCCCCCGGCATTCTATAGGGGCACACACCACATGAACACGAGTGAGGGGAGGGGGGAGTTTCCTGCCTGAAGCCTGACCTTGTACATCTTTTTCTTTTTATCGTTCTCAGTATTATTTGTAGACTCACCAATCTGCTATAAAGAGGACAAAAAAAGAAGGAAAGAGAATTCAAAGCTGATCAGATTAGATGGGGCCTCGAAGTACTGGGTTACTTGTAGGCAAAGGCGCACCCACGGAGGGGCTATGGGGGCTAAAGCTCCCCCCTAAAACTGGAGAGTTAGATCTGAAAACCTTTAAAAATTGAAAAATGTCATTAATGAATTAAAACATTTTATTATTAAAAATTATCTTAACTATTTCTAAAATATTTTTTTTTACCAAAGAAAAAAAAACAGACGTTGGTTTTTAAGTAAATACTTAGTCAGTGAAATACAGTTAAACTCTATTACAACGTCAGTGAAAAAGTCGGGTATTGATTTATGACTCTATAACGAGTTACGCTGATAGTGGCCTTGTGTTCTATGGGCGTGTGATATAGAATATTTTGACGTTATAAGGGAATTATTACTATAATCGAGGTCACTATAACCAAGTTCATCAATATTTGTAGTCTTAGCCCCTCCTAAACTAAAATCTTGGGTGCGCCACTGCTTTGGGGCCCCCTTTACTATACCATACTAAGCATTTTAACAGATTTTCAGAGTCTCATTATCACACGGACGCGCGGGCAATAACCCGGTGCCCCTGAAAAATAGAGGCCTCGCAAATCTCTCGATTTATTGTATATTAAATTTATATATGCTGCAATAATAATTTTTGTTAAGCTAAATTTCCTTTATGATATCTATATCATAATTGTGTAACAATAAAAAGGCTTAGAGACATATATTTTCCATTCTTCTAACTCAATGATAATGGTTTCTAAGACTAGATTAATAAAATAGAAATTAAAGGCATTTTTGAAAACTTATGGCCATATGTACTTATCATAAAATATCCATTAGTTAGGATTTTTTTTTAATATATATATATTATGATGAAGAAAAGAAAATTTTCTGGCAGGCGGAAGTTGGCGCACACATACGCTAATAATATAAATGAATTTAAAGAAATGTTAAAATCAATTTTAAATGCATAGTCTTGTTCTAAATGACTATAAATACATGGGTAATTTTTAATTGAATTTTAGAATTATTTAAAAATGTTTTATTTTTATGCTGGGAAAATAGAAAACAATCAAAAATAAGTTAAATGCCTGTAATAGTACAGAGGCCCAAAATAACCTCTTGCCCCGGGGCCCCATCTAAGTATGATCAGGGTCAGCATATTTTTGACCGCTATTGCGTTTTTGCAACAGAAAAGATTTTCAAAACTCCCAACATTGAATTTTAAAAAATTACGTACATATACTTGAGCAAGATTATATAGCCAAGAATAATTTTTTTTTTAATATTTTATCTATTTGTATTATTAACATTATGGACATTAAGTATGGGATGAGGGCCGGATTTAGGGGAGGGCAACCGGAGCTGCAGCTCCAGGTCCTCCACAAGAGAGGAGGCCCCCACAATAGACATCTTTACATAAAATTTCTAACGAATATCGAACTCGGAAATCCAATCCTGGATTTCTAGGCTATGAGTTAACGGCGAACCCACTTAGCCACACTTGTCTTCGAAATTTTTTTTAACTTGTTTGAGAAATAATTAGGGGCCACCACTCCTTTGTTGCCCCAGTGCGTCCACACCTCTAAATCCGGCACTGTCTGGGATGTTTATTTCTACAAGGCGCTCAAGTTTAGTGTGCTAGAAAATTTTCCTGGACTGACAAAAAGTTTTCTTCTTTAAAACATAAAAAAACAAGGCACTGGTACTCGGGGTAAAAAATGGCATTTCAATTTACTGTACTTTGATCAAATCGTGTTCACCATCCAAAAAATTTATCCCAGTTGATCTAGTGATATACAACAATAACTGTTACAGAGGAAATTGTTTCATTTTGATTATTATCATTATTCCAGTATATATGAATTTTTAATCTACATTATTGGGATATTTGGGGACGCAGGCTATCTGTCCCCCCCCCCCCCCCCCCCCCTTGTCAGTGTGATAATCTGGGGGAACGCCAGAGAGAAATCAGAATCAGAACACTTGCATTTGCATTGATGTCTCTAGTCTGACTGAGAGTGTAAAAGAAAAAGTAGCTGCATTTAACTTCATATTAAGCGAAGGCCAGTTGGCGGATCCAGAGCGGGCATGTGCACTTCCCAGATGAATCAAGTTTAGACCATAAAAATTGATTAATTTTGAAAAATATTGTATGTAAGGTTTGAGTTTTTTAAATATCTATTTCTGTGCATAAAAGTGAGCATTTTTTGCTTTTGAAAAGGAATGTTACATATCTTTAAATAGCATGCTTTTGTTGCACCGTTAATTTTCTTTTTTCTTCTTTTTTTGCACCCCTAAATACAGTGTAGTGTCCACTTGCCCACTGTTGAGTGTCCAGCATTCCGTGAACTCGATATCCTTCCAAAGCTGGAATGATATATAGTCAGTCCTCGCAATTAGCGAGCGCCCCTCCTCTCAATCCCCTCTCACAGAATTCAAAGGAATTGTGTGAGAGGGGATTCTTGAATTCTGTGGGAAGGACTTGCAGGGGGCAATACAGCATCGTTTTACAACTTCCTGGTTTACACCAGCCCAGAAAATTACTGAGAAAGCAATGAAAAGGAAGGAAAACTCCAATTATACCCCTTGAACCTGAACCTATAATGATCAGCATTTTCTAAATTCGTTCTCAAACGTGAGCTGCTCACCCATTTATTGTTGTCTTTTTTGGGGGGGGAGTTACGTTGCGTTCAAATTTTCATTTTAACTAGGTTAATGTGACTTGTAAATATATAATTTTGTGAATAGTGTTTAAGTTTCTATATTCTATGTATGTTTAATTTTATGTTTAAATTTTATTTAATGAGTACAATTACCAAAATGGGCCTAAATCAAAGAACCGAAGGTATGTTTAACTTATGTGTATATTTTATTCTCTTTCTTAAAAGTAATATAAAACCAAAAATAATTGAACAGTATGTAAGATATTACAAAAATTAGTTTTATGCGTGATTCCCCCCCCCCCCCCCCACCACGAATCTCGAAAGTGAAAGTTTATTTTTGTAATAGTTATAGTATTTTACGATCTCAAAGAAAACAGCAACAAATAAGAATACGAGTTTTGTTTTAAAATATAAGTAACCGGATTATCTAAATACAAATTTAATGATTTTTTGAAAATCGCCTTTTCCCAAAGGGGGACAGGGGGCAAAACGGGTATTTCACAAATTTTTAATATTTATTTCATATCTCAAATTAAAAAAAACAGACATTCACAGGATTTTTGTTTGAAAATATAAAAAAAAAAACAGGAAAAGCGGGGGAGAAAAATTGGGTGATTCTACGAAATTTACCTTGAGGGGATGGGATCAAAATGAGTTTTTCACATGTCCTTCATATCGTACAGGGGAAAAAAAAGCAGATATTAAGATTTTTTGCTTTATTATTTTTTTTTTTTTAGAGGGGGGCAAAATGTTTTTTACTTATATATTTAACATATCCTTTGTATTAAAAAAAGAAATTTTAGGAAGGGTAGGGGATAGCAAGTTGTAAAAACAAAGAAAAACAAATGAAGTATAAGATTTTTATTTTTATTTTGCTTTAAAATGTAATAAACAAGAACGTCTAAAAAATGTTAGGATTTTTTTGTTGCCCTTATGGGGGAGAGGAGGGAGCCAAAACATGTTTTTCAAATATCCTTCATATCTCAAAGGAAAGAAAAAAATAAACAGATATTTTTTATTTGTTAATGAAATATTTAGATTAGTTAAAATATGTGTTAATTTAAAAAAAAGTTTTGCTATGTCACTTTCTTTAAACATTCAACTATCAATATACGTCAAAAAATAGTAAGGCTGTCTTAGCCCGCCTCCCCCCTCCCCCCCAGAATATACATTTTGTATGGAAAAATTATTACATACGTAGCTCTAAACGACACATTTAGTGGCGTAAGCTGTCCTCCCTTCGCAAATAAATAAATCATTAGCTTTTAAAATGAAATGTCGTTAATTTGAATATACAAGTACAACGTTGTGCTCTTACCAAAACATAGGAACTAAATTAATTTGGCAAGCCGTTACGTGATCTTCCTTCTTGACACAATGACACCCTCAATTATTGAATTGTTTCTTTATACAACTAGTCCCACCAGTAGTGTATGAAGACTTCCTTCAAGGAGGGGGGGGGGGTTATAGACATAACTTTGTATTAAAATGCGTAATATTTAAGCTAAAAAATGAAAATTTATGGGTATTAATTACCCATATACCCGTAAAAAATCCAATTATTTTTTATTTATTTATTTATTTTTAACTTTTTTGGTTCTCATGATTTTCTCATGCTTTCAGAGCTCAGTTTCTCAATTTATTTTTATCATAGAGGTATTAAAACTGAATTAGTTTCAACAATACTTCAATAATTAGCAGTAGTTGTCAGTAGCGTATATATAGGCTTCCATTTCGAGGGGAGGGGGACGATTCGGTATTTTAAACTTTATTGTTCTAAAGTTAAAAGAAATGTTTCAAAATACCTCCTTTTTAATAATTGCTTTACATTTCTTGAGGGGGCCCGCCGCCCTCCTCAAACACTCCCCTGGTAGTTGTTTATTAGTGCAATAGTTTTTTTCTAATTAAGATATCAATAGTTTTCTCTAATTAGGATATAAATATCCTTAAATATGAATGTAATGCAAACTGAATCTGTTAGCAAAATTTGTCTCCTAAAAGTAGCGAAAAAGTAGTGAAGTAGCGACTACATTTCAAAAGTAGTGTAGCTAACTACATTTTTCAAAAAGTAGTTGTAGTTGTAGTTAGCTACATTTTTTGAAAAGTAGCGGTAGTTGTAGTTCGCTACAAAAAAAAAGTAGTTTTTCCCACCACTGCTTGTAAATGTAAAATATATATGAAAATAAAAATAGTGAAATAATCCCATGTTTGCCTTAGCACGCACTTTAAATCGAAATTAGCGTACTGGAAAATAGTGAAAACAGATTTTTAAAATCGAATATTTAAAAAAAAAGAGAACTTTCTACAGCATTCTAAACATGCGATAGTAAGTTATTGTCTTCTAGCCTTTTTAAATATTTCTTCTAAAGACGAGTAATTGGCAAGCTCGGGAAATGCTGAGTGCTTTTAAAATAAACCCCAACATCAAAAGTAATAATGAATAAGAAACATAAGCGTTATCACACAACATTCAAAGCTTAAAACAAACAATTTGCTGAAGCACGCTCATTACATAATCAACAGCTGGCCGTCCGCGAGAAAAAAAAAAATTGTTTACTTTTGACTGGAGCCGGCTGGCTGTTTTGTTTTAACAAGCCATGTGCTATACTGTCCGAACTTTTAGCGAATGCAAAAAGTTTTTTACAAGTTACTTATTTATTTCTATAAATTCGCCTTTGTGTATATAAAAGCTGATGTTTTACATGAAATCGGACACTGATTATTTGAAAATGAAAATTGTAAGCTTCGTAAAATAGCGGTAAATACTTTAAAACATATGGGAAGTGGGGGGGGGGGGGAAAGAGATATTTTTACCGAAGGAAGTTGAAGAAAATGATGAACTAAACTTGTATTATGAGGGTCACAAACTAACAAAACCTGTAAGGGACTTATCAGATGAGAAATCGCTTAAAGAGATAGTGAGGAACTTAAAATCTGAGATTACAGCACGATTTGATAAAGCACGGAACTCTGTCGTGTTCAAATGTGCAATGTTGTTTGATGTGACATTATTCCCATGTCACAGCCGTGATCCACGTGGCAATTCTGTTTCGGCAGAAATGTGCAACATATTTGGATTAGATGCTGCATGTGCACTTGAGGATTGGAGACTTGCTAAACACATCCTTAAGAACCAGTCAGGATCTCCAACTTTAACCGAAGTGCTTATGAAGTTTAAGTTATCTCCAAACTTAACCTGCTTCAATGTTCTTAGGGATGTTGTGACCATTTTATTAACAGTTTCTCCATCAAATGATGTAGAACGTGTCTTTTCTGCATTAAAGAATATTTTAGGGAGAAATCCCTATCAATGGAGCAAAAAACTATTGAAAATAGGCTTTATTAAAGTGTTCAGGCCTTACTTTACAAACTTTTGAACCAGCAAAAAGTATCAAATTGTGGTGGGATGACAGCATCCTACCAAGACGACCAAATTTAATGGAAAAATGACACATAATATAATTTATTTAATAAATGCTATGAATAATATTTTGTTTTCAGTTTTAGTGTTTGGAGATAAATATATGTGCTATTGCTATATAAATGATTTCATAAGTTTAAAATTTCCAACCATTTATTTCTTAATTATCATCAACTTGCACCTTTCAGTAGTCACTTAAAAATAGATTTTCTTTAAATTTTCTTTAAATTATCTCTGTTATCTATTATTACCACTCTCTCTCTCTCTCTCTCTATATATATATATATATATATATATATATATATGCTCTAAAGCTCTAGTACAAGCAAATGAAACAGATACTACCAATTATGTGCATACTTATCATAGCCAATGTGTTAAAGATTGTGGGAAGTACTGCTCCTAGACAAAATTGATTTAGGAGCTAGTGGCCACTAGGGAAAAATGGGAATCTTCAGCATTAGTTAATTAAGAATTAATGCATTACCACATGAGTCCTTAAATTTTTTTGCTGAAAAAGTTCGTTAATTTTACCAGAGTTTTTTGTTTAAAAAAGTGTTTCTTCTCATAATTTGTCCCACATCTTTGCAATGCACTGAATTACCTTTCAGGAATATTTTCTTAAAACTGTAATCTTTGCCGAATTGTTTCAAATGCTTTTAGCATTCCATCATGTGAAGGCATGGCGATTTCTGCATAATGATCATTTCAGTATTCATCATCTTTCACTCAATGCATTTTCGTGTTGACCTTATTTTTGATGTTTTCCAAAATATCCGATTCAGTTAATTTTTCTGATGTCTCAGCTACAGAATGAATTGAAAGATAATTGTCAATCAGTATATCAATTAATTTCTGCTTTTTACCTCAGCTATGTCCACACTTTTTAATTCATCTTAGGGAATGTCGTTGTAAGGGAATCAAAGAATTCATCTTTAACAAAACTCTTGCAGATAGTACAATCTTTGACATCATAGTTCCATGCTTCGTAAATTTCTGATATGCTTTGCAGTAAGTTGATCGATGGCATGAATTGATTGTTCTCAAGGGCAGTGATATTTTTACATTATTCTTTTTCAATATTGTTGAAATTTTTGATCACCTGTGGGTTGCAGTTTCGATGTTGTATTGGATGACAAGTAAACACTGTAACATTTTTTAGTTTTTGGTTAATTTCGCTGTCAAAAACAAGAGTTATTTGGTGACGTTCAGCAATCATACGTTTGTTCAACTTTTGAAGCAGTTTTTTACAAATGTCTGCAGTCATCAGAGATTTTTTGTTTGTCATCAACGTCCAAAGATTTTGCACTTTCAAAACATCTAAATGTCTTGGTTGATAAGCTGTTAAAGGGAATACCAAACTTTAAAGAAATATCCTTTTTCTTTACTTCTTAATCCAGCTTAACAAGAATTAAACTTTTTTCTTTGATGCTCAAGCACTTTGACATTTTTGAGCTACAAGAACTAAAATTAACCACACGATTGATCAGCAACTAGTAAATGCGAGAGTTTACAAGCAGATGGTTAGAGCATTTGTACCAGAATAGAAAGTCGACCGAAAAACTGGTCTCAGTAAAGATGACACTTCTTTTGCTCTTTGATGTTTTAATTCATGGAAAATAAATTTCCAGAGAGGGAAATTCTTTTCCACTATCATGGTAAAGGGGAACATGTCATCAGGGCCGATCGCAGAAGAAAATCTTGGGGGGGGAGGGGTGAAGAGTGGTAAATTGCCGACTGAAAAAAAGATTTGCCGATTCAGTTCCCAAGTTGGTCACCTCCCTATATTAGACAGTTTTCCGAAGAACAGAACGTGCCCATAACATAGAAACAGCGTAAATAGCTCTAAGTTGTACCGAGGGAGCCGCAAACGTTAGACTCTCAGAGGATTCACATTATTTATGCATTAATGATCAATCTGGTTTTTACATTAATAAATTGCAGGGGGGAGTATGCAAAACGTGGAATTTTCCACAAAAAGGCTCGATTATTATCACTTTGCCAACAAAAATCCACATTTTCATTGTGGAGGGATGGTTACATCCCTGACTCTATTATAAGTAATTAAATTTTCATAAAATATTCATAGCTTTTAATTTAGTCATGAAATATTCTCTCCAGGACTGAAGAACATATTTGCTTATCCGTATGCAGAAATGAGTTTG
This sequence comes from Cheiracanthium punctorium, assembly GCA_038373885.1. Lineage (NCBI taxonomy): Eukaryota > Metazoa > Arthropoda > Arachnida > Araneae > Cheiracanthiidae > Cheiracanthium > Cheiracanthium punctorium. The sequence continues at coordinate 155,906 of JAWZYV010011999.1, forward strand.
AGAGGGGGGGAGACCCCCCGAAATGGAGTCTTTACATTAACTTAAAAAAAGGAAGCCATACCGAGAGCACTGATTATAAAACACTTTTCAGCAATCTTATTTGCGTATATACTATTACATACCTTCCAACTCTACTGGGTTTTTCAGGAGACGACCGGATTTCGGTGGTTTCTCCTGGTCTCCTGATTTTACATTAAAATCTCCTATTTTTCTAACATTGTGAAGCTTTAATAATCGATACATTTATTTCTCCACCAGTTCTGAAAGATTACCGCTCTCTGGGTCTATTCATTCAGTATGGACAAATATACCATAGTATTTCGGTCCAATAATAAAGATTTGTGCTAATATTGATAACTCATTTGTGATGGATTCTTGAAATTTTCAGAATTCGGTAGCAAATCATTTAATTGTAACAAATTCAGTTCAAAGTCCCAAAATTTTACTACTTTTTTTTTAGTCTATAAAGCAGATATTTTGTAAGATTTCGAACATTTAAGAAAGAAAAACCTTGTGAACGTAAAGAAACATTGAAGTTTTATTCATTTTATGTTGAAGGAATTCTATTTCTGAGCTCTTTTACAAATTCTATTTTTAATATCACGACCTTATGTGTGATTGAAGTTTCAAACATAAGCTGTCATAAAAAGCAAACTTTTCACTTTAAAAACCATAACTGTGTCGTGTCATGTCAAATTATATTTTTAAAAAATGATACATAAAATAAATGGTGAAATTAAATGTGTGAAAAAAATTCGAAGCGTGTTCAGTGACTTCGATAAGTTATTATGACTTTAAGATTATGATACCACATAAATCTACTGGATTTTCTTAGCTAGATGTTGGCAGGAATGCTATTGCATGACGAACAGTTAACTGTTCGCTCCCAGCGTTGCTAAAGGCGCGACGGCAGAGATTCCTCCCTCCTGCGTCCATCGTTGCTTTCCGGAATGAGTCTTAGAATGTTTCTACTCTGGCCACTGCCTTGCCAGGGCATTCAAAGACCCATGCCCGGAAGCAACGATTCACACAGGAGGGAGAAGTTTCAGCCATTGTGTCTTAGCAACGACGGTAGTGAACAGGTTACATCCAACAAGAAACTAAAATATTGTTTTAACTACTGCTCTTAAAGTCTAATCTATAAGTCTTATTTTGTTAGCCCTGTATAGGTATCAACGTTACGTCCACCCATGCCGATGGACAGAATGCTCTTATAAGCCTCAATAATAAATACAAATTTTGTTTTGCTTGAAATAGATGAAGGTTTCTAAAATGTACGCTAAACATTCTCTTCCCATAGGCTGCGATGCATCGGAATTATTTTGTGTGCTCCTGTAAAAGAACTATAAATGGTACCTACATCCTTTTCAATAGGATACATGCTATGATACTTTTCATTATCATATAAAAATTGGATTGGTGCATATTTGCGGCAGTTAGAGCATGGGAAGACGGATAAACTGGAAGCATAATCATTTTAAGTTCTTTGGAAAGCGTTAAAAAATAAAAGTTGAAAAAGAATGTGAGGCTTAAAGGGGAAAAAAGCTGGAATAAGAAAGTAATTCTATCTTGAAAAGTTAATTTTTCCTGTAATTTAACAGAAAATGGAAAATTAAGCATATTGATTTTGAAGCTGCTATGGTCGTGACCCCCACTAATGCTCTGCCATGTCTTCTTATTTTAACGGGCCGGTGATCTATACTCTTGCATTTTATCTCTTATAACTTACCTATCATTTTTCTTAAACCAAATTAAATTACAATATTGGGGTTATTTCTATATGAATGATATGAAAGTAAATCATAATAAAAAGTAGTACAAATATAATCTAAATATATAGTTACCAGATCGGTTATGATCTTTTTCTTGGAGGATGGATTTGACGGAGCTCCAACAGTTTGTATGGAAATTCTCTTTCCATTATGACAGTTATTTCACGTCTTCTTTTAGTCATTATCAAAACGACTACATATTGACATACAAACGACTCACATTTTGTGCACTGCACTTTTTGTCCTTTTCTTTTGTTTAAAACTAGTTTCGTGTTTTTGTTTACAACTTGGTTTCAATCTTCAGTCTTAAATACACACTGTAGCAAATTTTTACTTCATTTTGTTAAAGGCTAGAGCAGGGTGTCTACCGCTCCGGAAAGTCTGGAAAAAGCCGGGAAATTGGAAAATGGGTCCGGAAAGTCTGGAAAAAACCGTGAAATTGGATAATGGGTCCGGATAATTCACCAAAAGAATCAATTTTTTTTTATACTTTCTCTCTAATTGTCTGCATTTTTTGGACCGCGAAAGCATCAAGGGATGTGTTTGTATGAGGTGGGAAAAATATGGGCTCATCAATCGTGGCGGGAGGGTAAAAGACAAATTAGCTTCCTTATAACTTATGGCTTAGGACCGTATTTCCAAGAACAGTTAGTTAATTCAATCAGAAAGTGCGACTACTTCTGTTTCTCAATTGATGAAAGCTTAATCCTGTATACTTCAGTTAAAATTGATTTCAAGAAGTTGTACAAAATATGCAAATATAAAGACAAGGAAGGGGGCATTGTGCAATTTCCCAAAGTAAATTGCATTGGTCAGGAATTTTCTTCCCAGGACCTCCCAAAAGTCTGGAAGAAGTCAGGAAATTGACTTTCAGAAATTTTGTAGACTCACTGTAGAGATTTTCTTTTTATTTATTTTTACCAAATTCAGGGATGTTAATTCTGCGGCGATTGCGCCGAGCTGCTCCAAAACGCAAATCTTGCGCCGAAATTGTGCTTTTAGCCGATTTTTGCGCCGAGCTGCACCGAATATGTCATTTTGACTCTTTGTTAATTTTTTGCCACGCTTGCAAATTTTGCTTTTCTTATATGCATTTATTGTAAGTGTTGACTCTAGATTGATTTTGCAGGGCGCAGCGTCCGGCGGCCCTTTTATGTCTTTTTAGTGTCCGGCGGCCCTATTTCTCTTCTTAATGCGCCCTCCTGCTTTTACATTTTTATTATTATTAGTCAGCAATCACCACTTTTTATTTCTTACATACCATTTGCGGCCCATCACGAAAATACGTTAATTAAAACGGCTCCTTCACAGAAATACGATTGAGTACAATAACTCCATCATAAAAATAGGTTTGATTGAAAGCGGCCCTTTCACGAAAACCGTCTCTGAAATCGGATCTTTCCCACAAATGCCTTTTTCAAATATTCTCTTCTTTCAGATCGAACTGCCTTTTTCATTGTCTTTGCATTTGCGCGAGCCAAGTAACCCGAAAAGGGGCCACTCTAGTATGTTTTGTTTTTGCTGACTCAATGAGGAGCCCGATCGGCCGGGCAGAACTACCTGAGCATTTCACTTAGGAGTTGGGGGAAGAAAATACGGTTGGGAAAATCAAAATTTTCTTAAGTTATCTAAAAATTTACGATTCCATCTGTCAATCCTCAAATATCGGTAGCTACATTTGATAAATAAGTGGTTGCGAATTATCAAACAATCATTATTTCAGAGTTTGTCGCCAGCTGTATACAGTTATTGCCCTTTATGTTTTTAATAGTTTTGCGCACTAGCAAGTTTTTTTTTTTTTTTTAATTCCCCCCTAAACGATTTCCTCTTTTTAATCGGCTTTCTTAGTACATAATGTATAACAGCTATTTACTAACCATACATAATTAAGGATGATACAGAAAGTATGCCATAGCAAAACGCCGTTTTGCGATTCGAAATTTTTGCAGAATTTGCTTGTTTGTTATGGCAAGCCTAGACAAGGGATATCTCCTAAGGGGGTGCCTTGGTTGGGTGTCTTTTTAAAGAGTTCTAACGTGTATTGACGTTACATTTGATGAAACCGACAAAAACTCCAGACCGACAGTCGCGCGGCCGCACTTCAACACTTCCGGCGTCTACTATGTTCAGTGGCTTTATCCACTGAAATCGATCTAAAAAACGTGTGATTTGCGACGTTTTGCGAATAAAGCAATTGAAAGACATTATACTTTTGCCAAGAAAGGAGCATAATAATGATCTTTTGCTTTCGCAGTGTAGCGCTAGGGTTATTGGCGCCTGGTCACTACCCGCGGGAGATATATAACAAAGCCTGCGCGTAATACATCTCCCGTGGGTGGTGGCCTGGTGCGGTCCTTTAGTTTTCCACCATATTATTTTTAAGTGTCCTGACGGCTACCATCTTTTTTTTTTTTTTTTTTTTTTTTTTTTTTTTTTTTAAATCTTGCCACCCGGGCGCCCCCCTCTTATTACGCCACAGTTTTAATTATATAATTAAAGTAACTGCAGAATTTAGTAAATCAGACTATTGACAAGATTTGGTATTCTAAATATTCATATTATATATTTTCTGTTTATTTATTTATTTTTTTTTTTTTTTTAAATTCTCAACATTTTAATGAATGAAGAAAAAATATTAAAAGCAAAAGATAACTAGTTCTTGGAAAGCATGTCTTAAGAAAGCAAACTGTGTCATAAGTTAACAGCTAGGTTATTCATAAAACAAACTGTCACCAATTTAAGCTTATTTTCAGTTTTTAAAAACTAAAAAAAAAAAAAAAAAAAAAAAAAAAAAAAAAAAAATCGAAATAATTCTAGAAGGTTTTTTAATATATAATTTGTTTGAGTACTTCTGGCAAAAGGATGTTAATTATTTTTATTATTTTAATTATTTTAAGCTGACTAAAAACATTTGATAGTTAAAATAAAATATTAATGCTTCTTTCATTTTCAAAAGATTAAAGCAAGGTTTAAAGAAAGAAAATTTTTAAAGAGACCTTTTTAAGTATGTTACAAAAAATTAAAAATAAAACTTTAACATATTTTAAATAATTTATTTTTCATAAACTGTACCTTTGGACAATTCTGTGAGTTAAAAAAAAAAAAAAAAAAAAAAAAAAAAAATATTTTATGCCTGCTAAAAAACCTACATGTAGTAATTATTTTTATTTATTTTAAAGAATAGTGCTTTTTAAAAATCTTACATTCACTTTACATGAATGAGCAAACATTAAATTAGAAGTGAAAGAGGAAGAACAAATATATTTCAGTGATTTGATATGGTTTAGTACATTTCAATCATTGGATGTAATACAAAATTTGCATGACTATGTCATTTATTCTAGCAATCTTCTGTGTTCTGAATTCAATTTTCCCAATTTCTATAGTTATCAATTGATGGATGAGTTGAATTGTTTGATGCAATTCCAAATAATGGCTAATAGTAATAAAGGTATATATTCAGTAACTTTAGAAACCTTTACTTTGTAATCATTCAATAATTATTGCGAACAAAAGAATTTAAATAAAATTATGATTTATATTTTTAAATTTTATACATCCTGCACTGCATAAATTTTATTATTTTTATTACATGCTAAACACATCTATCCTAATCCACTTACACTGACAGTCCTTTTCTGTTTAAAAGTTTGTACCAATATAGGTGAAATATCATATATGAATGTGATCCAGTAATTGTGGTCCAGTAGTGATAGTGTGATAAAATTGAGGAACAAAAATTAACAGTCCCCCTGCCTTTCCCTACTGCCTAACAAATCATGTCTGGCTAAAAATTTCTGAAACCTTCTTCAATAAATGTACTATTCTTATAAGTAATAAACATCTACATCACGTAATTTTGAGAAAAAAAAATTAAGCAGAAAATTCAAAATTACTTAGATTAAAACTTCTTTTTTTTTTTAATCAAAAACTTCTAGTTATGTACAGATTTAATTCACATATTTATGTCATGTTTAGAGCAAAATATTATCAACAAATCATTTTTCTATTTAGCTTACACTTACTTCTACAGGATATTTTCTTCAAAAGAAGGGGGGGAAAAATAGGGAAATTGGAAAAAATCTAACTATGCATTGTAGTCAGAACACATATTACAACTCTACATGTTAAATTTTCGGGGATCAGATAGTTTCAAACCCGTTTCTAGATATGCTATCTACCTGTACATTCTCATGGAACCCCAAAGTGCCCTTTTTGAAATTTCCCCCCAGGCGGCCCTTTTTTGTAGAGTCAACACAGAATCTTCAATTTTATGCTCCAAAATCATGTTAATTCTGATCCCAAATCTTAGTTTTCCTCGCGAAAGCTAAATTTTTTGTGCTCCCAAGATGCTCCCAAATGGAATTTTTCTGCTCCCAAATGGAATTTTTCTGCTCCCGAGGTGCTCCCAAATGAAATTTTTTCTGCTCCCGGGGTGCTCCCAAATCGAATGTTGGAGTTAACATCCCTGCAAATTGATGTATTAATCATATCTTAAAAGCTAAAGATAGTTTTCTTCTAATCAAGGTATGCCAAAATTTAGATTCCAAGGTATGCCAAAGCTCCTCCAAGTATATGTTTGACTTTGGCTCGGTTGCTACCGAGCTAACCGGAATAGGAGACACACTATTTTCTACCTTACAAGCGAATTTCTTTTTCCCATGTATTTCAAAGAAGCAAAGAAAATAATCTATTTCCCAGAAAAGACCACACTGGACCAAAGGGTGGCGACAGCCTCGGGCCAGTTGCGGCCTCCTTGCGCTATTTTTACTTCATACAGAGAGTGGTATTTCATAGTTTGTCTCAGGGCAATATATGAGACTGGAATATTCTCATTCTCATACACAGTATTTCACCCATAGAAATGTGCACAGAAGACTCTTAATTAGATTAGATTACTATGGACATGTGAGATGACTATTTGCATTGAGGAAAATGCCAAGACAGGTGTCATGGGACATGTGTGGTGTCAATTGCAGAGAGCTGATTCTCAGACTCCCCCTTTTGTGTATCTGGCTACCCAGTGCCGAGTGCACTTTATTCATTCCCACTTCTTTCTTTTGACTGATGCAAATAAGACAGGAATTTCTCACTCAGTTTTGTATGCACTGGAAGTAGGACGTTAAAGGGACAAAAGTTAGGAAAAGTGCCAATTAAAAACTCTTTGGATACTAGAATGAGGAATTTTAGAAGAGAAGTCCGGAATAGCAATTTTGCCGACTGCATTTTAAGTGGGGGGGTGTCTCCCCCCCCTCCCTGCATGTCATTAGCCACCCTGTATCGGCCCTGCATGTCATAAGCTAATTGCTTGATTTAGCATTCTGTGTTTTCAGCACTCCATACCTACAACTTGAGACAACAAATGATCTTCATTTGAGGATCAAGCTATGAAATCTTTTTGCTGGTTTGTGGAGCAAAAAGTTACAAAAGTTGCAAAAAGAACTACCTGTTAGAGATATCCTTTAAGTCAGTTGATAGTTTGTGGAAAAGTTTATAAAAAACGTGCTTAGAAACACAGGATTTCTTAGCAAAACAATATTTCCAGTCAGTTCTGAAGAGATATATATAAGCAGCTTCATATGATGGAATTCTCATCTAAACATGCATTTGCCCTCAAATTACAGATTTTTGATGCAAAATAATGACTTATGGGGGTTTCTCAAATAAGAGGTTCAATTATTCTTGTGCTAGTAATCAAAGTAACAATCCAGAGTTACTAGTTCTAGAATTCTTGCACTGATGATGGCATTCTTGCTTTATCAGTAAGGTGATGAGCATTGTCATTCTGATGATGGTAAGTCATTCTTACCAAAACTAGTCTGTGACATCTGGTGTTTTCTAATGTTGTTCTTTCTGTATTATTTTGTACCAAACTATGAATTTCACTTAATTAGCTGTAATGTTAAAAATATTCAGTCTGTTCAAATAGAATTGATCTTTGGAGGTTATCGTTCACAACATGCACTCTGCAACAAAATTATATAAAGCTTTATTATTAGAGTAAACGTATGGGATGAAACAATATCTTCTTGAAAACTAAAATTATGCAATATGGATGTACATCGTACAAATAATGTACATTTTACTTTATTTTCTAGAGTACAAATGCTCTCCATGAAGGTTTAAACGTAATTGATTCTACGAATCTAAAGTATTTTACTAAAGAAATGACAGCAGAATTTTATGCCTTGCGGGGAGTGTTTTTGTCACAGCTGGGACGACATGATGAAGCATATAGGGCTCTCAGTGCTGGCTGCCAGCTTCATGACACTCTTGTAAAAGCATGGGCTTTGTGGGGTGATCATTTGGAGCATATGTTTACCAAAGATAAACTTGAAAAGTATGTATATATGTTTTTTATATCTTCTGGTTTTAGATTAAATAGTACTTCATTTTTAAGTTTTTAAAATTATTTGAAAATTTATTATTTTCGTATTATAGTGTTTTGAACACATTAATGTCATGCACATCAATTGCTTGCTAGATTAAAAGGTGGTTTCAGATAATACCTTGAAAATTAAATATCTGTGAGTAGTATATACTCAGCCTCTGTTTTAGATTCAGTCTACTTAATAAAAATGCCATAACAGATGTTTTTTCTTAAAATCTCATGCAATATTCATATAAAGTACTATGTTTACCATCAGTTAGTACATATTTGTATCTAAAAGCTTTTGAAAGCTTTATTTTAGTAAATTTGTCATGTTTTTAAAAATACAAGAACCGCAAATAGCTGTTTTTATTGCAGAGAAGCTTAAGATGTTGATTGGGACAATCTCAAATTTTTTTTAATGAACAGAGCCCGCCACAAAGTCTGTTTTTGGATAGAGTTCCCTCTCCCATTAAAATTTATTCTGTAAATAAATTCCCCCTCCCTCTATATAGGAAATTTTTTCAGTTCTTCTCTCTTGAAAATGTTTCTGGTTACTTATCTATCTCTGGTACCCTGGCTGCATTTGTCCATATAGTACTTACTCATGCATGAAATGACTACACTATTTGTCTTCTGAAATGTCAACTTGTTACAGGGGAGCATTTCGAAGTTTCTGTTAATTTTACCTAAGCGTAAGTCCACGTGTTTTCATGTTGAATCTTAGGATCAGTAATATACATTAACACCAGTGATATTTGTCGTCTAGGGATGAATTAAGATATGTGATTTTTTTTTTAAACTGTGAAATTAAAAATTTAGTGAAACTATTCTTTTCTTTTAGTCGAGTTATGACAACTGGTGTTTGTGCTCTTACCTGTTTCTTGCATTGTTGTCGCCATCAGAATGAAAGTAAATCAAGGAAATATTTAGCTAAAGTAAGTTTTGCATTTTAAATACATGTATTTATTGTTTTTTTGTGTAGTTTTGTCTTAATCCTTTCTGGTGCCGTAGTCACGAAAAGGACACCAATTTCAAAATTTTTTTACAAAAAAAAGTTCTGCTTTCAGAACCAACCATTTGCTTCAGTTGCAACAATTAGTTCTATTTTTACAATATAGATGGTAGCACCACAAAATTTAGCTTCCTTTAAGGCATTTATTTTATTTAGAAAATTACCCTAGTTTCTTGCCCCCAAAAAAGAATTTTTGAGTTCTTAAAAATTGACATTATAGCAAAACTAGTCAACCATTTTCTTCCAATATCATTGAGATTTTAATTTATAATTTTGTACAGGATCCAAATTAATTAACGAACACATCAACATGGCTGATCTGAAAGTTATATTATAACATACGATCACACTGTCCACTTAGAACATCCATTGAGTCTGCCTCACTTGAGAGGCGGAGTGTTTGAAAGGTGTTACTTGATACTTTGCAGGGGAAGGTTGGATGTTGAAACTGTGCTAAGGGGAATTTTTTATTTTTATCATTTTTATTTGTTAGCTTTTATACTTAGTTAATATTTGTAGTAAATTGGAATGGTTCTTATTTTTCATTATTTATATATATATATTTGATTTAGTTTAAAGTTTTTGTAGTAAATATATATATAATCTCGGTGTTTGTATATATTAAATGATTTAATTTACTTAGCACATTAATAAAAATGTTTATAGGCCTAAAATATTCATAATTATTGCTACTGTAATAAGGAATTTACATTACCACCTTATTTTCCTTATGCCAGTGTCAGTCAGCAGAGCATGCAATAGTAAATAAAAAGAGTTTGCACTTCATGTTTGGAATAGCTGAGGACAAAAAATGAGTTCGCCAAATGAATTTTTCAAGTAGATTTCCCAAACATATAAATTACATCACAATTTGTGAGCATGCGTGCTTCAACATTTATATGATAGAGGTAATTCAGAAGGTCATGATTAATGCATATGATCCTTATGAAAGAAAGTGTTGAATTCTGCAGGGATTAATACTAGTACCAGCATATGTGCCATTGTTTTTAACTTGTGTCATATTACAGTGTACAGCATTGTTTTGCAGACTTACACACCTTTTTATCTCCTAAAGTTCAAATACTACTTCCTGATAATAATCCTACATGTATGCATTTTGCATAATGGTATCTGCAACAAAGTAACCAAGATATGTATTTCCCTGTTTATGCATTGTTCATTGGTAAGGTCCTATTCAATTAGATGGCATTCTTAGCATGATGATCATGTCCAGGCTCAGCAATCTCGACAGTGTGCAGCATCACAAGATAAGAATTTCTTTGCGTGAGCAGGTTTGATATATAACTGCTTAATCAAACCATATCTTTTGCCATCCTGTTTGACCGTCACAAATTATTGGACCTTTAGGAAGCAACAGGACCAGAAGGAGTGATTTAATCTTCCAGGCTTACTTGATGATGTTCCAGAGAATGAGAGGTGTAGCATAATGGGACACCTCTCTGGCTTTCCTACAGCGATGGATTAAGCATAGTCAACTGGTTCCTTGGCCCCAATGCTCGTTATATTTATCAAGCCTTGATTTCTTTTGCTGATAAGCCCTCCAAGTTGCTGTGAATCAAAGCTTGTGGAGTGTACAGAAAAAACTCAAAATACTGGTGTTAAAAGATAAAAATAAATAAAAAATTTGTGTAAAAAACGCACATAAAATGATACTTATAAGGCAATACAATCTTTCGACCGAAAATTCCTTCGGTCTTCGTCAGTCATAACACTTAGTAAAATCTTGCTCTTAGTGATAAGTGTTACGACTAACAAAGACAGAAGGAATTTTTGGTCAAAACAATCCTATCGCTTTATAAGTATCATTTTATTTGTGTTTTTTACTCAAAGTTTTTATTTATCTTACCTTATGGAGTGTGTTATGGATCTCATGGTAAGACCTCATTTGTGCTTCTGCAACTATAAAGAAACTTTCATTGTGTATGGCTATCATTGCGCCATTGGTGTAAGGTGTCCTTGGCATCTGATAGTGCAAACTTAAAGCATCTGTTGCAGGATCATGAACTGTATTCATCCAGTTTGTCAGTTGGGCCCATGATGTCCAATAGATGTTTCTAATGAATCACACTCTCTAGTGTCAGACATTCTATCTCTGCTATTACTTTCCCTAATGCTTCAAAGCCCATGGTTAGCTATCAAATTCTCAATCCTTATGATGTGTCCTACACTCAGTAAAAGTTTATTGCAACATTTAATTTTTTAAAATTCAGTTATTTCTGTGAATTTTTATGCTTTTTCTTGAATTTTTAAGCATGTTCTGAAAGTTTGTTTGCATGCTCTGCAATAATATTTTGCATTCCTGTAATTAAGTTTTGTATGATTGCAATTTTTGTTTTATGAAATAGGTTTTGTGGCTATTGACCTATGATGATGAAACTGCACAGCTGGCCGAAGCTGTGGACAAATACAACCAAGGTGTACCTGCGCTTCAGTGGCTACCATGGGTCCCTCAGCTACTAACCTGTCTGGTTCGTAATGAAGGCAGACTCATGATGAATATTATTTCAGTAATTGGCAAAATTTACCCACAAGCAGTCTATTTCCCTATCAGAACATTGTATCTTTTGCTTAAAATTGAGCAGAGAGAAAAATGTAAGTATTATGTCTGAAGTATAAGTATCATATTTTTAGCGAATGTTATTTCTTATAAATTTGATCATCTGATGTAGAATCCTTTGGTTCTACATCAGAAAAGTCAGCTTTCGTTAAATAGGTTCTCCTTCAATATTTGTAATAAACATCTATATAGTACTAGCTGAAGTATCTGTCGCTGTCAGGTTAGTATATGATGAAAATTTTCAAAAAGCATGATTTTAAGTTTACATTATTGGAGTACAAAGAATGGAATTGGCATACTGCTAAAAGTATAGAAAACAAAGTAACACAATTTCTCTATATTGTTAAGATTAGAGTTACAAATTCCTGAGTCAAATTGTCATTAGAGAAAACATTTTATTTGTAAAATTGTTTCTCTTGAAGGAAAGAGCTTCTAACATCAATTGGTCTCTTAAAATTACAAAAAATGATGCTAATAATGAAAATTAAATTAAAAAGAGACTATCTGGAAAATGCTTTTTAATAGGAAAAAGTCTATACTTAACACTGCAATGTTTCATTTGATTATATTTAGACGGTTTTACTTGATGTGCAAAGTTTCTTTTTAACAGTTTACATTGTGCCACAAAAAGATTTCAAATTTGTAGAAAAAGCTTGTAATTTAAATGCAGTAATTATCTACTATGCAACAAAATATCACTTCATTCTTAACTATTTCCACATAGTAATCAGCCTAAATTTTCTCAATTTTTTTATCATTATTATTTTTCAGATTTCAAGCATTATTATTCTACTTCATCTATCTCTTCTCTAAATTTTGTTTAACTGCAGATATTTTAATATTATGACAGTAAAACTTTTTTTTTTTTTTTGGGGGGGGGGGGGAAGAAAAGTGACACCATTTATTTAAATTGAATAGCCAACTATTGTATTACCTGCATATGCCTTGGTGATGCCCCCCCCCACTTCCTAAAGAAGAAAAAATTCAATTTTTGAAAAAATTTGGAACTTGCTTCAATATTTGAATAAAGAAAACAAGCCCAGGAAATTTCCTGCCAGAAAGAAATAAAAAGAAGGAAGGGGTAGGAAATATAGACTTAAGCTTCAAAGTAAAAGCAGATGATTGGGGAAAAAAATAGAAGCTCGGAAATTTACCTATAATTCAAGTTTATATAGTCTGCCTGCCAATCTGGGATCTTAAGCTAATTTGTATTACAATTCAACCTTACTTCAAAATTGAGATGTGGTTAAATTTATTTGTATGTACTTTTCTAGTATAAGCCAGAACACACCACCAGGTACTTTAAAAGTTTAAGAAGAAAGTTTCTGAGTCTGTATTATAGTAATTCTGCTTTTAACATTAAATTAAAAATTTAAGTATAGTTTTTAAAACCAAAACAAATAGTTTGGCCTAATGCTGATATTCCATTTTCATCTAGTCTTTGTTGAATTTTGTTAAATGTACAGGGCCAAGGAAAAACTTGCCAAGCTAAGCTTTATTTATCAGGGTGTCTACCAATCAGGAATGTCTGGAAAAAGCCATGAAAATCGGAAATAAGTCAGGAAAGTTTAGAAAATGCAAAATGGGTCAGGTAAATTTACCGAAAGAATAAATTTTTCTCACTATAAATGTTTCTTTTTTTTTTTTTTTTTTTTCCCTTCCTTTGTCAGACTCAAAGGAATGAAAAATACTTATAAAGATGATTGTGCTTAAAGAGAAAGAATGGGCCAGAATGTTTCTGTGGTATTCAGTGCTTGCACTTGTTTTACATTTTGCAGCGAGGGGTTTCTTGTGTCATATGAGGATCAGAAGCTGTTCTTTTATGATCGGCAGTAGAATTTCTTTCGGGATTGAGAATGTAATAGACCAAAAGATAAATATTTGTGTTAAAAATTTAGAAGATAAGATTAGACACAAATGCCCTCTATGTCACATAAATTCTGCAGTAGCACAAGTGGTGTACTGGTCAATATTGGTTAAATCTGAACCAACCCATGTCTTATTTAATACTCTTTTAGTTATATATCTCACTTAATATGTAAATTCATAGTAATTTTTTAAAAACCTAACTTAAGTACATGAATTATATTGCAGTTAAAAATTGATTTCAAGTAAATTATACAAAATATTCAGCTTTTTAAAAAGTAGGGGACTCTATTAAGGGCTTTCTCAAAATGCATAGATGGTCTGTAATTTTTTTTCAGAGAGCATGCAAAAGTGGAAGATGTTAGGAAATGACTTTCAAAATTTTATTGGACACCCTTTTTATTTTAATTACTAAACTTTTCAATTTTATTTAAGCTATCATTTTATTTTACCTTAATCCAACAGCAGTGACATCACATGGGCATCACAGATCAGATTCTTATAATCCGCCCCCCCCCCTCATCTTGAATAAGCTGGGGGTAAAACTTCAGTCAATAAGTTTTCTCTTCTCAGTATAGCAAAATATAAGTTATAGATGACTGATTCTTTTTACTCTTAGATAAAAGTAGCAATAATCAGGGTAAAACGTCAGTCAATAAGTTTTCTCTTCTCAGTATAGCAAAATATAAGTTATAGATGACTGATTCTTTTTACTCTTAGATAAAAATAGCAATAATCAGTCTGTACCACCCCCACCTCCACCACCTGCAACTGCAACTGGAGTTGGCTCATCTACACCGGCAAGTCCAGCTGTTTCACTTTCTGAAAATACTACTGCTACTGGTAAGACTTTTGATTTTCTTATGCGAAATTGCTGTATGTATTATGTTGCTCTGAACTGGAGTTTCTTCAGATTTTCAGTCAAAGCAATGCAGCCTTTCATAAAACTCTTCAGCTTTCTTTGATACCTAGAATTATAAGCATGATACAGTCCAACTCTAAAATTTTCGTATCTTTATTATTTGGCTTTTCCAGTATTTATCCAGGATTTTTAAAGTATGTACACTCATGTCCATAAATTAAGGATAATGAAGTTCAGGCAAAGAAAGAGAAAGAAGCAAAACAAATTTGACTTATTTGTAAAGTCTATTTATTAAACAAAAAGTAAAGAGCAAAAAAGATGCTATATGTTTGACATAATTAATAAAAATTGCAAGTTTTACTCCCTTGACCAAATTTCAAAAAAGAACCTATTTACAAAAAACAGTATAACATGGTTAGTAGGATGGTTAATACGGAGTATGTCAGTTCTGGAGTCAGTTCTGGAACCAAGAATAATTCCTCCCCAAACGAGCCATCCTGCACCACCGTAACGGTGTCTTTCAATGGTGTTCTCTTGGTGGTAACGAGTACCTGGCGCTCTCCAGATGAATGTCCGGCGAGAATCAGACTCCAAACTTAACCTGGACTCGTCGGAAAACATCACACAAGACCACTGTTGCGGTGTCCACAATGCATGCTCTCTACTCCAGGTTAATCGCAGGCGACAGTGAGTTGCGGTAAGTGGAACACATCTGACAGGCCTACGAGCATATAGACCAATGTGCCCTAAGCGTCTGTACACGGTCTGCCTTGAAACTGTCGTACCGGTAGCTGAAGAGAGCTGACGAGACAGGTCTGATGCTGTACTCCGTCTGTTTCTTTTGGCAGTAACTGCCAAATAGCGGTCCTCATTCGGCGTTGTGACTCGGGGGCGACCTGTGCTGTAACGTCTACTCACATTACCATCATCTTGGAATCGTTGCCAAAGCCTGGAGATGACACTCTGGGCGATTTAAAGTTCCTCGGATACTTCCAGCTGGGTACGTCCACATTCCAGTCGTCCGATAATTCTGCCACGTAAAACATCATCCAAATGCCTCCTTTGTGCCATAACTATGCGGTTTTTGCACTGAAAGGCTTTCACAGCGCTTGTGAACAATTTTACTTCTCTGCCACCATTCCTTATATACCCCTCTCTTACACTCTCGTCATTGTGACGTACCATCCACGCCATCTGGTGGTTTCCTGTAATTGCATATTCTTCAAGATGTGTGTGATCATTCCACAGGTGAAATTTTTATTTTAGAGATCAATTTCTGTGTGATTCTGAATTATCCTTTATTTATGGACATGAGTGTATTTAATAGATGTGGCAAGTATTATGATTTGATTGTAATCATTATAAATACATTGTGCAAACTACAGCCTTTCTAAAAAAAAAGACAAAATTATAGGTTCCAGCTGTTTCCAGTGCACAGTGCCCACCAATGACCTAAAAAAGGGTAACTTTTGCTTGTGATTTAAAGATAAGGCATCTTATACAATTTTATTTTAAAATAAAAAATGTCATTTTCATACTATTTTCAAGTTTTTAGCTACTTGTACCTTACCCCAGGCGAATAATTTGAAGATAAGATTTCGGTTTATGTCAACTCCCCTTTCTTTACAAAGTTGCAGTAGGTCATTCATCAAACATTCTAACCCTTTCCACCCCCCACCCCTTTTTTCTTTCTTTTTTTTAAAAACTCGTAGAATCTCTTTAAGGTCATGCTCTCTCTTCTCCAAATCTACAGACACTTTTGTTTTTCGGTTTTTTATTTCCCGTGCTCTATCTGTGCTAATCTGGTATGTATTATTAGCAATTATTATTAAATCAAAATTTTACTGATTGTAACAAACCTGAACTTAGAAGAGCTGTTCTATGCTGTAGTGTATAAGTTCTTTGCTGTGGAATGAATAGATCGTTATTGTCATTTCTTGCTTCGGTTTGCATAAATACTAAAGATCAGTTTCATGTGAGCATTCATGCTTGCCAACGTTTACACTTTTTGTGTAAAACTTATGCTTTTTATGATAGTACACGAAATCCCCATTTTTCTTTTTTTCCCCTCCTGTTTTCAATTAATTTTGAAGTTCTATTATTTTTATTTTAATAAAATTGGCCCATAATTTGTTTTAAAATATACTCCATTAAAGTTTATCATTCATAAGTTTTACACAGTTTGGTTTATTTTAGGAATGCCAAATTTCCACCCCCCTTCAAATACTTTCATACTTCGCAAACATATATGCCTTCGGTGTAAAGTTTACACTTTTTCACTGCTTTTTATGCAAAATTCCCATTTTTTTAATGGTTTTTAATGAATTTTGAAGTTTATTTTAATAAAATCATGACCCATATTTTGTTTTAGAAAATAATCTCTTAAAATTTAATCCTGATTTTTCCATGGAATTCGGCAGTCTTAATGATTTTAAGATTACTGAATTGCCCCCCCCTCCCCTTAGTGTTATCTCTCGTATATTTTCACTGAATTTTTGCCTGTGAAAGTGTTTTATTTAAAGTGTATGATATGCAAGAGAATAAGAAAATATAATAAACAAGTTTTTTAAATAAATAATTTGATTATTTCATCATGCCAGTTTGTATATGTTTTATTAAATTCACACTGTAAGTCTGGGTCTGTTATCTTGTTATAAGTTTTTCACTAACTCCCTTCTCTCCAATTAATCTGAAATTTTGCTTACTTACTAATGTAGCCTAGCAAACAATACATGAATGAAATGCAAAAATTTTAATTTTTTAATTCATGCTCATTATTTTAAATGTAATAATGTTAATGTATTTTAAAGCTGATTGTTTTTTAATAATGTATTTGCTTGTATGTGTTCTTATGCTGATTTTTTTTTTATATACTATATTCTCTATGCATGAAGTTTTTTAATTTATCATTTTATTAATTCTTTCTTAAAGAAGCTAAATGATGTATGTTTATTTCTTAACTACAAAATCATGCAAAAATGCTACTATTTTTGCTACTAAAATTAAGACAATAGCTACTAAACTGGCAACTTTTTTTATGTCAGCGAGGCTACTAATCAGGGGTCGCGGTGGCTTTTCTTAAAGTTTCGCCAATCCATTTGCCAAATTAGATTTTGCCTGACATCATTAAGAAATGCAATTGCCAATATTTTCTCCAAATCGTACTTTCTTTCGCCAAACTAATTTTATTATCGCAATTTGCGACATTGGTGATCGACAGCGCAAACCCAACCACTAATGATACTATTTTGCCTCCTGACATTGGTGGACACCCTGGCAGTGCAAACAAAATATTTTTCATAAAACATTAAGAAGAAAAAAATTAAGCTTGGAGCATCATTCAGAAAGGAAACCAGCAATCTTTTTTCTAATGCAAACAATGCATCACATGTTCATGTGCAATTTCTGGCTGCAAAATAATTCTTATATATATTAAGAAAAATTACTTTCAATAAATTTCATCTTTGTCCACTTAAAATGAATGATGAACTTTAGTAACTGTAACACTAAAAATATAGTAATAGTATTGATCAAAGAGAACTAAAGTTATTTCTGCCAATTTTAGATTTGGAAAAAATATGTATTTGAAACACACACAAATTTGAAACACAAAAGTTAACATCCAGTCTGGTGGCAGAAATAGTCATGTCTATTAAGATATTTTGCATTGTCTCAGGATTGGAGGCTAGAATTCATCTACTGGCTGTATTTATGCTTGCTGATGTCTATTGAAATGCATTATATCATAAACCTACAAAGCATCCTACAAAACAAAATAGGAAATTTTCAGGGCATGATTTCCCGAAGAAGAAATTTTGAATCGCAGTGAAGATTTTAGGAGCTAAAAGCTATAGAAAATTGCTAAAAATTGGATAACTGGGATTCATCAGGATTTTAATGTAGCCTATGTTTTTCTGTACAAAATTTCAAATTGATCAATCAAGTCTTTAAGTGAAATATTGAATACACACGCATTCATTTTTATTTATATAGATACATGCTGTTTGACTACTGATTAGATTAAAACATAAACGTTCAGTTTAGAAGTGGAAACAAACACTTCCATTAGTTGTTAGGGTTGCTGCCAGTCAGATGTACACTTGCCGAATTACTTCGGAACGATTTCTTAGATTTTCCCGCCATTTTATTCTTTTGAAATACTATGTTTACAAATGCAACCACATAATATTAAATTAAGAATAAGAATTCAGTTAACCAGACGAAAGACATCATCCATTCACTCCCTTAGGTTTCTCCCTTCCTCGACCTGCTCATTTGGATTCCCCTTTATTGGCAGCTTGCCTATTTTCCATTCTAGACACAGTTAGACAGTACTTGCCACCTTGTACGGTTCAGCTGTGCAATGTATTGATTTTGGATGTTTTGTAAGATTGTGCTATGATTGGATTGTACAATTTTTTGAACAAAACACAGTAATATTAATTTTGAATCATAAATCCTGCACCGATCTTCGTGTAAAGCAATTTTAATGCCAAACGTGCTCTGTTTTAAGTGTGCTGAAGGGGTTGCTCATCACTTAATGAAAAGCCCTTTCTTCCACTGGTTCTGCAGCAGACGAGAATAGTTACCAGTGATGGGCAACAGAAAACAAATCTAGATCATATCCGATCCGTAAAGCTTCTAGGCACAGAATCAAATTTCAATTTTCCATCCTTTTTGAAAATTAATATTTTTCTTTTAGTGTTCCTTTACTTAACCTTTTACATGCCAATGTTCCTTTTTTAGAACATCATGTTTAATATTTTTTTAAAAATAAACTGTCATATCTATCAGTTTGGGAAAAATACTGCTTATTATTGAAAGTGTGGTTGATTTTTTGATACATTGAGTATTTTCCAAATATAAAAATTTCAGCCCAGAAAAAATTCTAAAAACAGCCTTTTTTTTTTTTACAATTTTTACAGTTCTCCCAAGAAAAAAAATTCTATAAAATTCCCCAAAATTAAAATTCACCCGAAAACTCCCCTATTGCATTTCCAATGGATGAATTCAAAGAGATAATAAAAAAAATTCAAAATATATCAAGGTATCCTTTCTCAATCTTGCATAAAAGTGCAATGTTACAAAAAAGGAACATTGGCATGTAACGATATATGAAATCAGGGATGTCTCATGTATCTGTTGCTTGTGTTCCTTTATTAGATTTCGATACATTCAATGCTTATATCTGCTGAACATAAGTCTGTCAAAGCGGTATTTTATTTATTTTTGATGGGTTAAGGACTAGAGGGGGGAGGGGGGTAAGGTGGAAGTTGTCACATCTTTTACCCCTTTGCCAGAAGGAGGGTAGATAGTGCTGCATTCCTCTGATTTGAGCTCAGATAGCTACTTGTTTCTTCTGTTAGTAATGAATGTGTGCTTCACAAGGGTTTGTTTGTTTATTTTAAGTCCTTTTTATGTAGAGGGAACTCATGGGAGGAAGTGACATAAGTCACGTGCTTGATTTTTTTTTTCTTTCTATGCTCTGCAATTTTCGAGGCCATTTCAGTAAGAACTTGTATAGATGTTTGTAGAAACAATGTAGATGGTGCAGTCGAAGAAATTTCTAACTATAGACAATGTTGATTTTTTAAAAAGTTCCATGTCGGATGATTGAAATAAGTCAATCATAGAAATTTGTCAATTGCCTCTTGATGAAAGCGGGTGCATTACTGATGAAGAAGTAACTTATAATAGTTTTGAGCTGATTACACCTGGAGACGTGTGGGCAATAGAATTTTAGAAGCGATATTAATTTAAATTTGTTTCAGACAAAGCCTAAAATCAACATTACCCTGTGCTCATCAATGGAAATCTGCAAAAAATTCGGATGCACATGACGTTCTTACATGATAAGGGCATTTTTTAGTATGCCAAAAAAAAAAAAAAAAAAAAATACTGTAAACATGTGTTTTGAATGCAAGAAAATTCTCCATGTACACTTCCCACAATATCATAGACATTGCGAAAAAAATGCTAAAAAATTATAAAAAGAAATTAGTGTTTTAGTGGGTTTTAAAATTTTTGTATTGCTGGTTGAAATTCTAAGCACCCTCTAAAGAATAAAATATTTTATTATTTCTTGATCAGGTAGCTGACATTTTTAAAACTGCATTTATTTATATTATCTGTATTATTAGTCAAGACTATGCAAGCGTAAAATTGCTTTTATCGTTCTTTTATACATTTATGCATTGCATTTCTTATAAAATATTATGCTAATTTTTAAATTACAATTTTTTTTATTGAGTTTTGCTTAAATTTTAGTCATTTCGCTTCTAATTATCAAGGAAAGCTTTATTACTGCATAAAATTTTAGAGTTATCATACAAAGTTTTGTTGTTTACATGAAGCAAATACAGAAAAGGAAAGATAGCGTTACATGCCAATGTTCCAAAAATGGAACATCCAAGGAATCAGTGAAGGAAATTTTTTAATGGCAATTTTTTTGTTTTTTAATCATTATGGGTGTATTCTAATGTAATTTAGATGAATTAATTGTATCTTTTATTCCTGGATCATAGTGCGATATTTAAAGGGTTAAATTTTCAATCCTGCAAGAATGAAAATTGACTCTTATTTCAAACTTCTTATTATTTAATCAAAGAGTTCATCTGAGAAAAAATTTCATTTAAAAGGGTCTCGGATATAAATGAAAATGATGCAACAATAATTAAAGTAAAAGTTGAAACACAGAATATTTGTCAGGGGAGGAGGGGGGGGGTGTTTAAGAAAGCAAATGTAAAATGAACTTAACATTTTTATTTGTATTTATTTATTTTATTTCCATATTGCATAACTTTTTCAAATTGCTTTTCATATGTGTAATGTATTAATTGTTTTCGGTATTTTTCATCAATAAAAGAATGTTTAAGCAAATGAGAAATAAACTAAGTATGTTCATGCTTTTTCCTTAACATTTTAGATTTAGTTAGTATATTTATTAGGTTACTGCATAAGGCCATGAGTTTGTAAGATCTTCAAAAATGAAATGTTGGCAGGTATATTGATATAATTTAAAAGAGATTGAGAATCTAGAAAAGTCTTCCTCACAAATCTTTCAATCTGTTTATTTTCCATTATTCCCCAATTGCTGAACTATGTATTGTTGGGAAATTTTTCTTCCTCAAAATAAAATACTATCCATACTGTTTACGTACAGTGTTTCCACAGTATGTTTTGTACTGTTATACTGACGTACTTGGATTGTAGATTGTTTTAGAAAAGCTGTAAAAGATGTCTTGTAAGATAAAGAGCTGCCCAAAAATTTTTGAATTATTTAAAAAAAGGGAAGGAAAAAAAATAGAAGGAATGAAAAAAGAAAAATATGCTTAAGCACTTCCATTGTTTAGTGTAAACTTTTGATTTGTAATTTTTAAATACAGAGTATCCATCAACATCTCAGCCATCATCAGAATCGGCTCCCATCCGAGCTACACAACCCATGTGGCGCTGCAGCCGTATCATGCATATGCAACGGGATCTTCATCCAACCATTTTATCTTGTCTTGAAGGAATAGTTGATCAGGTAAATGATTCTAATACTTTTGTATGTTATGAAATGAAAATATATATTAAAGGCTTTGTTATGATTTGAAAATAACTTTTGTTCTAGCGATCTATGAGTAGTAAAACCAAATTTTAGATTCATATTTTGTGTAATGTTTAAATTGTACTACATATCTTTTGGGTTTTTATTATTTCCTTCACGGCACTTTTCCCGATTCGGCAGTTTGTTTTGATTAGTTTTGCGCGCTAACGACAAAACAGGTTGCCAGATCTGAAGAACAAAGCTTTTCTATTTGATATGTGGTATTGGTATGATCGTAACTTTTGATAAATAATTAATATTAGAAATGTTTATATGTGATTTTTAAATCAAGCCGACTTTTCCTTTTCTTTATGCCGACATTTTTTTTTTTTTTCCTTAAAGAAATTTTTTGATACAAACATTATACAGGGTGTCTACCGCTCCAGAAAGTCTGGAAAAAGCCGGGAAATTGGAAAATGGGTCCGGAAAGTCTGGGAAAAAAACTGGGAAATTGGATAATGGGTCCGGAAAGTCTGGAAAAAACCGGAAAATTGGATAATGGGTCTAGAAAATTCAGCAAAAGAATCATTTTTTTTTCGGTATCCCTTTTTTTTAACCCTTCCTATTTGTCAGTCTCGAAACCGAAAGCAACTGCAACGCATTTTTCGGACTGCGAAAGCATCAAGCCATGTGTTTGCATAAGGAGGGGAAAATGGGGGCTCATTCATCGTGACGGGAGGGTAAAAAAGCTGTCGTAAGCGCATGATCATCCGTCTGGTTTGCAATAGAATTTCATTCACTGATTATTTATTTTAACTCAGTATTCTGGATTTGAAGTGTAGAAAGACGAATATGGCTAAAATTTGTGCTAGAAGTATCGTGGACGGGATTAGTAGATGATCATACGTGATTTATTCAATCATTTTATTTTCCACGTACGTATTTATTTTTATTGCTTAATATTTCTCAATATTTATGTATGCATGCTCGCATATAACACAAGCAATTGGCCCCTTTTTTTCTTAGAAAGTGTGTGCTCTTTGTTTGAGTTTTGTTTTATTTTTTGAATTTAAAGTATTGGATAGTGTTCAATTTGGAGGACTTATCTCTTCATTAGAATGGTTGCTGAAAGTCCCTCGAAGAAGTCCTCCGGGGAGCCCGGGCTAAAGGTCAAGATTCTCGGTCGCCACTCACCACGTGGTGACTCAGTTTAAGAAAGTGGCGATGAAAAAAATTCATTACGTTTGCCACTTTTTATTTTATTTCATTTATGCGTTTTGGTTTACAATTACTGTTCCATACTCTCTCCAAAATACATGGACAGAATTTACAATTCACTCGGAAAAAAGAACGGCAAAACGTATCCCCTCCAGCCTCCCCTCACCCCTTTTCCATCATTCTATTGTGAATTTATTGACACTAATCCCACGAAATCGCAGATGCAGCTTACATGCCTGCGAACCGGAGTGACTCACTTCAGTAGAAATGCACAGAATAGAAAATATTCTTGCATTTGCACTTTGGTTGGAACAATCCTTTCTCCAACCACGTGCGTACATACAAAAAATCCATATTTTATAACAAAGCCACGTGGGACACCGGGACTTCCTGTTTATAAATGATAAACCACAGAAGTCATAAAACCCGAGATAAAAACAAAAGTAAATACGACTTGGTTGGCTTTATTACATTTAAATTAATTGTAGTCAAAGGTATGCAGTGTTGCTGAATGAAGAATTCAAAGATAACGCAAGTGCTTTCATACAACATTAATATGTACGAGTTTTTAAAACGAGACAGCATGTTTACACATCATCATAAGCACGTGGCTTCTGCTCCTTTTAGACATATTGCCTTGTTTCTAGACATCCTTTCACCGTGCAAAATGCAATAATCGCTGGTAGGAATTCGCCAGTGCTTTGATAAGCAAGAGGGAAAGGAGGGGGGAATTAGTATGTTTCGACGTAATTAAGAAGCTGAGAAGCAAGGAAGTATTTAAGGGCAGGGGCTCCCCCACCCCGAAATTTTGATTTTTGTTACTAAAATGATAGTGGTCTTTCTGTGAAACATTCTGCCTTTTTTACCGTTTTGACCCCCTCCGAAATTTTTGGGAACCCCCCCCCCCCCGGCAATGTTTTTCCAGATACGTGCCTGCTGTGAAGAGACTGAAGAGAGTAAAATTCAGAATAATTCAACTTGCAAAATAAAACTCTATGGTAAAAACTACGGAGAGATTTAATAAATTGACTAGCGGGGTACCCGTTCTCCGCATGGTGGGAAAAGAACATTTTCCTGACACATATAATTAGAATTAAACCCATTGATGCGGAATCTATAAAAGTAAAAAATTATTTAAATCGTGATGAAACGTTGACGCCGTGAGTGCAAATCGGAGATGACTGCAACAGGATTGCACAAAAACTATGTCAGTGTCACTGGCGATCAAAAAAGAAGCAGCTTCTCTCGGATGACCTTGCCCATGCTTTTTCTCGATGGATCCGGTATCGTAGAACTGCTTCTATAAGTTGCACACAATGCTGGGCGTTCAATTGAACTCTCTACAAATCTGGAGACTATCCTGCTTCTAGTCTCAACGCATGGGATCTAGGTCAAGGGGTGGGTGTGTCCTCCGAGGGTGTCTTTCTAAGGGGTCTTAACTGGTATTTATGCTACGTTTTGGAGGAAACCAGCCATATGTTTCCTAACATGTTGCGAGTACTGTTTTATTTTCCGAACGGAATACAGGAAAACTCCGAACTGTTAGGTCGGCGGACGCGATCTGTTTTGAACCAGAAACCTTCAGTCTCCCAGTTCAGAGCGCTAAGCGCTCGGCCACTGGTCGGGCTAAGTCATTGCTAGGGGAATATTATAAGCAATTGGGACCTTTGTTGTACACATGATTGTAATAATGTCATTCTCGTATTATTATTACTTATATCTCGTATCATTTGATTTATTTTTTATTTTCATTTCATATTCCCGACTTTTCATACTCTCTTGATTTTTGAGTCTTTGTGCATGCGCATATTCAATTATCATTCCCCATTTCCGTTACTGTTTATGTAGCTCTCCCTATCAGCACTTCTGCACCAAAGACATCAATCTGCATTTTCCTCGTTTCAAGAAAAACGCTTACAAAATTTCATTGCTTCAGTTTATACTGATTAATCGTTTTTCTCGCGAACTAATCGGAATTAAGCTTTGACATAGGAATTAAGCTTTGAGGCTTTGACATAGTATACAGGATTTCTTAAAGACCTTGAAAATGAATTTCGCGTTATTGACGTGGTGATTGTGGTAATGTTCTAATTGTGTCATATCCAATGCGTTTTCATTTTTCGAGTCAAGAGCAGTAGAAATGATTGTTTTTCACTTAATTGTTAAATTTAACAGCTTGAGTGGCAACAACGGATTCCGTAACTACGGAAACTGTAGCAATATTAAAAATAGAACATGAAATGAAATTTATTTATGCTTGCTAGAACTGCCATATTGGCATAATTAATGCCGATAGTCGATGGCAAATAGCCAAAATGAATCGTAAATTAAACTTCACAGTAAATGCAATAATTTATAAGCAATACCAGGTATATTTACCAGGCTTAAAAACATTCTCTTTCATCTCCAAAAATTTTCGTATTTATACAGAATTCCTATTTTACTATACCCTGTTTGCCGGGATTTAAAAAAATTATCTATCCATCTGCTCGTAACATTGGCTCATCTCAATCGTGCCATAGAATTAGCAATACAAACGCAAAAAACACACACTATTAAACACGGAGTTACACTACATTTGAATATTTATGGCCAATTTTTCTAAGAAAGGTACTAAAGAAGGAATCTGCGTAAGCCATTTTGCGAGATTTTTTCTTCCTTTTTTTCAGAGAATCATTCTAAGCACTGATTGAACAGCAATCAAAATGGGAAATAGCTATTTGTGTATGGCTCGATCGCCAAAAATTAATGCAGACATTTAAATGAAAAGTAGCATATGAGTATTTTAAATTATCAACCATAACGTGTTTTATTTATTCTAATTTACCAAATGCAAGAATTTCATTTCTTTTCAAATTTGGTGGCATTCACCCAAGTTAATTCAATTTACTTAATTTGGGGAAAATTCCAAAGATCGATCGCTTAAAATCGCCTTAATAATTGCACGATTTCTGCATGGAAAATTAAAGTTTAACGCCGTATTCTCATAAAACCTACACACACAAACCTAAACCTATTTCTGTTCGCTCGCAATAAATTGCGCCAAGCCCAAAATTGTTCAAATCGGTAGAACCATGGCTCACTGAGATAAATACAGGCTGTCCGAAAAGCTCCGCTTTTGCGTACGAATAAATTTTCGCTTCTTCGCCGATTTGTCGCTGTTACCCAACTGTATCACTGTTGCCAACTCTTCCGGAGAAAATATGCCTAAAATCAAAATTTAATGAATCCGCAAATGGCTAACAATATTTTCAAGCTGAGAAAAAAAGTAAAATTTTTTTGGAGTTTACGTGCTTGTTCTGCTGAAATATGCTTATCTGCTAATGCTCTTTGAGACATTTGGACATTCATTTCCGATTTACGAAATACTTCGGTATTGCCAGTTTACCAAGATCTTTTTCTCCAGCAGAGTTGGCAACAGTGATATACAGTTAGGTAACAGCGACAAATCGGCGAAGAAGCGACACTTTTCTTGTACGCAAAATTCCATAGGAGAAACTGGTTTTCAGACAGCCTGTACTTATCCCAGTGAGCTATAGGTAGAACCTACTACTTTCTCAAAATATGCCATATCATCCATTTTATTTTTCGCCAAACTATAAAATATACGGTTTAGTTTCGGAAATCTCCAAATCCTTATTCTTTTAATATAAAAACATTGAATTCCTGCTCTGATTTCCCACGCAGACGATATTTTAATTAAAAAATAACCTAGCAAATATTCTATACAGGAAATAAATGATTATTCTTTTATTTTTAATTCAAGTCTAAATCATGTACTAAATTCGCCAAACATGGCAACCTCGATGCTTATTTCTCCTTTTTTTTTTTTACTACAGGGGTTACAATCGTGGAATTGCGGAGAGCAAAAATTGGCGATTTTGACATTTTTTTTTTTTTTTAAATCAATATCTCCTAAACTAATTCGATTTTTGAAATTTAATTCAGCGGAAGACCTTCCTCGGAATTTTTCGAATCCGGGGACACCTCGATAGAAATTCAACTCCCAGCCGTTTCGGAGGAAAAGATGTTACAGACAGACGCGCACAGATTTTAATAGTAGAGATTTTATATCAGATAGTCAACTGATGAATGTGCATATGTTAATTAACCAATTAAATACCCAAAAAAATGAAGCAAGTCAAATTAACCGATGTACTTAATGTAAATACAAAAGCTAATTAGATTCTAATAATAATTTAATACACTTATTTTAAATTATAATTTAAATAAATTTCAGTTACTATTTGTTATATTTTATGAAAATGTTCCAAAATCAACGATCTATTCTGCTTTATAGTTTTTAGTTCGAATTGAACACTAAATTACATTTGTTCCAGTGTAGTTTAGTAATTTTTTGTGCGGTTTATACAGCGATCGTATGTATGTTTCAAGACTACTTTTTATTGATAAATAATAAACTGGTCAATAGCACGTGATCGACGATGGTTTTAGTGGAAATTTTCAACAAATCTATAATCCGGAAAAATCGGTAATCCGGCACCACGTCATTCCCGCCGATGCCGGATTATCGGTGCTGCACTGTACTGCATATTCAGCAGAATTCTAAAAATTCCACCAGACAAATTTAAATGAAAAATTAAGTAGTGAAAACTTGAGTAATTTTAAAATTGTAAAAGAAGTCATCCAAGCTTTAATTACTATACCCCACAGTAATGCTGAAGTAGAGAGAATTTGGAGCAGTGTTAAATATATTATAGGTGACAAATCCACATCAATGGGTAGAGAGTATTTAGAAAACAGGCTATTTGTAAAGACTGCTAAGGTTAATTTGATGGATTTTAATGTGTAATTGAATAGTGGTGGCATAATAGCATAAAAAGCAGAAGGCCATACTTTCAAGATTAAAATATAATATTTTAAATGATTGTGTTCTTTATTAAGCCTGATTTTAATTTACTTATTTTTCATTCATTTCAATTATTGACAAAATTAATTAAATGAGCTATAGTAAGTATTTTTTATTATTATTAATTTTAAGAAATGTATACAAAATAACATTGTATTATTATTCATTAGTCCTGAAAAATTTAATTTTTTGATTATATTATATCCAATATTATACCTTTATGTGTACATACATATATTTTAATTACACATGAATTCTACGTACGTAAGATACCGTTCAAGTGGCCACTGGCCACTCTCAAAATTTTTGAGTCTTGACCTTTAGCCCGGGCCTCCCAGCAGATATTTTAAAACATTAATATTAACTCTAATAACAATAAGATTTAAAATCCCCCCCCCCCCCCCCCGGAAATGGAAACTTATATACGTTTCTGGTCCTTCTACCTCCCAAAAGTCAGGAAATTGACTTTCAGAAATTTGGTAGACACCCTGTTATATTTTGGCTTTGTAATGTGTTTGCTAAATTCTAAATTTTGGTTTAGACGTTCCTTTTTTTTATGCCAAAGTTTCTCTCTGTCTTTAGTTTTTTTATTCTGCCTTTTCTGTTTTTTTTTTTTTTTTTTTTTTTTTTTTTATTCCCCTTTTCACTGTATCAATTTTAATATAAATCGAACAATTGAATCAAGATTCGATACAGACATCGAAATCGGCGGAGTAACACAACCCACGCGTATGAAAAATGTAAATGCCTAAAAAAAATAACAAAAACCAGCAAAATAGTTAAATTTCCTTTTTAATGCATCTTTACTTCGCCAACTAAATAAGTTTTACAACATTTTAATAAGTACTAAGAGATGAAAAAATATAGTTCATAAGCGAACTTTGTTGGCGCATGAATATTGAAGTGAGAAGGCAGAAAAATCAAAAGCGAGCGTTTGGCGGCAGCTCTCTCTCTCTCGCTCTCTTCGATTTTGGCTGACCTGATGTGCTGAAGGGAGATGACGAACAGATGATGGATCTGGAGACCTGAGAAGTCTGATAAATATGGGGACCCCCAACATGACGATAAGTCATTTTCTCCTTCTTTATTCTTCCTTTTTTCTTTCTCTATTTAATTTTTTTTAAGTTGTCTGCTAATATAAAGTGCACTTAAATAATGGTTAAAATATCTAGAGAACTCTATTAATGATAAGTTAAGTTGAGGTTAAACTTTTATGTAATGCCGTGGTTTGTTATTCAAGACAAAAAAAAATGTGTTTTAGATATGTTAAATAAATAATTATTTAATGTGTATCAGAGTATTTCTCGTTTGTTCCTTGTTTTCTTCATTTAGCTTACATGGCGTCGTTGCGCCATTTTCTTTATTTCAGTAATCACAGACAGAACCCGGACATTTTGACTTTGGGGAGTGGGTCAAAAACACTATACAATTATTTCGGCCTCTATGCCATGTGATTTGGGAAAGAGATATTTGTATGTTTGATAATTTTTTTTTTCTTTACTTAAACTTTAACTTTGGAACTTTAGAAATTTAACTTAAGCTTTTGTGAAGTCATGGCAGCTTCAAAAAAACTTTTTTTTAGATTTCTTTGTTCTAACCCTGCAATTTTTTTTTTACACTATTGATGAATATGATATCCATAAAAAAAATCTTCATGAACAAGTAAATCAGATTTGAACATTTCAAGTTCCCAACAAAATTACATTCTTTTATGTGACAACTGTCACCCCCTTTTTCTCTCCAATCATAGCAAGTTCATAGGTGTTGCTATCAACTCTACATGTTTGTTTTCTAATTTTATTTGATTTTTTTGACTTTCCAATGATACATTACAAGGCAACACAACTTCTAATACAATATATAAAATCGGAAAATTGGAAACACAATATATATGTAAACTTGGGGCATTCCTTTGTGTAGAAAGTCCATATCTTCCTTAAAATTTTGTTTTCTTGTGGCTTTGGTGCATGGCACATTATTACACATGTGCACATTATTACACAACATAAAAATTAATTTTTGTTATATTGCTGAAGATGGCATCGAAGAAAAAGAAAAGAAATTATTAAATTTAAGCTGTTATATTATTTACACCCCCACCCCACCCCAAAAGCAGCTGTGACGTAAAATCATTCCAGTATTTCATTCTAATTTTCACTCCGATGCATCTATATTTTAAATTATAACACTCGGGTATCATTCATTAGGTTTGTTTAATATTGAAGCTTGTAATTTAAGAGCTTATTTTATAATTAAAAATCTCCCTATCATTTTTTTTTTTTTTTAAAGCTGCATGGTATTTTATCATGAAAACAACTTTAAATTATTTGCCCATTTCCAAGACACTCATGGAACATTAATACAAATTTTTAAATTGATCTTCAGTATGCAAAACATTGGAATGTAAAAATAATTCTTACCATTCTAATAACTTTCTTTTCATACGAAACTATAGATGGTGTGGTTCCGTGAAAATGTATATGAAGAAGTGTTACGCCAACTGCGACAAGGCTTAGCTAAATGTTATGCAGTGGCCTATGAAAATGCTGGGGCTGTTTCCGAAGCCACTGTGACCCCACATACTTTGAACTTCATGAAAAAAGTTGTTTCTACATTTGGTATTGGGGTAGAGAATGTATCCACTGTTTCAACTACAATATCTAGTTCTGCATCAGAGTCTCTTGCACGCAGAGCACAAGCTACTGCACATGATCCAGTTTTCCAGAAAATGAAAGGACAATTCACTGCTGACTTTGATTTTAGGTATAGAAAAATTGATTTGCCAATGTTTCTTTGACATAATATTTTAGTTTTTACCTTTTCATTTTAATGTGATATGAATTAACTTTTTGTTGGGTTGCAAAAAACAAACAAAAAAAACTTTTAGTATTTTGAGAATTTTTATTCTGTATAATTAATATTGCCCTTTTATTTATTAAACCAATTGAATGAATAGTTTTAAGACTAATAATTTTAAAAATTAATGAATGCACAAAATCTAAGATGAGAAAATTATATGAAATGCTCTTTCTCATACATCATATGCACACTAATCAGTGTCATCAAAGTATTTATAAGTAGGGCAGTTCAAATTATGTCTAGTTGATTAAATTAATAATTACTTATAAACTACTTAACTATATTAACAATACAGTTTAATGGTAATTGTAAAATAAAACATTCATATAATAAAATCCCAGAGATGTCAGTGACAATTCAGAGTTGTACCACTTCAAAACAAAGCTTTTTATTGTAATTATGTTTTCATATCCAAACTCTTTGACAGATTGGCTTGAAATATTGTACAGATATCCTATGTTAAACAGCATGGATAAAGATGTAATTGACTTCAAAATTCTGTAAATTTAACCATTCCCGATTTCTAACAATCTTCAGCTGCAGAGTTCTTACCCAATATCAAATCTATGTTATTAAATGTCAATTTAAATTATAATTTCAAGCATGAAAATTATGTCATGAGCAAAATAATTTTGTAATTTTTATGATCTCAGTTAACTTGGAGAAGCTCTTTAAGTTTAAAGACTGAAAATGTAACTTTTTTTCATGAGACCAGTAAATGAATGTTTAGTACTTCAATGTTTTCTTCATAAACCATGGACATAAATTGGGGATCTCAGTTTTGAAAAGCTCACTTAGAAATGAGATTATAACTGCCTTACTGCTGCACTAACTGATGATCTATGTCATTGCAAAACAGCAACTATGTTTGCATGACATAAACAAAGCTCTTGGTTTTCATAGCTGAACAAAATATGCATGTGTTTCTAGAGCTTTCCCATTTAAGACTCCATCATTGACCTCAGCATCTATGTTATCTTAAAATAAACTAGCCTGTTTACGTAGTACACTAAAATTATTTAGTTTTGCTGCTAATACTAATCGGTAGAACCTGCAAGTTAACAAAAATTGCTGCTGCAGGCCACACCTTCATATGTATGTTTTCTGATGTTTAACATGTATTACCAAAAAACACTCGAAATAACTGGTGCTTAAAACATAAAAAAAACTTAGTAAAATAACACCATAAAAGTTACTTGAATGACCATACAGCTGTTTGTATCAAAAATTTTTCTTTTTATCTTTGTCGGTGGCAAACATTCACCTGAAACATGGAGCAGGGAACTGAAAAAAGCTTTTGATCAAAACAGCTGTATAGTTATTCAAGTAACTTTAATGGTGTTAATTTACAAAGTTTTTTATTATTTTATGTTTTAAACACCAGTTATTTTGAGTGTTTTTTTGTTCATTTGGAGTTACTTGTTCCAGGCTTTTGGTAAATGTTTGCCACCGACAAAGATAAGTAACTTTTATGGTGTTATTTTACAAAGTTTTTTTTATTTTTTATTTTATATGTTATTTCCATCTAAAAAGCAAGGGTAGAATCTGGTACATGTGCACTCTTATGAAATTGTAATTGTTTTATTACATTATTCTGAACCAGAGTTGAAATGATTTTAAATTTGGAAATATGCTAACCCCTTTGGTACATTTGATGACTATGTTGCATCATGCACATGCTTGCCTAAGTAATGTATGACGACTATGTTGCATCATGCACTTGCTTTGCCCAAAGTAACAGACAAGTGTGTTTTGTCATTTAAACTAGGACAAAATTAAGCATGCACATTCTTGTTCATGGCGAGAGATTCTTAATAGTTGTATTAGGACATTTCTTCTAGTCAGGTTTGCTCTTTGTTCCACACTTAGAACACTCCCAGCCACTTTGCTTAGCCATGATATCCATTCCAAATGCAAAAATTTTTTAAAATAAATCTGTACCCAAGGGGTTAAACTAGTTTATAAGTGAATGCTTTTTAACCAGCTTACCTGAATTTCTCCTCTAGTGCTCCCTCTGCTATGAAATTGCATAATCTTATAGTCAAGCTGAAGAAATGGATAAAGATTTTGGAAGGAAAGACGAAACTGCTTCATAAGTATTGTTTTTTTTTCCATTTGTTATTTCATTTATGTTAATTGCTGGACTGTTTTCAAATATAATTTACCTAATTTACAAAATGCTCACTCAATTTCATTGGATGTAAAGGGAAAGGGGAGTTCAAAATTAGCCCTTAAAATCAGTAGTTCACAGAAGGACAGTACAGAAGCTACGTAAGTTTGGTGACCACTGCTTTAGGAGAGTAGGGAAGAATAGGCTTTTGCTTTAAAACATGGTTAATCCAGCTTTAAATCTGGAAAATAACTAAACTAAATTATTTACACTTCTTGCCTGTGTGTTCTTTTGTAAGTATTCAATATAATCAAGCATGCTTCAGTTAAAATGAAATGGTAATAAATTAGTTTTAACAGTATGGTTATGAATGGTAATTGTAATCATATTAAGAAGTGTTTCTTGTAGCTTGAAATCCTCTATCTTAAATTGTTTTGTTAGTAATTTCCCCTACATCAAAACAGTACTATACTAACAAAAAACTTAACTCAGTGTCATAGCAGCCCAGATGCAAAGGCCTTTGATGCCCAGGCATGCCTTCTCAATTTTAGGTTTTGAGGTATAGAAACATATCTACTAGATGGTCAGCTTAAAGCAGTGCTGTCATTGTTTAACTCTCCAAGCAAGCTTGGTTTTCATTTTATCTACCCTCTCACTCAAGGATGAAAGACTATGCCAACTTTGCCTAGCACAAAGGCCAAACCTGCGATCTGTATAACCCTAATAATTTAAATAATACTTAATGACAAACAATATGTTTTATATAAAGCTATGTATTTAATAATACTATTCAAGTGCTTTTCTTTTTGTTGATAAATGAATTCTAAAATCAACCTATTCATTCGTTTCATGTAAAATCTTATTTTTCAAAGCTCACCCAGAAGAGGGGGGGGGGGAGTCAGACTTTGTTATCGGCTTAGTTAACAGCAATCTCAGTTAATCGAGATCTTTTGCATCAACTAATAAGTAAATGTCCTCTATTATTGTACCCCTTAATAGTAGGTTTTATGAAGATGTATTATCAATATATCAGTAACAATAGGGAGGGGATAAAAAAGAAAAACGTATCCAGTTGTTCTAAAATCATTATTTAGGGATGCTGAACATTCCACTGGGAAAATTTCATTTACGAAATATCATTGTAAGTTAAGTTATCATTTTGTAACTCTTTCAGATCATTTTTGATTGAAGAAAAATGCAGATTCTTAAACAACTTTTCTCAACAGACAACTGATATTGAAATTCCTGGAGAATTTTTACTTCCTAGGGTAATAGTTTTACACTTTTATTTGAATGCAAGTATATCTGTATGGGAATGCATGCATTGCTTAAATTGCTAATTCAAGTCAAAATTAAGGGAAGAAATTTAGCCTTTTAACATATACTAGCTTTTCATATTTCCTCAGTAAATGAAGTTATTGTTTTTTTTCTACAAGTAGGATTATTCTTATCTGTAAATAAAACAGCATTAATGTATATTCAGTATGGAAATTCAATTTTATGGTTTTTTTTTTTTTTCCACATTTTCCAGCCATTCTTATTTTCAATTGTTGACATATGCAATTGTGCTAATTATGAGAGTTTTTAAATTTAATTTGAACATATATTTAGTGTATAGTTTGTGGTGCTCCTCATCCACCTGGTCCTTCAGATTCGCCTAGGACTTCGGAAACATGCTTGCGATCGCTAACTTGCGACAGAATGAGAAGCGGTGGCGCTCGCAGATACGCGATTATGCAAAACTTCTGCCCTGCGCAAGCTACTATAAAAGTCAGAGCTCGTGGCAGTTGAATCTCTCTTGTGGTGGTGTTAACAAGCTCCCTTTCCTGCCAGGATCTGGTGTGGCTGTCTCGGATTCCTGTCCGATGTAATGGATCCTTCGACGTCGCTGTGATAATGAGAGTCTGCTTTCCTCGCCTTCCAGCTTGATGCCGTGGAGCCATCGTCTTCGCTGTGGATTTGGATCGACCGCTTCTTCCTGCATCCAGCCTCATGCCATCGATCCGGTGTCGCTCGCCGCTTAACCTACCACACAACATCACTTGTACTACTCGTGTTACC
Source organism: Cheiracanthium punctorium (assembly GCA_038373885.1). NCBI lineage: Eukaryota > Metazoa > Arthropoda > Arachnida > Araneae > Cheiracanthiidae > Cheiracanthium > Cheiracanthium punctorium. Next base: position 191,018 of record JAWZYV010011999.1, read on the forward strand.
CGTTAGGACTTATTGTTTTGTTTCGTTCTGTTATTTGTTAAGTTAGTTTCAAGTTCATCAATTTTACTGCTTAATAAATCTGGATTTCGACGTAAACTGTGTGTTATTTTAAGACTAAACAACCTTCGGATCTGGAGTCAGAGGCAAAGGGTTTATTAATTCCCTTTAAGTTAAAAGAAATGCACTGTATTTTAGACTTCCCTTATTTCTCAAGAAGTTCTTTAAATTGTTCTGTAACTTTAGGCACTTAAAAATCGTATTTGTACTTGCTTTGGCTGTATTAAGAAAGAAAGAAAACCAAAGTGATTAAATTAAAACAAAAGTTAGAGAAATATTTAGATGTTCTCATTGGTCATTGGACATGATCTACATTGGTCTTAGCATAACTTACATTTTTAGTAACATAAATTAACTTGATATTAAAAACAGCTTCAGAAATAAATTACTTGTGTTTATCTGCATATATGTCTATAATTATACTTGTCACTGAAACTGATAAGATTAACTTGGTATTTACTTATTTGTTTTCTTATTTTAGACAAATTGTCAAAGTACTGTTATTTAAAAAGTGAAAATCTAGTTCAATGCATTTATCATAACTAAAATATCGTAAGCTTGGATCCAAATACTAAGCCATATACTATGCTGGAAAGTACCTATAGTCATCTTTATTGGATGTATAAATGATTCTTCCAATTTTCATTGCTAGGCAGTATAATAAAAACAAGAACTTGCATATTCATAAATGTACACTTTAAATGATGTAATTTTGTTGGAATGTAGTTTTGTAATCCTTTTTTCTGGAGTTGTTAAAATGAATGTTTCATTTTGCAGCACAACCATTATTTTGTCAGAATATCACGTTTCATGCCAAGAGTTGATATTGTTCAGAAGCATAATACAGCTGCCCGAAGATTGTACATAAAGGGTCATAATGGAAAGGTAATTATTGGTTTTTATTTAAACTTCTTTTTCTTTCTGTAAGTACTGGTTGTAATATTTCTATCTACTATATGTTCAAAATTAATATTTTTATTGCAGTTTAGTTGATAATAATTAGAAGAGTAAGTTAATGAAAGAAAATAGAGAACAAAAATATTTATGCTTGCTTCTATGTAGATTATTTTTACTAATTTAATTCCTTTCACCTCCTAGATCTATCCATACTTGGTGTTGAATGATTCTTGCTTGAGTGATGCTAGGAAAGAAGAGCGTGTTCTTCAACTCTTGCGAATGCTCAATCATTATTTAGGCAAACAAAAAGAAACCTCCAAAAGATTTCTCAATTTCACTGTGCCCAGGGTTGTCCCTGTCAGCCCGCAGCTCCGACTAGTGGAAGATAATGAATCTTCTATATCATTATTGGACATTTACAAGCAAGTAAGTTTGTCTATGAATATTTGTAAATCCTTTGAGAGTATTGCATTTGCTAGTGCAAATATTGTTAGAAAATTTCATTTAAATACTTTAGTGTCATTGAAATTCATTCGACAATACAAACTAATGTGTCATACAAACTGAAATGAAAAGAGGAAGTACTCTGGTACTCTTTTAAATTTTTGTAATTTCTTTATAGAAATTTAGAGCACATATAAAACTGGGTCTTATGCCAAATTTTTGCATTTCAAAATATTTGGAAATGCAAAGGAATTAGTTACGATAACTCGATTGAAGGGAGTCTTAACTCTGGATGGAAGGACTTATCTTTGATCGGATTAGATTTAAACCTAAGTCTACATGTGTCCTATATACTTAAATAATTCTAACAACATAACAGGTGCTTTAAGTATGTTGTAAAGTGGAGTCTTGATGAGAAATTTAAATAGTGCAGAGTTGCCAACTACTATGGATTCTACGTAGTTTCTATGGAATTTTTTTTTTTTTTTAATTTTGGTGTACTACTGAAAAAGCGTATATTTTTTACGGAAATTTAATTATAAATTGTTTTATTTTATAGCGTTTCTAAGCTATGTTCTTTTAATGATTTGATGTTTTTAATAGCTTAGAAAAAAATAAACAAAAATTTTGCTTATGCGACTGACTGACGAACATTAGGGAATGCAATCCCGATCCCGCGGGAACGGGATCCTGCGGGATTAGGATCGTAATCCCGCGGGATTGATACCGAGAAATAAATTATTTTTTATTAAAATTTCACGCCGCTTTCCCAACCAATAGACAGAAATTTTTTTAATATTCATGTCTTTCATCTAACAATAGAAGAATCCATAATTACAAATTTTAATTTAAAGTTTTATTTTTTTAAATTATCTTCCAATGGGAGTCTGGATCAAACATCTAAATCTAAACACCGTCATCTAATTTTTTTGAAAACTTACCAATCCCAAGTGAACTGAAATATTTCATACTAATTTATCTCTTAGTGAACAATCGTGAATTAATTATAAAAAGTTTTCATTTTAGTTATTAATTTTTTTAATTCACACTTTTAATTATTTTACTAAAATTAAATCTAGACTAGGGAATGATTCATTGGATTCGTTCGATTTTGTACGTTCTTTTTTCAGCAACTAAGAAAATAACTTAAGTATGTGAATGCATTTTTCTGTAAATTCCTCAATTTTAGAAACTAACATAACAAACATAATTCAGAATAATACAGTAAGACATAACTTACTGTATTATTCCGAAAATCATGATTATAATTTTCATACTTCTGTAAGTTATTGTATGAATTATCTCATAAGATTAATTATTATTATTACAGTTAAGCTTCATAGTGCTTAAAATCTTACTTTTTTTTACTTTTCTCTGTTGAAATGAAGCTCTACCTAAATGAAATGTCAATCCCGTGGGATCAATAAATCTCAATCCCAAAGTCCCGCAAGACAAAAAACAGTGCGGGATTGCATTCCCCAACGAACATTTAAAAAAAACTACTGAAAATATACACAATTACTACTGAAAAGTCTCATTGAGGGTTGGCATTTCTGATACGTAATACTTGAATTCAACTCTGCCCAATTCGTCTTGGGTACTTTTAGAAATACAATCCCACGCTTAGTATTGTATATTAAAATATTTAACCATATTAGTAGAACAGTGAAACTAAGAATGAATATGTGCTGGATAAATTCTGCCTGCCAGAGAATTATTAAAGCTCTCTATTTTTATTGTGTGTGTCATATTCCACCTGCTTTATCTGTATGCTAAATCAGGCCCAAGAGCCCAAAGGTCACAATGAATGCATCAACATGCTAAATTGCTTTATGTAAAGTTAATTTTCAGAAGCCAGTCTGAATTTGAAATGACAATTTTTGCTGCAAAGGTAAAAGTATGTTGAATTTATTTTCTAACAGCCAGTCATGGTTTAGTATTGATTAAATATGTGGATAAGGCAGTCTTGTAAGGGGCCAGCATTGTGAAGGGTTTAGAGTTTCATAATAGTGCTGATAAAAATTGTTTAGAACTTTCATGATTAGGTTTTAAATTGTTAACATTTATTTTTAATTTTCTAGCAAAAGTCTGTATGTAAAAAAAGTTATATTATCAAATAAAAGAAAGGATATTAAAGGAAATTTTAAGGTTGGGGGGGGGAAGAGTCCTTTAAATGTTATTCCAAATGAAAAATGATGTTTAGAACCTTAAATTTTGACACTTCCCTATGTTCAGTTAAAAACTTGATTAATTCTTGAAAAAACTTATTTGAGTGTTTCATGTAACAATTAAAATAAATCTGTAAATATTAATTTCACTTTTCAAGTCTTTATTTTCTAATACATTTATATTTTAGAGATGTGCAAAACGTGGCATTGATTATGAAGCACCTTTGTCACGATTCTATGAGCGTTTAGCTACAGTCCAAGCTCGGGGATCTCAAGGTAGCCACCAAGTGTTGAGAGACATTCTCAAGGATGTGCAAAGCATCATGGTATCAAAAACCTTACTGAAGGAGTGGGCTGAGCAGACCTACCCATCGGCTACAGATTACTGGACATTTCGAAAACAGGTCAGTGTCGAATTGTATGTCATTGTAGTTTGTGTCAGTAGAATTAAAAGAAAAAATTCTTATGAACTGTTAATTTATAATAAACAGAACACCCAAGTTAGTTTCCCTTGGTCCTTCCTCAGCCATATACTTGTTTTGTTCTGTCTTAAAGTTAAACACAAAATTTTGTAAGTGTTTGATGTAGGCCTAACAGTATTTTCAAGGTATCTAAAATTTAATGTAAAGAAAAGAAATATAAATATAAAATGTATATTACTCATTTATAAAGTATAAAAGTAAAAATGAACATTAAGAGCTTAGCTTTGTTAATTAATGAATTAATTATTAATTAATAAATGTTTAACCCAAAAACCTTAACAAACAAGACATACGTAGGTCATTTTAAAAGTAAGAACCAATTGCGTATTGTGTCTGCCAATCCTGCCAAGTGACAGTTCAAGGTCGGCGAGTCTCTCACTATGGCGCCATTACGTTTCACGTATCTGCCGGCGTTGGTTGTATGGTTATATTACTTTGTTGGTCACCATCTGTCAATCAGTATTTCTGCCGATTTTGAAGTGCGTTTTGTTATCCGGTTCTTAAATGCAAAGAAAGTTCGTCTCCTGAAATTCACTGGCAACTCCTTGAAGTTTATGGTGACGGTGTAGTGAATGATGGAATGATGCCATCTTTCAGCTTCATGACAATGCTGAGTTGGGCAAGATCAAAGATGCAACTGGACAATTTTTTGGGAGGAAGTGCTGGATCGCCCACCATAAAGCCCTGACTTAGTACCATCAAACTTCCATCTGTTTTCAAAATTTAAGGAATTTCTTGGTGGAAAGCACTTGGAAAATCATGGCATGTTGAAAGAAACTATTACTGACTGGTTTAACTGTTAGGCAGCAGAGTTCTTTGATGATGGATCCAAAAATTGGCACCACAATTTGGCAAATATTTAAATGTTAATGTTGACAATTTTAAAAAATGAAAAAATGCTAATATTTTAGTTTTTGATACAATTAGTTTCTCTTATTCCATTACAAAATAGTTCTTAAAAAATGACCCTTGTATATGATGGGGTCGCAGCCATAGTGAACGAACAAAGTCCATCTAAATTAAATTGAAAAAATGAAGGTTTAAAGTAGCACATTATAATATAGTGGCATTATACTGCCAAATAATAAATGTTATTTCTGGGTATTAATTACTTGATTCACTACGGCAGTAAATAGAACATGTTTTTGGCTTACTACAACATGAATTATCTCCATTTTTTTTTTTAAGTACAGACTTGGTCCACTATGGTTGTGAACCTCTCATATGACCAAGGCTAATGTTTTTGAATTTTTCATGTATTGTACTTTCCTTATAGATTTCACTTCACAATTTTTATCTGTGAAGACAACATGTAAAGTCGTTTAATATCGTAGTTTTCACCATTGCAAAGAATTTGAAATATTAATGGAAGCAACTATACAAATTTTAATAACACAAGCAATTCATGTATTTTATTAGTTGTGTAAAAATTAGATTGTAGTGATTTTTATGTATAGTGTCTTTTAGGTGTGTGTGTGTGTACATATAATATAGTGTTTTTTTTTCTTTCTTTCAGTTTACTTTGCAGTTGGCTCTTGCGGGCTTTGTAGAATATGTTCTTCATCTTACCAGACTCAATCCAGATATGATGTATATACATCAAGATAGTGGCTTAATGAATGTTTCTTACTTCAGATTTAATGTAGAGGATAATAATGGTAAGCTCAGGATATACAATACCTTATCTGCCATACTTTCCGATTTTTCCTGAAGCTCCCAAATTTTAAATTGATATCCTGAACTCTTGAAAAATTTATAAATCTCCTAAATTTTTTTAAAATGGTCCCATGATTTAACTAATAACCAATTTTTGATGAAATCTTTTGGAACTCGTTAAATACTAACAGCAGTAATTGAAGTCGCTTTGCTGACTGATTCTTTCCGAATCTGATATTTTGTTATGCATCATGAGTGACATCCAAAGTACCTACCTTTCTTCTCGATTCCCCTAATACTTCTGAAAGATAGCTGTTGGAAATACTGATGACGCTTTGACGAAATCGTAATTGAATTTGCATCTCTTCTCCACTCAACTCTGCAATTGTGTTTGGTGTTGGTGCATTTGGATGTGTTTGGCATGCGACGCATGCTTTGTTTTGATTACTCTTGTTAAATTTTATGTGCATAGTTTCACCAGAATTGTTTCTAAAGATTTTTTGAAATGTCTCAGAAGAAATATCTTATTTGAAGCTGAGTATTCTAATCAGTTTACTTTTATTAAACATTCGAGAAAAGGTGCAAAATTTGCATTTTGCAGCTTTTGAAGAACTGATATTAATATCACATATGATGGAAGAAATGATATTGAATCCCACATTAAGTCAAAAAAGCATCAAGCTAACTCTAAAGCATGTGTTAATAATTCAAAAATTGACTCTGCTTTTTCATCGTTGCAGGATCTAAATATCATAAGAGCTGAAAGCTTATTTACAGCATTTGTCATTGAGCATAACTTGCCTCTGAGTTGCACAGACCCTGCAGGACCACTATTTAAGATGTTCCCAAAACCTGAAATAGCCAAAAGTTGCAGCTCTAAACGTACAAAAATGACTACTATAATGGAATTAATGGCTTCAGAAGAAGAATATGCTTTAATCTCTAAGTTGAAGAAACAACCTTTCTCACTTACTACTGATGCTAGCAATGACAGCGAAAAGTTAGATTCCATCGTAGTAACTTACATTAATAATGCATCTTCAGTTGAAACTAGATTGATGTGTGTACAGTTTGACTATCAATTATGTAGAAACGTAAACAAGCGGTTTAGAGGAGGAAACGTGCATGTCCATTAGATAATGGTGATGGCAGTCAGATGCAAGCTTGTCACTAAATTATTCGGATGCAATTTAAAAGGAAAGGACGGACTGTACTGAAATATTAAAAGGTTAAAAGCACATTAAAATCCGACAGGTAGCACTTTCAGTGGCGGCCACCACCTTCTTCAGCCTTAGCTTCAAATTGCTCTGCTCTCTTTATCAGAACTTCGTTCCATCCCGGATCGATTTGCGCATGCGTCATGTACTTTTCAGCGCCATCTGTGGTTATGATCTGTAATGCTTCCATGTTGAGTGCATAATAGTAATTTTTGTAATTGGCGAGTTTTTGGCTATTATTAAAATTGATTTCTATGGGGTGTTCTTGGGCTATTTTAGAAGTGCAGTACTGGGTTTATTGAATTTAATATCATTGTGGTGTTCCTTTTTTCTGTCTTTAATTTTTTAGTCATACCAATGTAGCATCCCGATTTACTTGAATTATTATATGTAAAGTTTATTTTATAAATGCCGGCGGTTTCATTAGGGTCAATACGGTCTTTATTGCTGCAAATACTTTTGAAAATACAGTAGAAGACCCAAAATCCGCCGATCCGAAATCCGCAAGGCTCTAAAATCCGCACTGTCTGTTCAATGTAAACAATGAAATCTGCCCTGCCAGCTGCAAGATCAGCAAACTACAGTATAACCACAAAGTAAAACTAAATAAGCTATTCCCACTTGAAAAAAAAATTTTAGGAGTCTGTGAGCTATAATCTTAACATTGATAACTTTCAAATGACTGACAGTGACATAATTGACACTGAATTATGATCACATGATACAGACTCTGACACAGTAACAAGTGAGGATGATCAAAAAGTTGATAAATTAACATTTAATGAAGATTAGGCTGTGAGAAAGAAATATCTCAGATTTGTAGAGCAACACAGCTGTGTTACGAACAGAAAATGAAAAAAAAAAATAAAAACTATAATTAGAGCATTCCCAAAGTCCTAACCTATTGAATATACATGTTTAAATAAGTTGTACTATAATCGCATAATTTTGTATATTGCATTAATCCTCTGTATTTTTATATCATTATTCTAATTATAAGTAACATGATTTGTTTCCCTTGATCTCTATTGTATATTTTTTTTCTATTATTTTCTGAGAGGAGGTGGGGGTGGAAATAGAATAAATTTCCTATTATGACCCGAAATCCGCAAAATTCTAAAATCTGCACAAGGTCTGGAACCAAGCTGTGCGGATTTTGGGTCTTCTACTGTAGTTTGGTTAGGTTTTATTGGTATTTTGACGATTTTCTTAGCTGCTTCATTTGTTATTTTTAATGCGGCTCCCCTGCAGTAAGGAATGGCGTTGGTAAATTTCTGTTTCGCTCTTTGATGGTTGTCAATTTGTTCCAGTTTTTTTATTCGATTTTTAAAAAGGTTTTTGACGAGAGAGTTTGGGTAATCTGCATTTTTACATTGAGTTTTAATAAATTGTAATTCATTATTGATGTCAATCGCGCCATTACGGTATGCTCTGACGAAAACCTCCTCAATAATGAATTACAATTTATTAAAACTCAATGTAAAAACGCAGGTTACCCAAAATCCCTCGTCAAAAACCTTTTTTTAAATCTAATAAAAAAAACTTGAACAAATTGACAACCATCAAAAAGCGAAACAGAAATTTACCAACACCATTCCTTACTGCAGGGGAGCCGCATTAAAAATAACAAATGAAGCAGCTAAGAAAAACATCAAAATACCAATAAAACCTAACCAAACTATTTTCAAACGTATTCGCAGTGATAAATACCTTATTGAAACTAATGAAACCGCCGGCATTTATAAAATAAACTATACATATAATAATTCAAGTAAATCAGGATGCTACATTTGTATGACTAAAAGAAAAATTAAAGGCAGAAAAAAGGAACACCACAATGATATTAAATTCAATAAACCCAGGACTGCACTTTCTAAAATAGCCCAAGAACACCCCATAGAAATCAATTTTAATAAGAGCCAAAAACTCTCCAAAAGTCCCGCATGCTATATTTCAGTATATTACAGATTATAGATTACTGTGCTTTGATGTCACCACAATACAATCGCATAGAGATGACCAAGAGAAAATACATTCTCTCTGCTAGTTTCCCCCCCTCCTTGACCAGTTCATTTGAATTCACCTTTACTGACAGCTTGCCAATATTCTATGCGAACTGTACTCAAACTGTGCCTACCTTGAAAGGAGATTCAACAGGTAGTAATATTGGAAATCTGCTTCCTGAAAGTTTAGCTACAAGAGACATACCCATATGCTTCTTGAAAGTTTAGCTACAAGAGACATTGAATTGTATTTGCAGGCCTCACAGTTGTCCTATATTTCCTATTTTTCCTATATTTAAAAAAAATGCTTAAAAATGTCCTATTTTTGTCCTATATTTAAAAAATCTTTAATTTGTCCTATATTTTGTAATTTTAACGAAGTTTCAGATTCGACGCGACCATTTTTGAGATGCGGAAAACGGCGCTAGAAAAGTGCGCACGTGGCTGAAAGCAGATATTTTTAGGCACCTAGCAACAGGGTAGGCGCTACGTGACTACTGCATTCTCCACCCCTCCCTCCCCTCACGTGAAGTGGAAGGGAATTTGAGCGGGAGTAAATGCGCTGTTCTGAAGGCCCGTTTACATGTGAAAATGGAAAATCCCGGGTTAAACGGAGTACAGGGAAAAACTCGCAATGCATCATGGGAAAGCGGGGTTGACTTCTGCATTAACCCTCCTTTCGACCAGGAATCTTTCTACCCTGCATTTTTTCCCCCAAGTAGGGGAAGCGGGGTAGAAAGCAGTGTAAGTCCCGGGATTTACTCCGCATTTTTGCACATGTTAAACGGGCCCTGAGAGTCGACCGGTTGCGTTGTTTGTTATCATTCAGTACTGGAACTGGCTTCATCGTTGATCTTCCGCGTGTTCGTATCGGATTATTTGAGGGTGATTTGAGGTAAAGTCGACTTGTGTGGTTGTGACACCCTCACAACTTAGTAGCGGTAACGTAAATTTAATTCCGCGTGTTCGTGATGCTCCAGAAAATGTGGTGTGTGTCTCCATCTGCGCAACAGTTTGGGCGATGTGATCAGCCATCAGCGTAATGGTAGAATTTTAAACGTATAGTTTTGGATAGTTTCCATGAAAGCCATCTTTAAAAATGCCTAGAGACAAAAAATTTAACGAAAGATGGTTAGATGAAGATGATGGATCAGGAAACGACATTAAGTTGTGGTGCGCACGTGGTAAAGATGATTTTCACTTTTATTGCAATTTCTGCAAAAAGGACTACCACTGCCAGTCCTTTTCTGCAAAAAGGACTACCACTAAAAGGACTGCTAAAGGATATTTACCACTATTTCTATTAGCAATAGTGGTAAAATACAGCCTCTGCAAGATATCCTTATTTAAGGCTTCTTGTGAAAGGAGCTCTGTGTCTTTCACATGGACAAGCCTCTGTGGAAAGGGGTTTTTCAGTAAATAAGAGAATGCTGTCTTCTGAGCGTACAAGCATGAATCTCGCCACAATTATTGGTTGAAGGTTTATTAAAGACAACATTAAAGGAAAAGTTAGTGAAATGGTCATTACTAGAGAAATGATAAGATGTTATAAGGATGCATATTCCAAATACAAAGAGGAACTTAAAGCTCACCAAACAGCTGAAAAGAAACTAGAAAATAAAAGTAGCACTAGTATAACTTCAAAATGTACACCCACAGAAAAGTTACAAAATTTAAAAGAAAATGTAGGTATAGCACAGCAACTTACCGAGGAAGGGAATAAACGTTTGGAAACAGCATTGAAAAGAAAATCATTTAAAGAAATTGCTGCAGCACAGGCGCTTATTAAAGCAGGAAACAAGAAATTAAAAACTGCTTGAAATAACTGCTTTATAAATTGTGTGTAAATAAGTGAAACAACATTCATTGCATGTATATTTAATAAAGATTTTTTTTTTAAATAAATCCTGGATATATCAGCAACACAATGTCCTTTTTTGGTAACCAGTTCTTATTACTATTTGGGTGTTTAAACTTGTACTTCATTTTCATAACTTATGTAAAAATATTTCAAAAAAAATGTATTCAAAAGGTAAGTTTTTCTTAAATTTTTTTTTTTAAGGATTTTAATATAAACAAACTTTATTTATGTGTATTAAAATTAAAATTGCTAACTAGGAAAAGTCGGTCACAAAGGCCCATTATCTTGAGAAATATGGGTTTTTGCATATACAAAATCCACTATGTGTGTATTTTTTTGCATCATAGTCGACAAAATTTGGGTAAATTACTCAAAAATCTGAGTAAATGCAAATCCTGTATCTTAAAAGCAAAATCAATATTCTACACTTATTATTATACCATTAAAATTTGTTAGTTAATTCAAATCTATCATGCAATTTGCATTCTTGTTAATAATCAAAATGCACTGCTTTTCATCCCCTCCCACACGAAAGAATTAATTGTGCTTTGTATAACTATTTAGATAAAATAGTTTGATCAATCAGCAAATTTAAGACAGAGCTTCAGTGCAATGCCTGAAGATATGAATTTATTATTTGTAATTCTAAAAAAAAATTTCAAATTGCAGTAATTGTCACACAAAAGTAGGAGGAAATTATTTCTTTTCTTCAATCCTATTATATATTTATTGTGTGGATGTATATATATGTTCAATATGTATTTAAATATGTTGTACGTTAAAATCCTGCAGAATATTTGCAGCGTATGACATACAAGAAGTTGTCCTATATTTTTGAAAAACAAATCCTATATTTTCTTATGTTCCTGCTGCTACCACTGTATTTGGATGTGATAATGCTAATGTTATGATTGGAAAAAAAGAATGGTGTTGCTGCAGTTTTGACATTTGCAGTTTTGATATTATTATAATGGGATGCATATGTCACTTGATTGACATTGCTGTTGGATGTGGCTTAAAATCTTTACCCGTAAATGACGACGGTGTCTTAATCGACATTTATTATTACTTAAAACCAAGCTGTAAAAGGCAAAACAGATTAAGAGTTCCAACAACTTCCATGATACTGGTATGCAATAAATTTTTAAACATGTGGAAACTCGCTGGTTATCAATAGGACAATGCTTAAATCGCATTCTAGATCAGTGGAGTCCTTTGTTGAGATTTTTTTTTTTTTTTTTTTCAGAAAAGTTTTCAAATTCCAATAAAGACGTGCTGAGGCAAAATTGGAATCTTACAGAATTCCAAAACTAGAAAAATCTGGAGTGACTCCACTCGACTTTCCGAACACTTGATATTTACCAAGCATTTAAATAAGTTTCTTCAACTCAATCGAATCTAGGGTTCAGGCACTAATGCACTTTCAATAATTTTAGTGTATAGGCGACAATGTTTAAGAATATTTTTTGTAGCCCTGTAAAAAACTATACAGCATACTCTCTAAAATTTATGCAGTATGTAAGACAGTGACATATAATATGCGTACTTAATTTGATGTCAATCGAATGCACCATTTAGACACTAGCTTACTTTAAATGATTTGCGTTCTTAAGCTGTAACATAAAAGAATTACTTTTTGCAATTCTGTGAAGAAACTATCTGCTCTACACACTCTAAAATCCATGCAGGTCATGAGACCGTGATCTATAATATACTTACCAAATTTGAGCTCAATCGATTGCACCCTATAGACATTGGCGCACGTTGAAGAATTCCCGTCCATAGGCTATAATGTAAAAGAACACTCATTTGTTGCCCTGTCAAAACATTATAATTCCTATACACAGAAAAATTATCCATGTTGTGTGACAGTGACATGCAATATACATACCCAATCTGAACTTCTTCGAATGCGCCGTTTAGACACTAGCTCATTTTAAATGATTTGCATCTATAGGAAATTATTTTTTGAAATCCTGAGAACAAACTATCAATTCTACACCCCAAAATGTATGCAGATCATATGACCACAACCTTTTATATACATGCCCAATGTGTGCTCAATCGAATGCACCATTTAGTTGCTACTGCACTTTTAAGAATTTCCGTCCATTGGCCATAATGTAAAAGAAATCTTTTGTAGTGCCCCACACGCACAGGCACATACATCTCAAGGTCAAATTTTTCATAATTACAATACTTTTCGTACATGGTACATGTTTAGAAAGTAAAAAATATGCCTTTTAAAGCTTAAAAGTGAAAAATAACATCAAGTTTACCGAATTCTGAGTCTACAGTCACAAAAGCTTTTGATCCGATAAATTCTAAAACTGAATAATTTAACTGTGAAAGTAAAGGGAAATTAAATTTAAGTAGAAGTCAAAAAGAAAGAATTTATTTTTTCATGCCATCAAATTTATGTGAAGCATTTTATTTATTTCTTCAAAATTCCATACCTCATTTGGAAAATTTTTGCATTAAATTTCAGTTGCAAGAACCTCACATTCATAAATCAAAATCATTAATTATTTGTTTATTTAAAGATCTGTTGTCAAGCAGAAATTATAAAAAAAAGTGTTTTTTACCGTTTAATGTTAACTAACATAGCCCCAAACATCATGAAGATGATAGTTAAATAGTAATCAGAAATGAAACCTTAAAAATGGTTTCTACATTGTCTGAAGAAGATAAGACATTTTATTGTATAGTAAAAAAATATTTTATTACTTTTCTTGATTATATCTTTCATTCATTTCCCTATAAGTCCGATGTTTTAGTTAATACTGAAGTTTTAAATCAATGGAATATTTCTTAAACAAAATTTTCACATATTAAATTTTTTGTTGAAAAATTTCCGATTATACTTCCCAAAGAAAATGAAACCCACAAAGAAGCTCTAGATGTGTTACAGTCACAGTTTTGTGAGCTTCACTTGGGAGAGTTTGAGTCATTTCTTTTTGAAGAACCTATTGTTAAACAGTGGCTATTTGTGAGAGATTTAAAAAATTAAATTGGGGAGGAAATTGGCCCTGACTATGTTGTCATTATTAGTAATCCCCAACTAAAATGCTGAATGCCAGAGAGTATTCATTCAAATATGAAAGATTAAAACAGACTTCAGATCATCTTTCTCCAATAAGAATTTAGAAAAACTACTGGTTACAGAATGTTCAAAGAAATTAAATTGCTTTGATAACTTTAGTCAGAAGTTTATAAAAAAAAAAAAAAAAAAAAAAAGCAAAATCCGCTTTTGCGTTGCATCTTGGGTCTTAATTTTTTATATATATTTGCGTATCGTTATTCTAGATGAGAAAATTAAGTTTGTTTCAATAAATGAGTTTTAAATGCTATCAATTTGTTTTGCATTGTATGCGTACAAATTTTATAAAACATCAAACATGTGCATGTGAATTTTTTAATTGTTAAGTTGGGGATTTTTTAAATTTCCCTAAATTTTATGAGATTGCTTTAATTTTTTTATAAAATCTCCTAAATTTTCATTCTTTAAATATGCCAGCTATGCAATACATTCTAAAGAATTTTTCAATAGTACTTGATATATGATGCATGGTATTTGATAACATCACAAAGACAGCATCTCAATGGAAAACATCAAATTTTCAATCAAAATTTTAGATTTAGAAGTGAAAACTTTTGACTTGCTGTGTTTTGTATTTTCACTACTTTAAATTATTGTGTTACTTTGTAGTTTTTACTCAATTTATCATTGAGCTGTCACTCAGAATTTAATCATTGCTCTTCTAGGTGAACTAGATGCCAATCGTCCTGTTCCCTTCCGTTTAACTCCTAATATATCCGAATTCATCACATCAATAGGCATATGTGGGCCTATGACTGCCTCAATGGTTGCTGTTGCACGTTGCTTTGCTGCTCCGAATTTCAAAGTTGCATCCTTACTAAAAGCCATTCTAAGAGATGAAATGATATCTTGGTATAAAAAAGTGAGTATATATTCAAGTGTAGTAAGTTCCCTCTGTCTTGGACCCTTCCTGATTCTCATGAGACTTGTAGGAATGCATTTATTCCTTAATTTCATGAGTAGGCAGGCAGAAAAGTTAAACAACTTTCTAGGTGTAAGCTTTCCTTTTTTTTTTTCCAGTAATAACAAAAATATAGATTAGAACAAGTATAATATAAAAAAAATCTGATGTGTCCAACACATGACTTCCTTGCACGTCCATTAGATCAAAAATATTTTCGATGCACTTACTCTAAATTTATTTGTTTGAAAGAGATAAAATATCAATAATAGTAAGGTTTAGCGATTTCTAGCCAAATATTTCGATATCGCCAAGCTGAGTTCAATTTGAAAGATTTCCTTCTGACACTTTATTTGGCGATATTTCACCAAAAGCCGACAAACTTGAGATAGTCAGCGAGATTTTGGGGATAGCCAAAGTAGTCATTGACCACAGACTTTCAATGAATTGAATGCATCCATACACCTCAATGTATTTAAAGTCATTTGGCTCACCCTGTAAATAAATTCTCAGTCGATTGCTGTCAAAAAAGATATTGAAAACAGTTAGATATTACAATAGTTCTAAATACAAAGTTAAAAAATCTACGGGTTAAAGTTTTAGAGTTATACAAAATAGGAAATAATTTTTGGCGCCAAATTTGGCGATATTTCGGCGAAACTCGTCAATGTCGAAGACATTTGGCGAGATTTTAAGCATGAACCAAACAATGAGATTATCGCCAAATTTGGTGATATTCCGCCAAAACTCGCCAAGAACGATAACAAATGGCAATACTTTGGGCATGGACCAAATGACTGACTATCGCCAAATTTGGCGATATTTCGCCAAAACTCGCCAAGGTCGAGGACAGACGGCGAGATTTTGGGCATGTACCAAACAATGACTGTATTATATTGAAGATGTCCATAGACATTAAGGTACTGAAATTCTTTTCGGTAGTCCTGTAAATAAACTCTCCAGTAGATTGGAACCAAAAATCGAGATGCACAACTAGATGTTACAACATTCTTATATATGAAATTTCATAATAGTTTTTGAGATTTGAGAGTTAAATATGCACACACATACACCAAAAGTCGCCAAGCTTGGCGACTTTTGGCATAGTTCTTGAGGGAGGCACGTGACCGTGGTCGGACCATTACCTAACTTATGTGGTAGGACGGTATTGTGCTTGAAATGGATGAATGCCCCTAAAATTGCTATTGACCGTAATGTATTGGAAATCTTTTGAGTGTTCCTGTAGCAGAACTATAAATGAAAAAGACACTTTTTTTAATGGAGAAATTCATTTTCTAACTCTTTACAGCATATATCACTTCTGAGTCGTTTGAAATAGCCCAATACCTCTAAAAAACGCTTTGATGAATTTCGGCCCATAGAGCGTAATGTATTTCGAATCTTTTGTGCGGTCCTGTAGATAAACTATTCAGTCGAATGGAACCGAAAGGGAAGGTGCACAACTAGATGTTACAACAATCCTAAATATAAAGTTTCAACATTCAACGCCTAACAGTTTTTGAGATATGCGAGTTTAATGAATTTCGGCCCATTGAGTGTAATGTATTTCGAATCTTTTGGGCGGTCCTGTACATAAACTATCCATTTGATTGCCACCAAAAGGGGAGGTGCACAACTAGATCATAGAACAATCCTAAATATCAAATCTCAACATTCTACGACCATTAGTTTTTGAGATATGCGAGTTACATACGTACGTACGTACAGACGGCATGGAAAAACTGGCCACAGTAGACTCGCCACTGGTCAAAATGAGTTGCAGACGCGTTAATATGATCGTGCATGCTAGCCTACGATGAGATGCATCGAAAAATTTTTTTTAATTAAATTTAGAGGTAGTCAAAATCGGTTTTTATGCCGAAATTTGGTCCCCAAAATTTTTCGGGATCACATTACTTCCTTATACTACGTACAAGGAAGTAAAAAGAAAAATGACTTCAAATTACTTCAGTATAACAAAATATTTCTATTCTAAATTAGTAGGGGTTGGCAGATTCTTGCCAAATATAGCAGATATCGCCAAGCTGGTTTCAGTTTTGGGAACTTATTTTTTTTTTCTGCCAAACTTGGTGATAAATTGCCAAAAGTGGCCAACCTTGGCAACTTTGACATTAAGACCAGCACCATTACTGGCAACCCTTTTAAGCAATAGTTTTAAACAGTTTTTTCCAATTCTCAGCATGATATTAACTGAACGTGACTGAATTAATATGGGACCATCCCTGAGCTATCCCCTTTGCGATAACATAAGAATTTTTAAAATTTGTCCACTTTGTAAAAAATTATCGTTTTTCCTATATTTAAAAAAAAAAAAAAAAAAAAAAAAAAAAAATAGTGCCTCCTCCTTTTTTGATCTTTTTGACTTTTGAAGCCTGTAAAAAGTAATCAAAATATGAAATAGATTTAGTATAATTTATGCTAATAGACAGATTTTATTTGTTAGAATATGCTAATTTCAAGAAAAAATGGTACAGACAATTGGAAAAGAGAATTATTTCTAGTATCTTGCATACATATTGAGAATCATTGAAAGGTCATTCAAGAATCATTACAACACAAGGTTGCAAGCTAAACTTGCAATTCAAATTAAAAGAAAAAATTGCACTTTAAAATATATTATTTTAGAATATGCTGTGGACAAATTAGTTACAATAAATTGAATTGCATTCATTTTATTGTAATATATAAAAGCTTTAAAAAGTTTTATAAAAATAAATTGAAATACTTTATTTTGAAATAATTACTTAAAATTATTTTTAAAATCTTTCTTTTAGAGACAAGATGATGCTCAAACTTCTGAAAGTAAAGATGCTGATGGAGCTATTATCATTCAAACTGTCCTAAAGGCTGTAGCAGCCATTACAACTAGATTGCAAAGTAAGCACAGTACAAATATTTTGTATATTTGAATATAATTTTCCAGTACATTGGTCAAAATTACCAATACTAACCTACAGTTGATGTCACAGAGGAAAATCCTGTATGTGTATTAGTTATGACCTTCAATAGATATGGATTAAGTTTTCAACTATCTGAATAAAGGAAAAACCTTCAATAGTGAGTATTACACAGCAGTACTGTGCATATTCAATGACAAAAATCAAAAAGACGGCAAAGGAGAAGTGCTCCTTCTTCAAGATAATGCACAGTGGTTACAATAGCAAAATTTTACTACCTAACGAAAGCAGTTCCTGCGATCATTAACTGCTTGCTAAAAAGCGAGAAGAAATGGCTTCATACTGCAAAGAAGAAAGTGCTCTTTCGTCAAAACAATAGGGGAACCTGGGGAGCCTTGGCCACATTTTCAGAAAAACATTTTTGTAAATTTTATTTTGGCAGCAAAATAATCCTATTATAGTGCAATTTAAAGGAAATTTTATTGGCATTAAGAATATAGTTATAATAATATAAATTGTGCATTTCTTCTTTTCTGAATTTAATATTTTTTTAAACATTGGAAAGTGGGTCAAGGCTCCCTTTATAAGGGAGCTCTGACCCATGGTATGGGAGGCTTGGTCCAGGCAATAATGTAAAATTTTAAAATAAGATAAAAGTAAATCTTTTTTATTAGTTATATAAGCATTAAGTATAAAATCTTCAGTATGATAATTGAACACTCTGCTGTCATCATAACTTCTGTGGAGTACTTTTTACGAGCATTTCCTTTTGGTTTATGAAAAAAGGGCATCCTGAGAAAAAAATACTTATTATTAATAGAGCATTTCAAAACATCTCATTTTTATATTAATATTCACAATAAAATGAATCAAAAGAAACATCCAGATAGTTTTTCAGTAAAGATAACATTTATACCCCCCCCCCCCCCACACACACACAAAAAAAAATAATAAATAAATAAAATTTGGTAATCTCTTTGTATAAATCTGGAAAATTATTATACTTGAATTATTCATAATTCAAGTATAGTTTAGTTTTTAGTATTAAATTTTGAAACAATTTTTATTGGACAATAATTGGTAAGTAACTTTTTGTCAACCACCTATCCTATTGTAAACATATAAAATTATTTATATTCATATCTAGGTATTATTTTAATTATGACAATTGTAGGATTTAAAGATAGAATTAACACATCACTACTTGTTGTAACAGAAAAATAAACTTTTATTTACCAAAAACACAACACAACATATTTTGTAAGGCCTGTGTTACATTCAGCGCCACCCCACAAGCTAAGTACTTCAACTTCTACTCCAAGAATGTTTTGCGCGCTTTTTCGAGAGAAGCCCGCTCTTCCCTATTGGAGTGTCTGCACGTTTTTGCATCACACGTAAAAGTTCCGAAGGCTTGCGGTCACCCAACTGTTCACCGGCGAGTAAACGACGCATCTCTTGCGTTTTGCTTTCTCCACAACGAGCTATAATTTCAGCCTTCAAATTGCCGTAAGGATCAGCTTTATCCGGAGAGATAATTATGTCACGAACTGTCATGGCAATGTCCGGCGGTAGATGTGCTACACAATAGTTATACTTAGTACGCGACTCAGTAATTGGCTTTGGAGACGCTAATTCGAATGTGGATTCCACCATCGTGAACCATAGAGCCGGGTCAGTAGGGATAAAAACTGGTATTTTGACAGCAGATACTTCAGCCATCGTCATGCGAGAAAGGAGAGTTTAGCTCAGTTCAGCTTTCCGGCGTTCAGGAACAAAAAAATTTTTCAAGTAGTGCAAAGAACGTATTTCGATCAGAAGGTTATGTATGGTGTTTTACGTGGTCACCATTGTAGGATTTAAAGATAGAATTAACACATCACTACTTGTTGTAACAGAAAAATAAACTTTTATTTACCAAAAACACAACACAACGCGTACAGAAAAAAACGTGCAGACACTCCAATAGGGAAGAGCGGGCTTCTCTCGAAAAAGCGCGCAAAACATTCTTGGAGTAGAAGTTGAAGTACTTAGCTTGTGGGGTGGCGCTGAATGTAACACAGGCCTTACAAAATATTTATTTGATAAAGGTCGCTACACAATGTTTGAAAAGCAGTATTGCTATATTTTCAAAACTATTTAACTAAGGAACCGTGACCCAGTGGTCAACCCTCCCTTACATACAGTGGGTCAAGCCTCCCCATCACGCCATTTTGTAAAGAATGGTGCATGGTGATTTGAAACCTGATTCTTTCTATAAACTTTTTTACTTTAATAATAGCTTAATATGACAGTATTTATAAAATACCACTAGCTCAAAGTTAATTCAATTACTTTCTTTGAAAAACTCTTACAAAGTGTGTTTAAAATACTTACTTTTTAGGCAGAAAAAATTTCTTTCTTTCTTATTTCCACTCCACTATGAACTGACTGGATGAAACTATGATGGGCGTCTGATTACATCAGTAGCTTTGACTGCCATCTAGTGAGGGAACGCTAAAATATTTTTAAATACTGAAATTCAAGGGTGGGTCAAGTCTCCCTTATGGTCAAGGCTCCCCAGGTTCCCCTACATGAGCAACAGTCGAAGCAATGCACAAGTTACAGCAGCAAAACTTTATAAATTAAGCTTCGGGCAATCATTAACTGCTTGCAAGTCTCAATGCCCCAGTGAAGGATGTTTGGCATGAATCAAGTTTTTTTTTTTTTTTTTTTTTTTTTTTTTTTGTCTTGACAATTCTCTCTCTCTCTAAGAAAGGCATTAAAGTGTTAAGGTTGTTTTGGAATGAATCTATCACTGTTAAAGGAATCTGTTATAAATACATGAAGTTTCATGATTAAAATAAATAAAAAAGTTTGTCCTTTGTCATCTTGACCAATGTGTTAAATAGATAATTTTTGTGTTAATCGAGAGCTTGCCAACTTTTATGCATTTTTATTGCACTTTCCGATTTTATGCATAAAGGAATTTTTTGTGTGCGCTTTTTGATTTTACAGTATTAGTTGTGTTAGCTTTCATAAGAAATGACTTAATATATATAGGGAATGTAATATATACAGAGAATCTAGGCAAGGGTTTGCTTTGTGGCTCCCTTCACAGAGATGAAAGTGCATGAGATCAAAAAGTCTCATTTCCATTGATCTAAAACATGTCCATGTTTTTCTTTTTCATTATTACATGCATTATGAAGGCATGTAATAATGCTTTCTTCTTTCATAATGCATGCAATGAAGTTGGTGCAAAAGTATACAATGCAAATTTACATGTTGAGTCATAGGATAAATTCAAAATGTTTATAGTCTCTAAACATTTTTAGCTGATTTTGAGTGTGAACAGTTATGTTTGATAATTACATACTTACAAACTGCTACACAACAATAATTACTTTGTTGCCACTTTAGCAAAACTGTTGTTAGTGTGTACAGTGTGAGCTTTTGTCATTCCTAATGTTTTTTGTTTTGCTGTTTCGTGCACTTACAAACTGTTGTTCTGGGACATAATTGACCCCTCCATTATAGATTATTTCCAAGTACTATGCATAAATATTAAGAAAATTTCAGGTGCTGCCCAAGGTATTGCAGGGATGCCACTTTTCTGCCGAACGACGGATTTCTGCTGTTTTGGATCTATTCATGTATTCAACAGAATTATAAAAATTCCACAGTATTTTCACTTTTTTTTTTTTTTTTTTTAAGCACCAGGGTACTATTTTGTTCAGTCCTAGATTTTTGTCTATGTGACTTTGTTGACATGATGGAACAAAAAAAAAAAAAACAGCATACTCATGGATTATCATGCCCCTTCCAAACAGTATTTAAAATGGTGACATGTAGTTGGAATGTGCTCGGCGGAGATTGTAAAACAGTTTCAATAGGCAGTTTTAATATAGATTTTGATTCCAAAGATGTATTTAATAGAATGAGAAAGACAAACGTAGCACACTCATAGATTATGATGCCCATTCCAAACAGCATTTAAAAATGGTGAAGTATAGTTGGAATATGCTTGGTGGAAATTGTAAAACAGTTTCAGTAGCCGATTTTAAGATAGATTTCAAATCCAAAGATGTATTTTATGGAATAATAAAGACAAACACAGCACATTCGTGGATTATGATGCCCTTTCCAAACAGTATTTAAAATGGTGAAGTATAGTTGGAATGTCCTTGGCAAAGATTGTAAAGCAGTTCCAGTAGGTAATTTTAAGATAATTTTGATTCCAAAGATGTGTTTTATGGATCAAGAAAGAGTTGATTCCTATTTTAATGCCCCAGCTCTCACAAGCCTAAAAAAATTGTCGCACTTTGATGAGCTTTGCAGTCAGGGGTCTCTTAAGAGTTATGCACAAGTTCCAACGCTCCCAAAAGAACAAGATGAAAGCTCAAGTGAACAAATCAGTGATAAACACACCAGTTAAGGAATTTGAAGACACTCAATTATTAAAACTACATAATTGGCAACCCAAAATGAATAAATAAGTAATGGAATGCTGTACTTTCATGTTGTTCCAAATCACCATTTTAATTCTAAATTAAGGTTGCCATATAAATACAAAAATCGTCGTGGTGACTGCATATGTTTAATTATTGCCAACTTGGCAAGAGCGTTAAAGTAGATATCGCTCCAAGAAAGACAAACACAGTGCATTCATGGATTATGATGCCCATTCCAAACAGTATTTAAATGGTGAAGTATAGTTGGAATACGCTTGGCGAAGATTGTAAAAAAGTTTTAGTATGTGATTTTGAGAGATTTTGATTCCAAAGATGTGTTTTATGGAACAAGGGAGAAAAATATGGCACACTCATGAATAATGATAATCTTTCCAACTTACTGGAATAAGGAAAGAAAATAGGGAGGATGCATGGATTATGATATGCTTTTGAAGTATAGCACTTTTTGTATGTATTTAAAATCTAAAAGTGTTTCAGTTTTTTTTTTTTTGTTTGTTTGTTTAATCCCAGATACTATCTTGCAGCTTTTTCTCAAAAATTCTTCATTACGTTTCATTCCCTACTCCAATATATTACATCTGTGCCGTAACATAAATCCTACCCCTATTTTCACTTAAAGACAGTGTAAGCCCTTGCAGCTTCTTCTAATGTGAGTTCAGTTACACCTTTTTTCTCCTGGCTGTCAGCTGAATTCAATCGGTAGCTCTCTTTTCTCCCATCTCAATGGCAGAAAGATGACAGATGCAGAGGTGAATCGATGAAGGATCACTCTGCATTATAAGTAAGGCAGCATTTGTTTGGAAAACAATGGTTTATCGTTTCTAAAGAATTAGAATGGGATTAATTTGGAGACAGTCAAAGGCTAGCCTTTCAAATCAATTTATTATATGTTTAAGTCCGTATGGGACCTGGTTAACATTTTGAGATGTTTTACTTTAATTACTTTTTAGTTAAATAGGGAAGTTATTATTATTTTTTTTTTACTAGTCTCATTTTTAAGCTTTCACACAACTCTATTATTAAGTACAGCAGGGGACCCCAAATCCGGAATTCCCCCCTCCTCCCCCCCCCCGGATTTTGGTTTCCCTGCTATATTAGAATGTTTTAGGAAATCTGTGATTACCCAACAGACGATTTTTGCCCCTGTTCTGCAGAAATAAGCTGTTTTAATTTGCTGCACCTTAAAAAAGTAAATCAAAGCACTGATTGGAGGTAGGAAGGCTTAACTAGCATACATTAGAATATCTGTGTTATTCTCAGTTTTGCTCATTTTACAGATCAGCTTATTTTGCTTTCTTTTATTTTCAGATCTCTGAATTCCACCATTTGTTTGCATTAGAATACCTTTAAAAGTCAAGTCCCCCCCCCCCCCCCTCTTAGAAAGATAGTTCTCATGCAGCTTTGCATTAACAACACTACATCCACCGTTTGTTTGTTTGTTTATTTTGCGGTAAAAATTACATAAGTTTAAATTCCAGCATCCAAAGTTCAATTTTTTCCATCTTTCTTGAGAAGTAATATTTTCCCAGTAGCATTCTTTTATTTAAATCTCTAATGCTCTAAAAATAAAAATTAATGTTTATTTCTAAAAATTAACTCTTTCATGAATTCTTTTTTAAGAATTTGGGAAAGTAAAACTTCATTAAAAGGACAGGTTGTATTAAAAATAAAAAAGGTGCAAAATAATTAAAGTAAAAGTTAAAACAAAGTTAAAAATAAAGAGTAAGATATAGTTTGAAAAAAAAATTACCAGTTGTAGAAGTATGAAACCAGAAATTCCCCATAGATGACGTTAGTCATCAGTTTAGTGATCGCAAGACTGCTTCTACTGCACTATTATCTCCCTCTAACAGCTGACGAAGATTTTCAACACACAACAACCCAAGTTCCATACACCAATATATGTCCTTAAAAATATAGTTCATAAGTACAAAATTCAACGATTTGTAGACAGCATCGGTTTTCTGTAATCATTTGAAGAAAACTGCTGCAGAATCACATCAAATACTTGTCGAAGCTTATGGTGAACATGCTCTTGGTAAAACAGTGTTTTGAGTGGTTCAAAAAATTCAAAAGTGGTGATTTTGACTTAAAAAACGAAAAGGGGGGAATACCACCGAAAATCTATTATGAGCTGCTAAAACCTAAGCGTTGACACTGATTTCTACCAACAGCAAATGATCAATTTAAATCGATTTAAATCAATGACCGGAATATGGAAAAGGCAACACAGTCATTTTGCTCCATGATAATTCCCCTTCACACACAGCAAAACAGGTCAGGGAAATGATTGAGGCATTCAGTTGGGAAGTAATAACGCATGTGGCTTATTCTCCAGACTTGGCTCCACCTGATTATCATCTATTCGCATCACTGAGACACGCTCTCGCTGAACAATGTTTCAATGCGTAAGAAAATGTACAAAAATTGCTCAATAACTGGTTCGCTTCCAGATAACTTTTTTACATGGCACTCATAAACTGCCGGAGAGGTGGGGAAAATGTATAAATAACAATGGAGATTATTTTGAATAAAATATTTTTTATAATTTTCAAACAACAAACTTATTATTTTTACAAAAAAAATTCCGCTTCATACTGCTACAGCTGGTATACAAGGGGAAAGATGAGCTTAGCATGTTTTTTTACATTTTTTCACCATACATTGCATTAAAAAAAATTACTTTTCAGTTGTGTAATTCAATGTAGTAATATTAATTGCTTTTTCGCTATAATTTTCCCATTTCTGCTATTTTTTATTCACACGGGACACTCTTTCTCTCTTTATATATATATATATATACAGTGGCCGCTGCTTAATTGGATTACTTGTTACTTGGATCAGCCACTTTATCGAATCCAATTGCGGAAAACGGAACAGGATAATTCTCTTCAAAGCCTCAACCAAAGCCACCGCTTTTACGAATCAGCAGCTTTATTGGTTCAAAAATCAGTCTCACAAGCGTGATCCAACTAAGTGGCGGTCGTTGACGGGTTAGTACTAAATGCAAATTTCCAAAAAGCAAGAACTTTCGTCAGCATTGTAGGAGTACACAGAATAGATGTAGTATGTTGCCAAAGTAAAGAAAGTGAAGTTATAATTTTTATGTATTGTTAAAATATTACAGGTTAGAGAGTAACTAAGTAATATCATTTCATTCGCTTTAGTCGTAATTATGTGATGCGCGAACAAATATTGACGCATATTGAAACAATTTTTGCAAAATCTCAAAATCTAATCAACATTTTTGAAAAATTTTGAAGGCTAGAATTTAAGTTGAGTGACAACCTATCCTGTCACCCAAATTCGTTCCATTCCCTGCAGTCTTTATTTCGTGATGCTGGAACAAAATTTCAGCATTTAAAAACAATTTTCGCAAAATCTCAAACTATAATCAAAATATTTTAAAATTTCAACGCCTATAAATTAAGATTAGCAACTACCTATCATATCACCATATTTCTCATCATTCGTATTAGTCGTTATTATGTGATGATTGAAGAAATATAAACGTATTTTGAGAGAATTTTCTCAATCTAATAAAAATGTTTAAAAAATTGGACACCTATAGTTTATGTTGAGCAACCATCTATCATGTGACCAAATTTCATATCATTAGCTTTAGTCATTATTACGTAATGTGTGAACAAAGATTCACTCAGTTTTAAACTCGGTTTTTGCAAAACCTCGAAATCTGATTGATTTTTTTTTAATTAGATGCTTATAGTTTAAGGTGAGTGACCACCTATCATTTCACCAAATATCATTTTTTCACCTTTGCAGTTATAACGTGATGTGCGAACACCAATCTACGTGGTTTGAATCAATTTTTTCAAAATCTAATCAAGATTTTTTTTTTAATTCGACACTTATGTTTTAAGTGTAATGACCCCCTATCATGATATCAAATTTCCTTTCATTCTATTCGGTTGTTTTTACGTGACGTGCTAACACAAATTTACAGTTTCAAACGATTTTTGCAAAATCTCAAAATCCAAGATTTTTTTAAAATTCAGTGCCAATGTTTTAAGTTGAATTACCACCTATCGTGATACCAAATTTCATTTCAATCGCTTCCGTTGTTTTTACTTGATGGTCTAGCACAAATTTTCGCAATTTGAAACGGTTTTTGCAAAATCTCAAAATCTAATCAAGATATTTTTTTAATTTGATGCCTATGTTTTAAGTTGAGTGACCACCAATCATGATACCAAATTTCATATCATTCGCTTCACTCATTTTTACGCGACGTGTGAACACAAATTTACGCAGTTTGAAACGATTTTTGCAAAATCTCAAAATTTAATCAAGATTTTTTAAAAATTCGATGCCAGTGTTTCAAGTTGAATTACCACCTATCATGATACCAAATTTCATTTCAATCGCTTTAGTCATTTTTATGTAGTGCTCGAACACGAATTTATGCAGTTTAAAGCTATTTTTGCAAAATCTCAAAATTAATAAAGATTTTTTTTTTTAAATCGGCACCTATGTTTTAAGTTGAGTGGCCACCAATCATGATGCCAAATTTCATTTCAATTGCTTCAGTCGTTTATGCATGATGCTCGAACACAAATTTATGCAGTTTGAAAGGATTTTCGCAAAATCCAATCAAATCGACACCTATGTTTTAAGTTGAGTGACCACCTATCATGATAGCAAATTTCATATCATTTGCTTCAGTCATTTTTATGTGATGCTTGAACAAAAAAAGCATCACTGACAGAACGATAGAACAACAGGCAGACAAACTTTTTTTTTTTTTTTTTTAGGGTTGCACCGGATTCCCAGGTGCTTGAAACGGATAGAAATTGCAAAATTTTTGAATTCCAAGACATGTAGTGACCAAAGTCTAATTTTATTTATATAGATATATATGTATGTGTGTGTGTAAATACATAAAGTATGTATATATTTATCGTGCATGATTTCTTCTTTTTTGCTATTTTATAAGTGGCATCCCTGATATTAAAAAATGTGCAACGAAAACAAAGTGTTTTTCATAGGTTTTAGCTCTGAAAATTTGCACTATTTCAGAACATTCTTCTGCTAATAGAGATTTGTGACATTTTCCAGATGTGTAACTTGAATTTACTAGTTTTACTAAAATAAACATATTGACAGTCATACAAATGCTGAAAAAAATGTGTAATTTTATGTATATACTAGCTGTGTGCCCACTCTTTGCACGGTAGGGAACAAAAATTTTTCTTACATGTGTAATTAGAATTAATTCCTGTAATCTGGAATCTAAAAATAACCAAAAATATTTGACTCATGGCATAAAGTTACTCATTAGCTACTCGTAAAGTTAATGAGTACTAACCTGAGACCATTGTGATATTATGACACAAAAAACTATGTCTGTGTCATTCGTGATCAGAAAAAGAAAAGCTTGATGGTTTTGCAGCAAAAATTCTTCACTTTCAAAATGTCTCATTTTTACATCATGCCATTTTTTAGGGCATTAATAGCTTGGATACTACATGATGTGAACAACCGTTTTATTTTACAATTAAATGCTGTTTTGCTACATGTGTAATTACTGCTGTTATTAATCATTAGGTGAGAAAAAAAAATGAGAAAAATTGCTTAAAACATAAAATAAAAAAATTTCTAAGCCGAATTTTGAAAAGCTTGCTTTGAGGTGCACAGTTTCATGTTTAGAACTTCCTGTGTACCAAATTTGGTGTTTCTACATGTAACTGACAGACAGACTGACAGACAAGCACACAGACATCTTTTATAATAAGTAGAGATGTAGATAGAGCGGTAGAAATATTCCAAATTCAATACCTCTTATGGTACATTTGAAACAGCAAATAAAATTTAATAAATTTAGGAAAATCAATACACAATTCATTCTAATTCTGTTATTTTTTCTCTACTCTCAAGACATCCCCAAAATCAATTTTCTAATCAATGTGTATGTGTGTGTGTATATATATATATATATATATATATATATATATATATATATATATATATATATATATATATATATATACCGGGTGTCCAGTGCTAACTCTGTCCAATGGCTATTTCCTAAACCGTTAGTCAGAGACACATAGTTCCAATTGCAAAAATGCTTTAAAAGGCATAATCTATTACACTAGAAGCAGTCAGTCAATAATTTAATTTTTTAAAAATTACGAAATTTAAATTTTTATACGGTCCCTCGGTCCTATCAGAAAGTTTTTTATACAATTCCATGCACAATAAAAAAAAAATTCGTCCTCCTACGACCAGAATTCATTGATTTGCGAAGCAGCAAATATCTTGACTTAAGTCACTTTTCCACGTTTAAAAATGTCCCGTTATGGTAATCCGCTATGGGACCATATAAATAATGAAATTTTAAATTATAGGTTTTAATTTCATTTTCTGGCATAATGTGGTAAAAGAAGCAAAACTAATTTTAGAGTACTGATCTTCAAGCAGACAGGGCCTTATTATCGCGTGGGCTAATCTGGACTTCGCCCAGGGCCCCAGGCTCGAAAGTGCCCCCAATTTCAAATGTTCTTCACCTCACCATGACACAGTGGTTATGTCACTGAAAATGGTAGACGGCCGAGGTATGAAGGTCCGGGTTTGGGTCCCATCGCGCGGCTGTCGATCTAATGTTCTGGAGTTTTGGTAGGTTTTCCCCAGATGTAACATGAATACGCGTTAGAACCCCTTAGAAAGTCCTCCTACTAAGGCATCCCTCATCCTAGGCAGATACCCCCTGTGCAGGTTTGCCTTAAAACACAAACAAACAATTCAAATGTTCTTCTGAAACATTCTTTTTTTTATATCAAAATTTTATTAAAAATAAAACAAATTTCATAGATCGGGGCCCACCAAATCCATCAATGCCCCTGTCCATCAATGCCTCTGTTGCCTGCCATCAATGCCCTGCAAGCAGAGGGTTATAGTCAAGCTCTATTAAAATCTATCTGAGGTCAGACTTACTACATCGTATATGTGTAGCATGCAGATGTGTAACATAAGAGTGTGCTACGCAAAGTACAGGAATAGTTTTCACACATCCATTGGTGAATATTGTGGCAGAATAATCTGCTAGTTTCTGGGTTCGTTGCTCTAAAGTCCAGTTGGTGTAGAAAGTCCACTTGTCAGGATGGAACACAAGCTTTATTGCTTCTAGAACTTCGTCGAACAATCAGCTGTACAAAATTCACAAGCACAATCGGACAGTAATGTGCTTTTAACAGACAGCTTAGATCAGAAGCTTTCACAAATGCTGTCATTCTCACACAAAATAAAACACTTCCACAGGTAAAATTCAGTGGAAATATACGAGGGATAACACTAACAGTCCCTCAAAACTCAGCAATGAAAGATTTGCATACAGCACTTAAAAATTAGCTTCGAAAAGCAAGCTAAAATATAATTTCTATAGCGTCAATACAAAGCGTAATGCACCAAACTCACTCAAAGAGAGCTCGATGATTATTGACTGGGTTTGTCTGTCATACCTGTATTTATAGATGTCACAGAAACTACAAGGAGCTTCTAGAAGAATGTATCTCTCGAACATTTCACATAAAGCGGAAATTTTGATTACGTCATAGAAGAGAAATATTATGTTTTTATACATTTTAATGCAGAAAAACTAACTTTACAAGCCCCATGGGAAAATCGTGCCAAATGACCAAAATGTCGCCAAGCTTGGTGACTTTTAGAGAAATATCGACAAATTTGGTGCCAAAAATAAGTCTCCAAAAGTGAGGTTACCAAAGGGCTAGGAGCAATATTTCTCGAGATTTCTAGAAATTGCAGTAGAAGTGAATGGAGAAACCCAAACCTCTGTATGTCCGATTCTAGTTGACAGATTTTGATGCAACAAAAGGCAAAATTTAACTATTTGACATGTTGAATACAAATTTAGAACTATTTTAAACCCCAGAACAGGGGGTTGCCCCGAAAGTTCATAACAATATTTAGATTGCAGTCAAAGGAAGTTATTTAATGCCAGTTCATTTAAAAAACTGTTTAAAATATTCTATTTTCAGCATAAGCTATATTTTTATTTTACTTTATTGGATGCACATAGTTAAACGTTAATCTTCTTAATTGCAATCTATATTCCTAAAATAGTTAATGAAATTTCTAATAAATGTTAAAGCTCAAAACCATGTACATTAATTTTTCTCAAATTCATTTTGTATACAACCCCTATTTTGCAGCTGGAAAAGTGCTCTAACTTTAAGCAGCTGTAACTGGATGAATTTTGGTTGTAGAAAGACTATTTTTTTTTTTTTTTTTTTTTTTTTGTGAATGAAATTGCACAAAGAAAATGTTTCTAAATATAACTGTTAGGACCGGGGGACATTGTAAAAATTTAAATTTCGTAATTTTTATAGGATTTGATTTATTGACTTCGATTGTTTCACATATAATAGATTATACAATTTAAAGCATTTTTACAATTGGAACTATGTGTCTCTGACTAACGGTTTAGGAAATAGCCATTGGACAGTGTTAGCACTGGACACCCTGTATATTGTTTTAAGCAATTTTGGGTTCTAATGTCAGACACAAGTTGCTTAGTCTTATGATTATAATTTAATGTTTTCTTTCCCTATAAATTTTTGCAAAAATACATAAGCATTAATTTATCTGTAATTTATTATCTATAATAATATCTTAACAAAATATAATAAATTTGATTTCCATAAAATGTTTATCTTTCACTGTCTTATTCATTTTCTTTAGGAAAAGAAATACATTCTTCATACCGTATTATTTTCAAATCTCTTATTTACAATTGGTATGATGAGTGTTATTAATGTATTCATTTTTCCTCCCTGAAGTCAATTGTTTTAAAGTTATTGATACTTTTTTTAATAGGTCTTGCAAATTTTGAAGGTTCAGAGTGTAAAGTGAGCTTATTGGTGGCTGCTGCAAACAGTCATGATAATTTATGCCGCATGGACCCTGCTTGGCACCCATGGTTATAAGTAACCATTGATTCTGATGGCACCCATGGTTTTAAATATCCATTGATTCTGATGGCATATGTCATTATAAATACCCCAAGTTCAGATGGGACCCATGATTATAAATACTCATCAATTCAGACATTTGTAAATTTTCTCACTGTCTTTTTATCAACTCAGTCATGTAATTTTTAATGGACTTGTTGAGTTTTTAAATAAAGGTATTTTTCTGTATATATATGTAATGTTTTTGTGCTACATTTGAATGTTGATGAGGCCAGTGGCGCACCCAGAATTTTAGTTTGGGGGGGGGGGGTCTATAAATACTGCTGCGCTCGGTTATAGTGACCTCAGTTATATAGTTATATAACTCTTACAACGTCAAAATATTCTGTACCACTTGACTTGTCCATAAAACACAAGCAATGTAACTCATTATAGAGTCAAGTAATTATCTGATCTTTTCAATGACGTTGTAATCAAGTTTCATATATTAACTGTAAGTATTTATTTAAAATCCAACATCTTTTTTTGAGTAAAATGTATTTTAGAAATAATTCAAAGACAATTTTTAAAAAGAAAAAATTTAATTCATGTGACCATTTTCAATTTTTAATGCTTGGACGTCTTTTTCACCATTAGGGGAGGGCTTGAGCCATCACCTCCTTTAATGAAGGCCTCTACACTAATTGAAAATGGCATACTCCAATGTCTACTGCTCTGCATTCATTTGAATGAGTTTTGAGCGAAATAGTGGTCAACCTTTTTTTTTTTTACTGTAAATAAAATATCCATTCACATGAAACTGCCTTTCTCAGAATAGAAATATTCTTCATAAGAACTTACCATTTTAATTTGAAAAAAATATCCATTTGGTAAATTTATTACATCAAATTCAATGTCTTTTCATGGAGATTTATTTAACTCAATAGTAACTTTCTTATGTAGCAGAGGGAATCAGATTTACATTAAATTGAATTAATATGTATTGGAAAAGTCCAGGGGTGGCTCCAATGGGGGGTCCGGGGGGCACGTGCCCCCCCCATCGGGGAACTTGTGACCCCCATCGGGGCTATTTGATTAATTTGGGGAATTTTCAGAAGAAGAAATCTATATTTTAGCTGAGTTTTAATTTTGATTTTGCGATTTGAAAAAATTAATTTTGTACTTTTTAAATACACATGAAAGGCAAATGAGTATTGGAGATTGAAGCGGAAATGTTTACATTTCTGGGAGATAGCTCATTGTGGGGGGGGGGGGTATATTCCTCTGAACGTCTGAATAATGGCTAAAACTACTTTCCTTTTTCATTCATCTGTTATCTCTGTGATCCTTTTCATGTCGAAAAATGGTCAGTTTATTTCTCTAAAGCATTGAATTATATATTCTAAGCACTTGTTACTTCCTTGTATGTAGTATAAGGAAGTAATGTGATCCCGAAAAATTTTGGGGGCCAAATTTCGACAAAAAAACCGATTTTGACTACATCTAAATTTAATTTAAAAAATTTTTTCGATGCATCTCATCGGAGGCTAGCATGCACGATCATATTAACGCGTCTGCAACTCATTTTGACCAGCGGCGAGTCTACTGTGGCCAGTTTTTCCATGCCGTCTGTACGTACGTACGTAACTCGCATATCTCAAAAACTATTGGTCGTAGAATGTTCAGATTTGATATTTAGGATTGTTCTATGATCTAGTTGTGCACCTCCCCTTTTGGTGGCAATCGAATGGATAGTTTATGTACAGGACCGCCCAAAAGATTCGAAATACATTACGCTCTATGGGCCGAAATTCATTAAACTCGCTTAACTCAAAAGCTATTAGGCGTAGAATGTCGAAACTTCATATTTTGGATAGTTGTAACATCTAGTTGTGCACGTCCCCTTTTGGTTCCATTCGACTGGATAGTGTATCTACAGGACTGTCCAAAAGTTTCGAAATACATTACGCTCTATGGGCCGAAATTCATCAAAGCGTTTTTTAGAGGTATTGGGCAATTTCAAACGACTCGGAAGTGATGTATGCTGTAAAGAGTTAGAAAATGAATTTCTCCATTAAAAAAAGTGTCTTTATCACTTATAGTTCTGCTACAGGAACACTCAAAAGATTTCCAATACATTACGGTCAATGGCAATTTTAGGGGCATTCATCCATTTCAAGCCCAATACCGTCCTACCACATAAGTTAGGTAGGTCCGACCACGGTCACGTGCCTCCCTCAAGAACTATGCCAAAAGTCGCCAAGCTTGGCGACTTTTGCTGTTCGTGTGTGCATATTTAACTCTCAAATATAAAAAATTATTATGAAATTTCATATATAAGAATGTTGTAGCATCTAGTTGTGCATCTCGATTTTTGGTTCCAATCTACTGGAGAGTTTATTTACAGGACCACCGAAAAGAATTTCAGTACTTTAATGTCTATGGACATCTTCAATATAATACAACTGTAGACAGTCATTGTTTGGTACATTCCCAAAATCTCGCCGTCTGTCCTCGAACTTGGCGAGTTTTGGCGAAATATCGCCAAATTTGGCGATAGTCAGTCATTTGGTCCAAGCCCAAAGTATCGCCATTTGCCATCGTTCTTGGCGAGTTTTGGCGAAATATCGCCAAATTTGGCGATAATCTGTCATTGTTTGGTTCATGCTTAAAATCTCGCCAAATGTCGTCGACATTGACGAGTTTCGCCGAAATATCGCCAAATTTGGCGCCAAAAATTATTTCGTATTTTTTAGAACTATTGTAATATCTAACTGTTTTCAATATCTTTTTTGACAGCAATCGACTGAGAATTTATTTACAGGGTGAGCCAAATGACTTTAAATACATTGAGGTGCATGGATGCATTCAATTCATTGAAAGTCTGTGGTCAATGACTACCCCAAAATCTCGCAGACTATCTCAAGTTTGTCGGCTTTTGGTGAAATATCGCCAAATAAAGTGTCAGAAGGAAATCTTTCAAACTGAACTCAGCTTGGCGATATCGAAATATTTGGCTAGAAATCGCTAAACCTTACTATTATTGATATTTTATCTCTTTCAAACAAATAAATTTAGAGGAAGTGCGTCGAAAATATTTTTGATCTAATGGACGTGCAAGGAAGTCATGTGTTGGACACATCAGATTTTCTTTTGTTATGTATTTGTACGAATATACTATGCCCAAGGGCGGATCCAGAACTATTTTTCAGGAAGTGTGCAAAGCTTGAATACCAATTCAGAATTGCATGAACATGCAATTTTATTTGAAGTGTATTTTTACTAGTGTAAATATTTTCCTCTCGGGGAATTCGCGCCCCTGTGCCCTCGCCCTAAAACCACCCTTGCCCCTCATCCCCCTTATAAAAAAGAATTGAAACTATTTTGAGCACAAATTTTGAATGACCACATTCTGTGTTATTTAAAAGTAAAAATAATTTTAAAATAAGACACATATTTCAAAAACTGAGTCACTTGTTCTGTCTCAGAAATTTTAAAATACTACTTAAAGTTTATTTATTAACAGCATTTTAATGATACATATATATCATTAAATGTCCTTAGACATGGATGCTCGTAATGGTTTGGAGTGCACTTTTAATCATGGCTGCGGACCCAGAGTCATAACTTTTTGAGTTAAATCTGGAGTAGAAGTCGGACTTTTTGACCTCACATTCTGATTCTATGAAATGTTGTACAACATTATTGTATTTTAAATTATATTAACTGTCTGAGTACTTTATAAATAAATCTAAATTTTCTCCTAATTGGTCTTTTAAACACGATGAATACTTTTAAATGTGCTCTTGCTTTTAAACCATTGATAAGTAACATGTTGTCCACCCCATTATATGTCATTCCCGCTAAATTACAGGACAGGATATACATTTTTAAAATATATTCTTTCGTTGCAGTTTCGATTTTTTTGGTATATTTATCAAATACGATTTAGTAATTGGAGTGAGGAAGAAAGGTATGTCTTTATAAACTTTCAAATTGCATTAATGCAAATTTAAATTAAACACAGATTTAATGTAATTGTATGTAAATTAACAGTATTTTAATTCACAAGTCAAAAGCTTTTGTGTCATAAATGTAAAATAAAATTTCCCATTGTATTACTTTTATTCATAGAGCTACAAAATTTATAAGTCTTAATTGATATTTTTAAAAGAGATTTACGACTCGGGCGATAAGAAATTTCGGATTTTGTTTACTACGGAAACTTTTTAAAATGTATATTTAATTGTGTAATAATTTGCCATGACAAAATATTTATAAAATTATTTTACAGTTCATCATCTCTGGCATTCAAAATATGTATAAACCTATGAATATTTAAACGCTTTAACTAAAAATTTTCATTTTAATTAGAAATATTTTAAACTGGTCGTATTTTATTTATTTATAATTTAGTGTGTCATGCAATTTATAAAATAAGTATTCTATGTCTTTAAATTTATTTTATCACAGTAATCCTACTTGAACTATTATAACTGTTGAGAAAGTAAAAAGATATTTTTATAACTAAGTGGTTAATTAGATAATTTAACTTTTAACTTCTTAATAAAATAAAATAAAAATTAGTACTTTTCTGTTTCTTAGATGGCAAATTTGAATAAATTCTAAATATACTTTTTATTTATAAATAGATTCAATCGAACACAATATGCACGATTTAATCTTTAATTTTATAAAAATTTAGCAGTAAGATTTGTTTTTTTTATTTTTTTGTAATTTAAGAATTAGTCAAATACATAGTTTGTTTATTTGGTAACATACTTATACATATACAACGAGTGAGAATTCGCAATATATGGAGAAATCTAACTGGATTAGCCGGCCCTCTTTAGCTAAGAGTTCATAGCTATGTACACCAAGAAGATTAACAGCTGCAAGGGAATTAGAATTTATTACATTTTGATTGGGGTAAAAAATAAAATTTTTTAAAAATTAAATAATAATAACCAGCCCCTCCGATGGACCAAAGCCCTCTCCAGTCCAGTATGAAGATGGTTGCGGATATATATAAAAATCTAATATAAGTTAAAGGAAACTGATTAATCTTGACTGACAATTTAATTTTTATATCGTTGTGGAAAAAATAACTAACTTTTGTGAATTTTAATTCATTTATTTTACTGCAAAGTAAATAAAAATTAAGGTATACAGCGTCTATATCGTTTTTCCGAAAATTTCACTTTTATCCTGTAAAATAAGTAAATAAAATAAATACAATAAAGGTTTTATATTTGCGTGTAGATTTGTATGTTGTATACAGTGGCATATCGTAAGCCACCGCAACCTCCCTTATTTTGAATCTTTATACAAATCGCTATTGAATCCATGGATGGCACCAGCATTAATATAAACTATTAAAATAAACTAACATTATGTGTTCTAAACTGATTTTTGAGTTGCAGAATTATATGGAACAGAATTCAACTCTTTAACTTTTAAACAGATTAATATTATGTTTGTTATTCGCCTTATTAATTAAACTCTTTTTTGTTAATGTTGAAATTTTAAAGTGACACTTTCACTATGAATTATTAGTAAATGAGATTGCTTTATAAAATTATTCATCAGGTTTGTGGAAACCTCGTTCAAAACTATCTTTATTACAAAAAAGTGAATTTTTATCAAGGTTAGTTTCGCTAAAAATAATTATTTTTTTGTGTGTCTTGGCAAATTATAAGCTGACCGATTATATTTTTCTGACGATATTTTTTATTTTATTTTATTTTAGATTTTAAAAGAAAGTGGTTAATTTTCTTCATGAGTGCTTGACTTTATAAAAAAAATATAATACGCATATATTTACGTTCTCTTTCGGAGATTTTTATAATTTGTTATTATTATTAACTGAAGCTTTCAGGGATACACTTCACAACAATTCTTTTCGAAATTGAGATACTGTGCCATCTTTTAGCTTTCAATAAGTACTATCACCACATGAATTGTTATGAAAGTAGAATCATTTTAAAGCCGTAGAAACAAGCGATAAAGTTTCGGTATGCCACTTTACTGCGCACCTTCAAAATCGTTTCTCTCTATTCTAAAAAAAAAAGTAAAGGGCGCTGTCCGAGCTTGTTGACCTATCTCCTCCTAAACCGTGGGGATATGAGTTTCGACTAAGGTGCCCACAGATTCGAAAAATTACGAGGAACCGGCTAAGCTGACTTGAATTTCGAAAATCGAATTATTTTAGAAGATATTAATAAAAAACTGAAAAAAAAACACAGAATGGTTGCCAGATTTGGCATAAAATCATTCATTCCTTTGCAACAAAGCGTTTCCAAGTATCTAGAATCGCCTGAAATTTACAAACATGAGTTAGAATTACGCCCATTTTACGCCAAAATAAAAACTATATGAAATAAGTAACTCAAAATGTGTTACGCAAAGTTGACAATTTTCAAATAGTAAGTTCGCTTAGACAACAGGAGTTTAGAATGAGCGATTATTCGTTTTTCCAAAACAGAATAACTAATATCTTGAAAATGAAAAATAATTAAAATGCAGATTATTTTAAAGCCGGTTTGGCCAGCTGGATTATTTGCTACCAGTCGAAATATTTGGCGGCGTTTACTATGCCATTATAGCAGTTATAGTACACTTTGGATATTGGCTAGCTCGACGAGATGGTATAATTCGTGGTGCTAAGTACGCCAATCTGCAAACGATTATGTAAATGAAAATATGGATAACGATTTTCCGGTAACCTTAAATGAACAGTAATTATAGGTTGTGAGCATGTGTAAATCGCCAAATAATGAAAAGTCGCCATTGGTGGCAAGCTATCCTATCTGTTCCGTAGCTTTTATTAACTTTACATGTTCGCAAGTCGCCAAATAATGAAAAATCGCCATGGGTGGCAAATTCGCAAGGTGTCCAATAGGTTTTACATTATTAAAAATACGGCTGAAACAGATGTTCTGATTTTATTACGTTTTCGCTCCTAATTAATATAACTTTTGAATGGCAACATTAAATATCATTGTGTTTCTCAGGAGTGCAAATAATTTTTCCAGCGATTATAAGCGGAGTCCGCACTCCAGGTGGAGTATAGCTCAGGACCCGTACAACACGGATTCCCATAACAAAATATCTTCCGTGTTATGAGGAGGAGGGGGTCTACTGTAGTGTGAAGTTTAAATTTTTATCTACCAATGAACATGCAAGAACCAAGCAATGTGTAGCTCATTAACATTCTATCTGATCCAGTCTTCGGGTTTTGTCTGTTGAAATTATGTCTTTTTTACGAATCAGCCTTATTGGGGGACGAATGCCTCATACGAAAAGCGAGCGTAGCGAGTCTGGGGGCCTTGGCCCCTAGTTTCTCAAAAGAAAATTTTTGTTGTAAAGTGATTCTACCTATAAACATTTCAATTGCATTTTTCTCACTTTATTGTGAATTAAAATATTAATATTGCATAAATTAACAATTCGATTAATATTTTTACAGCAAAATATGTTGGCCAGAAACACTAGACTTTTTGAGATAACGAGTTGAAATTAAAGGGAATCAGTTTGTAAATGGAAATGTAGATTACGACGAATTATCTACGCTAGGGATCTAGGCCGAAGGTGGGTTTGCCCTCCGAGGGGGACTTTCTAAGAGGTCCTAACCCGTATTTATGCAAAGTTTCGGAAAATTCCGAACGGGTAGGTCGGCGGACGGACCTAGTTTCGAACCAGACACCTTCTGTCTCCCAGATGCCACTGGTGGGGCAGGATTCAATTTGTAAGGGAAAACACATTTATTGAGATATCAAGAATTTCGATGTTTGAGATATCGAAGTTAAACTGTAATTAAATTTACATATATCTCTTAACTTTATAAAAATAACTGCAATTTTTGTAAAAGCGTGCAAATTTAGTCATGCTTAATTTATAAAATGAATTTTCAGTGAATTTGCAGCAATATTCTTGCACAAAAAAACTTTTGTTTCTGATATTTTTTCTGCGGAAAAAAAAAATGCCCCTTGAACTTTCTTCGCTAAACTTTTTTCAAAGAATTTCATTCATATGAAATATTTTAAGCGTTAACCTGAACTCTTAAAAGTAGCTTTCGAGATTTTACAGGAACGTGCAAGGCCGTTACCTGGGGGGGGGATCATGTGGGTTTGACCCCCTCTCCCTCTCCAAAATTTCAGTAAATGCATTATCAGTTTATTTGCGTTGATTCTAGAGATCAGTTAATTTAATTTTAGCACTACAGATCCCCTCCACCCACTGAAATTTTTTGCTTGCTGAGGCCTTGGGGAAATATTTGTGTAATGTAAAAGGATTTTGAGATACGTTAATTAGGGTCAGTTTAAATAATAATCTACCAGGAAAGATTGTGCAGTGCTTTTTGAAAATATCCGGGGCCTGGGTGTCCGATTATGTATGTCGATCCGATTCCTGGAAATATTTCACAATACAAAACATTATATTGTCCTCCATCTCCTCTAAACTTATCCTGATCCTGGATATTTTGGTTTAGAAAATGATTTATTGTGAACAAATCACTTTCTAAAGTAAAATATTTTCAAGTGGTGCAAATAGTTGCAAATTTCCATACTTGGTGACAAAAATGCCATCAAGAGGGAGGTAAAAGCCCCCTCTTGGATACGCCACTTAGCATATGTACATGTATATTTGTGCCCCCTCGTCGGGGAGTGGTGACCCCCCGTCGGGGAAAGTCTAGCGCCACCACTGGAAAAGTCCTCTAAAGCATATTTTGTGGTTTAAAATATTAAAAGTATTACTTTTTATAGAATAATAGCTGAGTGCCCGTTCTCTGCACGGTAGAAAATGAAAATGTTTCTTACGTGGCATTAAAAAAAGCACTCCAGTGTTGCTAAAAGAAAAGAAAAGCTTCACGGTTTACAGCTAAAACTCCTCACTTTCAAAATATCTTATTTCTACATCATACTGTTTTTTAGGTTTAAGTTATAGCATTAATTCATTAGACACGACATGATGGGGAAAACCGTTTTACTTTATAGTTATTTTGCTCATTTTACTCTCACTTGCAACAGAGCCTATTAAAGTTAATTTGAGATGTTGGGGTTATTTCTAGCTAATCGGTATTTCAAATATTTTTCGAAGCTATTTTGCTAATGAATGTAAATTTTGTGCAAGGGCTTGTTACGTTGCTAGAATTCAGCCAAAAAAAAAGTATATCTATATATCGCCCAAAGTCATCAAAACCTTGCGACATTTCCTGCGGTTTTTGAGAATACATAAGACGACCGTAGTCAAACTGATAATGAATATTATGTATTATGTTAATTAGTAATTTCCACCTTGTGGTAACTTTTGAATTTCCAACGATTTTAAAAAATGCGTTTCCTTTCGTTATTATGGTTGCTTGAAAAATCGCCAAGGGTAGCTCGCTCAATAAACAAAATGCTTTGAGTTTAGTAAATTTTTACGCCAAAGCCTTTTAACCTCATTAGATTTCTAACTCATTTTTAAACTCGTGACATCAAAATCGCATCATTCTCAGTTGCAATATCTAACATGAATTAGTGAAAGAAGGGGAAAAAAACCTCGCGTTGTTTTACTTTTTTTCAGCATTTCATAATGTGGAAGTTTATTATTTTGCTCGTGGCGTTATTGTTTGTCAAAGCTTGTTAATCTAATTAAGATTTCTAATGCATTTTTAAACTTATGACATAAAAATGACATTAATTTCATTTATGATATAGATCGCCAGTACTTAGATGGTATGTCACATGATCACTATTTTACACAATCGGAAATTGAAAAAGGTTTTTTAGGTGGAAATTATTGAAAAATGAAAAAAATCATGGAACAATTGGATTTTTAAAATTGATTACGGACTATTCTATGTCATTTTACATATCTGTACAAAATTTCAAGCCGATTGGTCGAACGGTGTGGAAGGAGTTCTCGGACAAACAAACTTGCACTTTTATATAATAGATGTTAATTAGTATTTTCCACCTCTTGACGACTTTTGAATTTCGACGATGTTAAAAAATGCATTTCCTTTTGTTATTGGTTGCTTTTATTTTTGTTATGGTTGCTTCTACAATCACACTGCTCAAAAATTGCCAAGTTTAGCTCGCTCAATAAACGAAATGCTTTGCAATTAGTAC
The DNA here is from genome assembly GCA_038373885.1 of Cheiracanthium punctorium. NCBI lineage: Eukaryota > Metazoa > Arthropoda > Arachnida > Araneae > Cheiracanthiidae > Cheiracanthium > Cheiracanthium punctorium. The sequence continues at coordinate 232,215 of JAWZYV010011999.1, forward strand.
ATTTTTATGTCAAAGCCTTTTAACCTAATTAGATTTCTAACTCATTTTTAAACTCATGACGTCATTCTCAGTTGCAATATCAACCATGAACTACTGAACAAAGAAGAAAAAAAACATACATTATTTTACTTTTCTACAACATCTGGTAGAAGTTTATTATTTATGCTTGTGGTGTAATTTTTTGCAAAAGCTTGTTAAGGATTTCTAATGCATTTTTACACTCGTGAGATCAAAATGATGTCAAACTCACTTGAATTATTGAAGATAATATATAAATAAATCTATGTTAACTATGCAAATGTTGGTAATGTGCCAAAATCGGACATTTGAGTAGCTCACTTACCATAAAAATTGCAAAAAATCATAAAAAATTGGGCAACAGGCAGATTTCCAGAATTTTAAAGCAGCCTACGACGTGTCCTGTTCCGTTCTACACGTCTGTGCAAAATTTAAAGTCGAACGGTGTGGGAGTAGGGTTGCCAGGTCGCCAAACCAAATAGCCGGACAGACCAGCCAGTTTGGCCGGACATTTGGGTAAGAAGGCCGGACAGCCTACAATATTGAGAATTTTGTCTTAGTATTAATAGGTACGACAAAAAAATTGTATGTAAAATCATGCTTTTTTGATTATTACCATGAATCTTGTTAAATTCTAATGAAATATAATTAACACCGAATGCCATATCAGTTCAAGTACTTTATTACTAATCAGCCAAAGTCACCAGTCAAAAGCCGGACACCGTTCAGTTTGGCCGGACACGCAATCAAAAAGCCTAACTATGTCCGCCTTTATCCGGACGCCTGTCAACGCTATGTGGGAGGAGTTTCCGGATGAACAAACAAACTTTCACATTTATATAATAGATTGGTTTTTTTTTTTTTTTTTGGGGGGGGGGGGGGTTGTCAGTGATTATAGTTTTAATAATTAAGTGTCTTCAAATTGTTTAACTGGGCGTTTATCACTAATTTCTTCCCTTTCGTTTTCATCTAGTTCTTTTTCGAGCTTTGAAACTTTCGCATAACTCCTTAAACCCATGACTGTAAAACTCACCAAAGTGCTGTGAATTTTTAGGTTAGCGAAAGTGATTGGTGATTGTGCTCAACTGATTCAGCATCAGACTTCATCAAATTGATGCTTTCAGAAGAAAACCGCCAAATGAATACAGCTATTTATAACATTTTGGAAAAACACATCACCTGAAATCTTAAGCTACTGTTATCCACGTGATTGTATTAGCAATTTAAAAATTTATGAACTTTAAGAAGTACATTTCAACTTAATTCTTTTTCATGCTTTTTTTATTTGACTTGAAAACGATGTAATATCATGAAATGCTGTACTTACATGTGAAGACAGGCTTTTATTCTGTTTACTGATTGGTCGAGGAGAGTGCTTATGAAAATATCGATAAAAAATCCTAATTAATATTATAAATGCGAAAGTGAGTTTGTTTGTTTGTTTATGACGCTTTCACGCCTAAACCGCTGAATCGATTAGGATGCATTTTGGTTTAGATATAGAGGGGACCCTGGAGTTGGTTATAGGCTAATTAGAATTTTAGATTTTTAATTACTTTTTAATTATTAATTAAAAACCGTTTTTACATTGCCATGGTTGGCGAGTTTCGCCCGTATCAAATGATTCATGTTTTGAGCTAACAAGAATGCTATTACTTCAATAAATAAGCGCGCGTGCATCTGAAAAACATTAAATACCACGGAAATTAAGCCAGTTTTATGCCAAATCTATCTATCTGTAATAATAAAAATGAATGTTCTCCAGACAAATCTACAGAAAGCAGAGCTTTGAAAATTTGAGCATGATTGAGCCCATAACTTCGGTAAAGTGCACCTGAGGCTCAAAATTTTGAAATTTTAACTACTTTTCAAACTATTAATTAAAAGCCGTTTTATCGCCCGCACAAAATGATTTATGCTTTTGAAATAATTGCAGAAATTCTATTTGCAAAATCACATGCATTTGAAAAACATGGAAATTATGTTGATTTTACGCCAAATTAAAAAGCATAAGTAAAGAAAAGGGTACTTACGTATTATCCCGGCGGTCCGCCAAGACAAGCGATTTTTTGCCGAAATAAATGCCGGGCACATGAAATTATTAATGGTTTTGAATACGATTGGCAACCCATTTGACGATAAAACAGTTTGGCGGGAATGACCGCTGGGATAATACGTAAGTACCAAGAAAAATCCAGATGTGTTTCTTAAAGTTCATAAATTTCCAAATCCTACCAATAATATAAATGTGTACGTTTGTGTGTTTGGATGTTTTTGACTGAATCACACAAAAATGGTTGAACGGATTTGAAAAAAAATTGTAATGAAAATAGCTAATGCCCTGGATTAACATACAGGCAGCCTTTCAAGCATATAGCATAAGTAATTCTTTTACAAAGACACTCAAAATAATTCTAATGCATTGCGCTCTATGGAAATTTTTAACTACTAAACCGATTCTAAAACTTTTTTCATTGATTAAAAGTTACATTATTCCTGAGTATCATTGTTTGTTTTTGGATTAAGACCGATTGACTGCACTAGGGTCCTAGGCCTATGTGGAAAATTCCTCTGTGGGGGATTTTCTAAGGGATCCTAGCCCGTATTTATGCGAGGTTTTTTAGAAAACCACGGAAAAGTGGAGCGGCTAGATCGACAGGCGCGACCAGGGTTTGAATCTGGCACCTCCCCCCTTGCAGTTTTGAGAGCAGAACTTCTTAGACACTGGTGGCATCCTAAGTGTTATAGGCTACCTTTAATGCATATATCACAGATAGTTCTTTTACAGGGATGCATTACGCTCTATGTGCATCTCTGTAAGTACCGAACCGATTCCTAAACTTTTTTTACTGATAGTAAGCCACACTATTCTAGAGTATTATAGGCTAAAATTCATGCATGTAGCATAAATAGTTCCTTTACAGGAACACTCAAAATAATTCTAATACATTACGCTCTCTGGGTATCTCAGTAACTGCAGAACCGATTCTCAAACTTTTCCACTAATAGAAAGCTGCTCCATTCCTGATTAACATAGACTAAAATTCATGCATATAGCATAAATATTTCTTTTACAAAACAGTTCGCAAATACTGTCATAACTGTCTCTATTCGCCAAATGCCTGAAAAAAATCTAAATTTAGTAACTCTGTGCATATACTCTTATTTTAAATGAAGTATACTAACATGCATTATACTTCATTTGAAACAAGTAAAAAGCAAATAATATTTAAATGCAGTTCCTTTGTCGCAACAATATTTGTTATTCACACATGCTACATTTCTGTCGGGACCTAATTCTAAAGCCGACGTGGACGAAGTCGCGGGTAGCAGCTAGTATATCATGAAAATGTAGCTCAAGTCATACTAGCCGCACTCAAGCCGCAACACTCCCGCCTTTTGAGTTTGCGTAACTAAAACTTAAAATTCTGTAAATCTAGGGCCGTACCCAGGAAATAATTTCGGGTGGTGGGGGGGGGCGGACCCATAGGACCACCCCCCTGGGTACGGCCCTGGTAAATTCAATTCACAAATACAACCATCTGGGGACTCTGTTCTCACGACCTAGATGGTTTTTCTCTGCAATCGTTTCTGAACTTGAAGTTAGGCAAGGTTCTTCCAGTCTTTCCGAATGTTGAGGTCTGCTCTTTTTCGTGTTTCCAGTTACAGAGCTCATTTTTTCTCTCGGATCCTTACCTGTGGCTGCCTGCACCTCAAGGGCATATAAGCGTTGTACAGGCCGTAAAACCTCACCGTTATTTGTCTTAACTTTCGTAAGGCGATCTTTGCCCGGGAATATGTCAAGTATTCTCCCTAAAGACCAATTTATAGGTTTTTGGTTTGGCACTTCAACTAGTACTATTTCTCTCACCTTAAATTCGCGGGTATTTATGATTCTCTTTGTTTGTTCTCTCAGCTATTCTAAGTATTGTAGCCTAAAACGACTTCTGATATCTTCTTTTAGTTTGCATCGATATAGTTGCCTTTTACGAAGATTATCGGCAGATAGCTCCACGCGCTCAAGGTCTAGAATTCCACTTTCTCTATGTTCTCTGAGGAACATGGATGGCGTTAAGGGTTCCAAATCATCCTCTTCTGAAAGGTACTTGATGGGTCGGGAATTTACGATGTCTTCACAGTCACAGAGCACCGTATTCATTTCCTCGTATTTTAGGGGCGGTGCTTTCCGTAAAACTTTCTTTAGAAGATCTTTCACTAGGGCAATGAGATCGCCCCACCATGGACCTGATGGAGGTATGAATTTCCAAATTATGTCTTTCTTCTTCCCATCTTTGTCGATTTGTCTCCAGTCAATACCATGAAGTAGTCGATTGGTTCCATTGTCCGAATACATCACAGAAGGTCGCCCGCGGCGTGCGATGAAGCGACGAAGGGCTAACAGGGAACTTTCCGTCAAAAAATGAAGATAAAAGTTTAAGGTGGATTCCTCGGTATACAGCACACGTAAAAATTGCAATCCATGCTTTGGAACTCTCTCTTAGAAACAGTGGACCAGCCAGATCCACTCCAGATACTTCAAACACACTTGCATCCCTTACGTGCTCTTCTGGTAAAGGTGGTAAATTCATTTTCAGAGGTTTGGAATTGAATCGTCTGTAGCGGACACAGCTGTTCAAAATTTTCCGAATGGATTTTCGTCCCTTCAGAATCCAATACTTTCCTCGGAGATGGAACAGCAAAATTTGGTTTCCACAGTGCATTAGGGTTTTGTGTTTGTGCATGATCAAGTTCACTACAGCTGGATGATCTCCTGGCAAGACCACAGGGCACTTAAAGTCTTCGGTATTATCTTGGCGATAAATGGTTCGTGTTTTAATTCGGAGTACACACTTAAACCAAACGAGCGAAATTCTATCAGTCTGAGCGAAAAGTGAGCCAGTTTTCAAAAGTGAGCTTCTCCTTTAGGAGCGTTTTTCGATCACAAGAGCGGAGCGGAATATAACAATGAGCAGGGAGAGGGGAAATTCTCGGAAAAGATAGGAAGCGAGGAGAGGATTCTCAGAAAAAGGACTACGTAAAGAGCCCTTTCGCGGAAAAACCGGTCGATTTCCAAGGAAACAGATCGCTCCGCAGTGTATCGTTTTTTTCGCTCTTTGGGTTTAAGCGTGTAGGCCCTTTTCATCAATTATAACGTTCAAAGCGCGTAATCTTGGGTATGAAGGACCACCGAACACTTCTTTCTGGATCAAAAACAGGAACAGGTTTTCTGCATCTTTGATTTCTAAGCAGGAAAGAGTCGGGGAAAAACAAGTGTTGATCTTTCGGCAATTATTGCAGAACCTACGAATCCAGGCAAGCGTTCGCAAAGTCTTATGGTGAGAGGATCCATAATACCAATCACTCATATTTTCGCGCATAGAAGATTTCTGTAAAAGAAACAGAGACTCTGTAAAAAATTACGGAAGACTTCTGTAAAGCACACAAAATATTTCTGTAAAATTGATGAAGAGTCTGTAAAAAATTACAGAGGACTTCTGTAAAACAGACAGAGGATTTCTGTAAGATTGATGGATAATCTGTAAAAAATTACGGAAGACTTCTGTAAAACATACAGAAGATTTCTGTAAAATAAACGGAGAATCTGTAAAAAACTACAGAAGACTTCTGTAAAGCACACAGAAGTTTTCTGTAAAATAAACAGAGAATCTGTAAAAATTATGGAAGACTTCTGTAAAACACACAGAAATTTTCTGTAAAATAAACGGAGAATCTGTAAAAAATTACAGAACATTTCTGTTAAATATACGGAAATAAACTGGCGTCCTGGCTGACAGTTTTTTTCTGTAAATTTGACAGACTTTTTTTTGCAGTGAAGGTTTGTTCAAAAATCTATATGAATTTACAACGAATAAAGACGAAAAATTCAGGAACTGTTCCAAATTTATTCCACGAAATGCTACATATCTTTCACCAGATATAGAAAACGATGTCATTCGGATCTTAGCCGACTGTGCTCGTGAGAGTGTCGTTCACGATGTAAAAAGTGCAGATTTACCTTAGTTTACAATTTTGGCAGATGGTACGAAAGACAGAAAATGTAATGAAAATTTTGTTATTGGTATTCGTTACGTGAAAGATGGTAAAGTTTATGAAACGGCATTATGTGTGAAAGCTACTGCAGAATTAGATGCGCAATCTGTAGCGGATTTAACTTTAAATGTTCTGCAGGAAAATGGATTAACTACTGATCATACACACTTAACCCAAAGAGCGGAAAAACGATACATTGCGGAGCAATCCGTTTCCATGGAAACCTACCAGTATTTCCGGAAAAGTGCTCTTTAAGTAGTCTTTTTTCTGAGAATTCCCCCCTCCTCGCTTCCTCTTTTTTCTGAGAATTCCCCTACTCGCTTATTGTTACATTTCGCTCCGCTCTTGTGATCGGAAAACGATCCTAAAGGAGAAGCGCACTTTTGAAAACTGGGCCAAAAATCGCTCCGGCTGATCAAATTTCGCTTGTTTGGTTTAAGCGTGTATACTTAATCAATGTTATGATGACACTTAATCAATGTTATGAGCTTCGGTGATGAATAGAGAACAAGGTGGACTTCAAGCGATAATACAACAACAGCTGAACCGATCTATACCTTATGTTCATTGCTGCAATCATCGTCTCTATTTAGTTACAGTGAAAGCAACACATGATGTTCCGGTCATTAAATAATTTTTGATCAGTGTTCTATGCTATACATATTTCTTAAACCTGGTTGTATAGCAAAAAATTACGAACTTCATGCATTGAGCCGTCTTCTGGAACAACGTTGGAGTGGACACTTGCATGTCACAGATATAATTTATAATAATTACAGAGCAATTGTTAAAGTTTTAAAATTCATTGTTTCTAGCAGAGAATATGATGGTGCTGATGTAACAGAAGCTACTGGTTTACTTATTGTTATCACCAAGCACAAGTTTCGATTTTGCGTAGTTTACATGAGAAAAATATTAAAAACGTTGGAACCAGCTGATAAACAATTACAGACACGTGAAACTAGTCTTAATGATTCCTCGAAAATAATAGAAGCTGTACCAGAATCTATTAAAAATAAGCGAATTGACGAAAATTATGAAGAAATCAGTCACTTTAGTACTGCTGGAGATTTTGACATCGCAAGTGAATCGGAAACGGAAGAGCAAGTTAAAAGACGAAAAATACCCATTTCATCCCTTAGAGATTTTGTCACAATGGAAACAGTTCGAACCAACCAATATAATGATTCATTGAAACTTTGAGACTATTGTCGTAATCTTAACTGAACTGACTTGGCGATTCAGTGAAAATAAAACTTTGTTAAAAGCCATTGCAGCTGCAGAAGAATTAGAGTTGGACAATATTCACTACTTGTCTTCCTCAGAAATTGCATTGCTCTCTAAAGCAGAATTGACAGCGGTTAAATCTTGCTTGGCGAAGTTTGAAAACTGCAACATTTTTCAAAAAATCTTTGACCAAGAAGTTGCATTTGAAGATACATACAAATTATTAGCAATTTCGCGTATGTTCGGATACAGCACCGCTGTATGTGAATCGACATTTTCTGTCCTTTACCGAATAGATCGTGTACAATGATTATCAGTGACACACCAGCGATTAGCAAACTTGGTTTTCCTTGCGTTTGAAAAAAATATAACCAAGAATATCGATTTACAAAAATTTTTGAGGAAATTCAATGAGATTAAAAATAGACGACTGCAATTGTTTTGATTTACATAATATATTTAAAAATGTGATATAGTTTTCAAAAATACTGGCACTTGATATTATAATTTGAAATAGAAGTTAACAAATTTAAAGTCACCGTGCCTAAGTGAGATACAATTTCTCATAGGTTTGTCACATTTAGTGTAAATACAGTATTTTATTGGAGATTTACATAAAGTAATTAAAATATTATTATTTTAATTCTACTTTAATTTATTTATAGAAATTAAGCTATTATCTGTTATCTAAAAATACTTAAATATCACTATCACATTTAGCTTCTATTTTTGTCACATTTGCATTAATCGAACCTTAAATGAGATGACCAAAGTACTTAAAAGTGACCATACCAAAGCATAGTTTATGAATACTGTAGTTTTTCACATAAATGTATTATTTGTTTTCTATATTGTGTAAAGTTATGTTTAATTTTGTATAATAGTGCAAATTTGAAATGTTCATTATATTATTTAATTTTGGGAGTTCGAATAATTACAAGTAATTATTTTATGATATAATCAATATTAAAGGTAAATTTTCCATTCACATACGTTTAGCCTACAATTTTCTTTCTGCCTCACCTTTCATTGAAATCCTCTTTTGAAATTAATTTTTTCCCATTTTTTGATATCCTTGGGTAAATTTTTAAAGAATTTGTGTTCATAATAAGTTTTTCTTTATGACACTCTATTACAGTCATTTTTATTTCGTGTGTTCACATCTTCCACAATGAACTTTGACAACCTTAATTTTTTCCATTTAAGCCGACGAGCTTTTACTTCTGGGAAGCCGTCAGGACTTTTTGGCTTTTAATAATTTATTGAATTATAAACTTATGCAAATATTTATTATAGAAATATAGATAAAAAAGTTATCATTAAAAAATATATGATATATAAATGCCATCCCCACTTAAGGTGGGGTGCCCCCCCCCCTGAAAAAAGAGGGCGCCCCCCTGAATAGAAAATCTGGCTACGGGCCTGCTGTCATGGCAGATGGCACAACAGATATTTCAGAGAAAATTCAAGAAGTGATTGTGTTATGCAAATGAAGGTGAAGTATTTGAAAGATTTTGGGGATTTTACAACCCTCAATCGCAAAACGCTAAAAGTTTGTCTGATTATATTTTAGAACAGTTCAGTATAATTTTGAAAAATGATTTTGATAAACTTATAAGTCAAACTTATAATGGTGCAGCTGTTATGAGTGGCGGGAAGAACGGAGTGCAAGCCATAATTAAAGAAAAATATTGCAATGCTCATTTTACATACTGTTATGCCCATCAGTTGAACTTAATTATGAAAAAATCAGCACACAAAATTTAAAAGAGCTCATATTTTTCAGCAGTTTACATGGTATTCCAGCGTTTTTTTTCACGATCACCACAACGCCTCGCAGCGTTAGATTTAGTTAATTAAAGGAGCTCCAGTACAAGCAGCTTCAGGACTTCTACGGATGCTTAATGACGAAAATTTCCTCTTTTGGCTGTCATTTTCCCATCGTATTATGCCTCACGTTGACTTACTGTATGATCATCTTCAAAGCCGCAATGCAAATTCTTCTTCTATTCCTTTAGCATTAGATAACTTTTACCGTGCAATTTATCTCATTGGGAACGAAGAAACCTCATCCCAGTCAGAAGTTTTAGAGCAAGCACCTCAACTCAAAAAGCGGAAATTAAGTGAAAATTTAAACATTGTAGCTAAAGAAGTCTGTGTCACCATTTGTTTTCAAGCAAAGGAACGATTTACATTTCTTGGGCACCTTTCGGCAGCAAAACTCTTAGCGTGCGAAAAATTTTGTGATTTTTCAAAGACTTTTCCTTTAAGAGTTAGAGGAGACTGTGTTAGCATACACTATGTTAAAGAAAGAAAAGCTCAAAACTGAACTTTCTGTTTTACAAGAACGACAGGAGTTTTCTAGTGTCTCGGGAACTTTGAACCTTCATCAGGTTATTGTAAATCAAGGACTTCAAAATTCACTTAGTGAAGTGAGCTCTTTGCTGAAAATCGTTCTCAGAACGCCGACGACAACTTCAGAACCAGAGCGCTGCTTCTCTACGCTGAAGAGAATAAAGACATTCTTAAGAAGTACTATGCTAGAAGAGCGTTTATCAGCCCTATAAATGTTAACCACAAGTGAGGACTTAATACGAGGTACAACCCTCTCCAAAGTGATTAATTTCTACCAGCCATGGTGGCTGGTAGGGCTTATTTTTTACCAGCCATTTAGACCAATCTACCAGCCAAATTTGTAATAAAGATATATGCATTAAATTTATTTTAGCAATTTAATTTTTCGTTGCAAGGAGACAGAAAGAATAACTAAAAAAAAAAAAGAAAACAATGAGAAATTTGAAGATTTTTAATTATTTCATTTTAATTATATTTATTGTTTATTACAACTTTTTTTACTGTGAGATAGCCACTGGCAGTCACTAACGAGTATATGTATTATGCCGTTTTTTCTCATCTTTTGTATCGTTCCACCACAGAGTTATTGCTGAACCTGGGTCATACTCATCAATAGACCCTCCGTTGCATTTTATCATCATTAGATCATCTAATGATTCTTCTGCAATTGATGAACGAAAAGCAGTTTTAATTCGGTTCATTGCAGAAAATCCCCGTTCACATGGAGCTGTGCTCACAGGAACTAACTGGATCAATTCCATAAGTTTTAAAATCTGCGAGTACCTCCCGGTTTCTTCTGCAACCAACCGGTTATATAAAGAATTGAAAGAAACTCTTTGTGTCGACGAGGAAGGAAAACTCAGTCTTTTGAGCATCACTCGCCATTGTGGCGAGTGGACCTAAACTTTTACCAGCCAGTAAGGATTTTTTAATCGCCATTTGGCGAGTGGCGAGCGACATTTGCGAGTGTTGACGAGGTATAAAACATTTTAATGAAAGAGTTATTGAAGAATTTGCTTGTCTCAAAGAACGAAGAATGTGTTTTGTATTTGAGTAAATGTAATTACTCTGTGCTATAGTCTTCTTTCTTTAAATTTTCGTTTACTGAGCAAAAGTTATTGGAATATTATATAAAAGCAGGTAAAAGAAAGTAAGTGAATGAAAACGCGTTTTTATCAATTTGGAGCTTTAAACTGTAAGTCCATAGGAACTATGAATTCTCTATATATACGGGTGTTTCTAGATCGCTGCGCTGACCATCGTTTCTGAAGTCCTACGAAGTAGCACTACCACCTGTCTAACTCACGAGCCGCTACTGCAACTGCCCCATCATCTTTCTTAGGCCTAACTTGTGAAAATAAAAAAAATCTTCATTGAATAAAAAAATTAAAAATTGTTATAAAGTTACCTGAAGGTTCATATAATATTTTGCAATAATTAACTTTATCTTCATAGTTAAATTAAATTATGTTTCCACTTGAAGAATTCAGTGATAAAATTACATACAACTGTTGTATCTTTGCTTTAGCAGGTGTTGTATTACAAGACTTGCTAAAGCAAAGATATTGTCATGGCAGAAAAACGAAATTGCTTATAGCTTTGAAAATTTGACAGAGAAATAGGATTGATACTACCATCTATTGAGAAATTTTCAAGATTTTTTATTGTTAATTATCTTAGTATAAAGACTATGTTCAAATCTGCCCCACTCTCCCCTATATAATTTAAGTATGGATGTACGGATATTTGTAATATACGGCTACTGCCAATTATCCGGCATATTGGCCGGATGCAGTATGTTTGCCGGATATCCGTTGCATTCCTATTTTAAACCTTTATTGTTCACATGAGTTCGAACTTGTCTGAAAGCATTGTATAATGTATTGTATTTAACTTTGTCTACTAAGATCTTTCCCAGGTAGATTTGAAGGCAATTTATACACCTTTTCGGCAAAATAGCTAGGCATCTGTACAGTTCGTTTTGCATTAACAAAACAAAAATCTTTTTTTTTTTTTAAATTTCTACCAGAACTGTACTATACACAGTCTCAATACCAAATAAGTATTGAGACTAAAGGGAAGCCTTGGAAAATTCTTGATTATAGGCGCAACTCGGAATGGGGGGTTCTTTAAAGAACCCCCCAGTGTTAATTAACACTGATGTCGGCATGCTATTTACAGAATTCATACACACACACACACAAATTATGAATCATTGTGAAAGTAACACACCGAGATTGATTATCCGAATCATAGAGGCCTAGAACAGGGGTAGCCAACTTTTTATATATCATGCCCATTATTATTATTATTTATTTTTTTTCCACGACGAACTCAAATGCGCCATACAACTTGAATCCTTTTTTTACTTCTTGCGCGTTCACGGTTTGAGTAAAAAATAGGAATACAGATATTCTTTAGTTTAAGGGATGAAAAACAATAACATGTGAACATGAGATTGAAATTATTCTGAGGAAGAGAATTCTAGAATTAATTTTTCAGATATTTGGAAGGGGATCAAAGTGGATTCGATTTTTGATGACAATGTATTTTGGAATGTGCAAATGGTTCTTTTTGACGTGGCATCACAAATTATATTTATAATATCACAATTAATAAAAAAAATGAATTGGCGATTTTTCCTTTTCAAACAAAAATTTTGTGGGGCCTGTGCTTACTGGCGCTAAAGGAATATCAGGGCCTTATAGACTACCAGCGTTACTTTCAAACTAAGGACATCTTCAGTTCAGAAGTTTTATGGATCCAAACCCTTGCACTTCCATACAACGTTTACATCGATCAAACAAGTTGTTGAAAGAACACTCAATGTTCTGAAGGTGCACCTCTTTCAGTTTGTTGGTCGAAGGGCAATGATATGGTTGACAGTGCACCGGCTCACTGTGCACTACTCCTGGAACACTTTTGTGAACGCGAACACCTACTATAATCACCTGATTTGACACTTGAAGACCTTTTTCCATTTCCGAAAATTAAATGTACTTTAAAAAGAGAACGCTTCAGTGACATTGGGGACATCTTTAGGAACCGTGACCAGCAGACTGAAGGAAATACACAATCAGGACTGTCAGCGTTATTTCAGAAACTTTTATGAATCATGTGGACGTTGCATGGGGGATTATTTGAACCCTTATAACTGCGAAACTTAAATAAAGTTATTTGTTTAGTTGTAATACTGATGCCGGTAATCTAATTATTTATTTGGCACACTGTGTATGGTTTATGACACTGCATGCTTGCAAAAATTGAGTCCACGTTGCCGTAAATTGTGATGATATGGGAAGATTCTTCAACGAATTTGTAGATACTACAAAACTCGTGTTTTCTTCTTTGTAACCCTGCCAGGTTTCCGACGAATATAATAAATACTGTACCCTTACCAGTTCACTCAACCTTCACAAATCCTTCTTCGCCGGTAAAATCTGCAAAATAATCAAGCCTACCGCGTCAACCTTAGCAAGCGTATATCTAGAAAACTCTATTTTAACTTGAATTAACCCTTTAACTGGTTAATTTTTTTTACAAGAAATGTTGACAAAAAGTCTTTTTTGTTGCATATAGTGTCCTGAAGTTAAAATTTCTGCTTTAAATCAAAACTCCAGATGAAAAGCATTTCAGTAGCATAGACTGAACAAGCAAACAAACCGGTTAGGGAATTAAGATCGTGCAGATTTCAGGCATGAAATTTATTTGCCAGTTAACTGACTTTACTAATCCAACATAATACAAGTTTGTGCTGTTAGAGTAAGCATAAGAAAGTTCATAGCTTAAATTTTGCTCTGGAATGTAAATTAGAATTAGAAGCTATCCTTCTTCTTTTAATAATACAACATATTGTATTGAACTATCTACTGCTGGTAGTACTGGAATACCGATCCTTGACTTAGTGTTTTATAAAAGAGAATACATTTTAATAATTCGATATACTATTCCTTTTCAATGTGGTGATGTTGTTTCATTGATCTTACACAATTCCTTTAAAAAATGTTTGTTGTTTGTTACATGCATGAAGGTCTGCGGTTATTCATGAGTGTATGAAAATACGTAAATAAGAATGTGTGACGGTTAAAGAAGTTTATTCAATAAATAATAATCAATATTAGAGATTCTAAAACTACTGGAAAATAAACTGGACACAAATATAGCTATGTATAAGCAGTACAACTTGCACATCGTAAAATAAATACATATACACAGGTGTTTTTTCCTCGGGAAGTCATCGGAATGAATGAAAATAAACAGCACTCCCTTTTTGGTTTTTTCAGAGCAATTTTATTTATTTATTTATTTTTTGTAAGGAAGTTCCGTTTATTTGTTTTTATAAATTTTTGAGAGTAAAGGGAAATCTCTTATTGTCATATATAAAAAAATGTATATTCAAATAAATGGGCTTCCCTCTATTCTTTAAGAACCTTTTTTTTCTTTTTTCAATCCTTTGTAGAACAGAATTGTGACATTCAAAGTCCACATCCATGTGTACATAAAAATATAGTTGCAGTCCCATTACAGGTGTCAGGTTCTGTCTCTTTTGCCGAGGTTCCTCAACAAGAGCTCGTTTTCGCGGATTCGCTGTTCGTTTTCATATTGCCGGCGCCTCGCCGTCTCCAGCTGGAGCCGCTGTCTTAAGACGTCCAGAGGATTGACGATGGACAGTGAGGGCCCGGTCCGCTTCCAGAGTGTGCTGCTAGAAGAGTCTGTGTCTTGGGGCCACCACCATGCCCAATTGTCTGAAACAAAAAGAAAAAAAAAAAGATAAATCATGCCGAACGCATCGATTATAAAATACTTCCCAACATAACAGACTTTATGTGTACTCAATCTTCTTCAGACTCTGAAGATGGTGACAGTCCAGATACCTTTCCTGTTAACAATCCAAACAGTACAGATTACGAGCTATTTTCACATAGCATGCATGACACTGACACAGGCAGTATCGCTCTTAATGATTAGGTTTTAATCAAGGAAGGTGAGTGTAAACGTAAGAAACGTACTCTGTTTGGGTAAATAATAAATTTAAATCAAATGGAATGCGAAGATCTGTACGTCAAACGACTGCGTCCAGGCTTCAAATTTATACGTTCTTTGGAAACATACGTTTTTGAAAAACTCAAATTGTATAAAATGTACCACTTCCTCTTTCTTCAGGTGGTAAAGAAAGGGAAGCAGAAATGCTAATTTTTGTGTTCGATTTAGATAAATTTAATATAAAGAGGAAAGCTATAGGCCAGGTCGGCTTGTCGGCGATTGCGGTGAGCCCCTGGCCTAAGGGGGAGGGGCTCTAAAAATGGATGTGCTACTTTGTAATAAGAGTAATTTGATAGCTATCTGAGTAATTTGATTATTTATTTCCCAGTAATCTTATGACTTTACGCAGTGGCACAGCAGAGGACCCCGAAAAATCAGCCCCCCCCTCCAAAATCTTTAAAATAGTTAAATATGGTTTTTAGGCATCCAAGCCGTTCAAACATACATATTTTAATATTCTGTTCCCTCTAATCCCCAGTAAAGGGCCCCTTTTCAATCTAGCGACAGGGAGCTAGTCTAGGATAGGGCTCGCCAATCGGGAATCGCAGGCTAACCTCTAATAAAAGTATTATGTTTTCATCTTATATATAAGCAAGCAGTTCAATTATAAATTTCTTCTTTCCACTTAAATTTCATATTTATGTGCTGCTCTAATGCTTATTATAAATTTAGATAAACATATATACTGAAAATTGAATTTTGACTCATATTATTTCAGTGTTTGTAAAGTGTTATTAAGTGTTTCATTGTACACTGATATATGGGGTACAGTAAAACACTGCCATACATTTACCTTTTGTAAATTTTCAAACGTAAAAATGCTATTTACAAACGCATAACAATTCATTTAGATGGAAAAAGAGTAGGTTAAAAGTGTACAGTAATTTTATTTCTGTACACTTTTAACACGCACCGCAAATTTGTGACCAGGAAAGAAAAAAAAAAAACAGTAAATTTTGTTTCATTGTACCCCGTCTTACTCCGTGTACCCGTCACTTTATCATGCAGGTACTAATTAGGAGACCAGCATTGTCCTCCTATCAAGGGATGGACGAAATGACAGCTAAATCCATGTCGGGAATCGAATCCGGACTCGTGGTGTGGTAAAATGGTTCTCTAGCCCAATTAGTAATCCGAGTTAATTTTGAGAATTTTCCAGCTTTCCTTATTTTTTAGTTTTCCTATATAAGAAAATACAGTATTAACCAAAAACCTTTAGCAAAAATTTGCTCGCTTTCTCTTAACCAGCAACTTATGCAGTGGCGGCTCGTGGGTTATTTAAATGGAGGTTCACAAAATAAATCTCGAAAAAATATGCAGATACGACGCACCTTACAAGTTGAAATATATTTGCAATTTCAGCAGTTAAAGGAAACTAATGCACGCAACTGAAATAAACAAGTAATCTTTGGTCTTAGATTTCGTCACCAAGAAATCTAAGACCACCTAAGTTTTAGCAAATGTGATGTCTTGATTTTTTATTTCAATGGATAATATTGGAAAATGTCATTGCTTTAGCTCCGAAACACTTGTTTTAATTCCTTGTCTTAATTATTTACAATAGTTCGTAAAAGAAAATACTGTCGTGAAAAATGATAAAAATAAAGAAAATAATAAGAAAATGAAAAAAACGGATTAACTCTAACCGAACATAACAAACCAAACGAAAAACCGAAAGAGATAACGGAAAAAATAAATATCATCCGTGAGCACTTTAAAAATGTGCGAACGGAATGATATCAGCAGCGCCTTACTTCTCCCGAAACTCTCTCCGCGTCTTTTCTCAGAGAGCTGTTCAGAAAGCCATTTGGCCGATCGCACGTGCGACGAAATATGCTACGGTACAGTGCGTTAGCTTATATTAAGCGTATTTAATAATAGTGGGGTGTGGGGGAGAGTAAAACTCACTTTTTAAATTCGCAAAAATCTAGAAGTGTACTTAATAATTTTTTTAAAATTTAATTTGTTGATGTGCTTAGTTTTTAGTTTTTCCTCTGGGTGTTGTTCCCTTGCTCATGTGCTCAAATGGAGGAGCCGCCACTGAGCTTATGCCTTTTATTTTTTCTCTTTTTGTGTAATATATTGATATTTTTCTATCCCCGTCAGAGATAAATATATCCAAGGTTCAACAATCATAACTACATATTTCGGTTTCTCACCTGCCAAATAATATTCATACGACAATATGCACATAGTCTTGAGCTGATAAACGTGTTTCGGCGTTAAGCGATGAATATCATCCTTTTTGTTTTTATTTACATATAATTTTGTCGACTGTTCCTATAGAGATGTTTAAAGATTTTGTGACCATTCTTTGGAGTTGAAACTTCTTTTAAAACATGAAATATATGTAACTTTAGCTGTGATACTAGGCCCCACTACGGCCGAGTGGATAAGACACTTAAAATGGTAGACGGCTGAAGTGTGAAGGTCGAGTGTTCGGGTCTGACCTGTCGTGCGGCTGTCGACCTAACGGTCTGGCACTTTGGTCGGTTTTCTCCAGATACAGCGTAAATACTCGTTAGAACCCCTTAAAAAGTCCTCCGGACAAGGCAACCCCCATCCTTGGCAGATAGCCCTTGCGTAGCTTTGCCATAATATGACACATTAGCAGTGATACAAAGTGTACGTATCTTTCTAGAATACGCATTTTTTTTTTTAACCTTTATCCTATTCAAATGAAAATTTTGGTTCTTTCCTTTTTTTCTTAATTACGTCGCATATTTTACTTGCACGAATATTAAAAGCATGAATTCCTCATCTTTTTTTTTTTTTAATAATCGAGTCAGAGTATTTCTTTTCGTAAAAAGCAAAAATATAGCCTCGATCCATTGCTTATTTTTGAGCGATATTTCAAAGAAAATATTCAAGAAGCAGACAGTCATTAAATCCTATTCCGAATAGATGCCACAAAGATTTTTCTGTTTATTCATTTAATTTTAATTCATGGAAAAAGTCAAAATCGTTACAAAGATGCAGCAACACACTCTGTATTTGCAAATAATCTCCGAATGTTTGTTTTACCTTCTTGTGGATCCCGAGCATTCGTGGTAAGAACGGAACAGGCGAGGCAGAACGCCATCAGAGACCACATGTCGCTGCAGAAGGATCTGTTGAGGAAAGAGTGACAATCAGCACAGATGGAAAATCTTTGAAAATAACTCAAGCATGAGATAGGATAACAATGAGCATAAGCATGATTACTTAAAAAAAAGAAAGAATATTCCAACCGTCGTCAAGTTGCTTCCTCATAGCGACATTATGGTAACTCAAATATCCCGATACTCTTAAGAGATTTGCCCGAGTATTGTTTATGTGCTCATAAGAATTGAAGATCTCCGTTATTTTCTCATTGAAAATATCATCAGAACTTAATGAAGTTAATATGCGACCAGCCCCAAAGTGCTCCTTTCAAATAAAGCAAAACAATACGAATAATCGAAATCGGCCTACTTAGTAAAAAATTATCTCTGAACACACATAAAGGAAAGTTGGTTAAAAATAAGATTCTAATTCCCATTGAATATTGAATAACAGCAAGGCTTGGCGATTTCTCACCAAAATATCTACGATATTTCCAGGCTAGGGAACTTTTATTTTGGCTTCAAACTAAATCGCCAAAAGTAGCCAGTTTTGGCGACTTCTGACAAACCACTATCACCACCACCGATGCCACCGACAGCCCTTAGACAAAGGCTTAAAAACATGTTTCTTTCTACTTTTCTGAATAATATCATCAGAACTTGACCAAATTAATATCTGACCACCCCAAGGCACTCCCTTTCCACTAAAAAACGAATCATTAAAATCGGCCCATTGTGTGACATACTGCTTAAACTGTAATTTGTGTAGGACTTAGAGCTTTTTACAAGGCTAGGAAAAGGTATTCTTTTACATTGCTGCCTGCACACTCAAATTTTGAAGTGCAGTACAGAGACGGCCCGAGGGGCGTGCGGGGGCCCAGGCGAAGCGCAAGAGCGGGGCCTCTATAAGCGCGGGGCCTTAGGCGATCGCCTACATTCGCACCCCCCTTGGGCCGGCCCTGTGCAGTAGCGTCTGATCTCTGAATTCGAACTGAGAGTGTTGGGGAAATCGAATGTAGTCACTCTACATTTTTTTACATGTTAGAAGACTTTCACGCTGAATTGAGGAAGCTCTACACTTTTGTAACAGACTATTTTTTCTTATCTCTCATATTTTTTTGAGACAGGGGCTTGAAAAATTCAAACCTAGCCTCCCAGTAACTAGAAACAGAGCGATCACTCTCCCTTGTGACAGCGCATGGTTTTTTTAACCAATGAGAGGTGACTTTAAAAGCGATTTGGGTGCAGTTCGTCTTTAGTCTGCACCTTCTATATGCATTTTTATATGCTAATATTTCTCACTTTCTTTTTTTTTTGTGTGTGTGTGAGGGGGGAAAAATCGAATTCTTCCGTTTAGAACTTACAGGTGGAAATTCTGTCGGAGATATATTTTCCAGAGGTTGGCAATATTTATGTGCATGTGCATGGAAAAATATACAACATAAAAAAATTTCACAGTTGGCCAAAATTTTGAATACGCTTTCTTTTTACTGGCTCACAAGCAAAACAAAAAAACAGTGGAATATGTTGAAACGGTTTTATTCGTCTTTTGCAAGGGAAAACGCTTCGCAGCTGCGACACATTTCGATTTGGGTTTTAAAAACTGAATTCTGTCGTCCCGATTGATTTGAATCTTCCTGAAAAGTTTTATTTTCCAAGGTCTTTATTACATTTATAAAAGCTAATTTCACATTTTTTTAATGCTAGATAAAATTCTATTACAGTACAAATTAAATTGATAAACTACCAACATAAAATCATATGAACACTCCTTAAATAACAACGACGACAGCGATGGTACTAAAATTAAAAGAATACCGGACTCAAAAAAGCAAACAGTTGGTGTTCATAAGAATTAAAATGTAAATAAAATAAAATAAAGGAATTAAAATACAAAAAGAGTTCTTTTGTACATGGAGAAAAAAAAATACCTCTCATCTAGAACGAATAGATGGTTTTTTTCTGTGTATCAAAATTTGAAGAATAGATCGTAGAATGATGCGTATAGCCCGTATAGGTGATACATACAGCTGGTATAGACGAAAAGTCAAGAATTTCTAGTATTCCAGCTAAACACAGCAGAATGACTAGTTTGTGTAACGAGAAATCATCGTTCGGTTTTTGGAGTGCTAGAATTACCATCTGTGAGTAGATCCGCTAGCGTACGGAACGATTTACAGATATTTTCGTCTGGGTACAAACACGAGCTTATAGAGGAGAGATATAAAAATTGGGCAAGTGGGCTCAGAAGTGTCTCGTTCTATGATCTACTATTTATAGGGTGTGCATAGACTCGTAAATTCTAGTTCCACCAATAATTCTAGATGATGGCATATTTTTTTCTCAGGGTAGATAACAGTAATAAAAAAGGACAAAACTCAGCATAAACCATTGGATAATTTGCTGATTTGTTAATAAAACAGTTACAGTTTGAAAGTTATAAAATACTTGCTGTAAAACAAAACACTAAAAGTCAATTTAGAACATTTTGAAATTCGTCCTTCAAAGAGTGTAGACGGCCATCCTCTCCCTTTTATCACATATCTTTCTCGAAAGAAGAAGAAAAACAAAGCTATAAATTTCTTGATTTAACCTTTTGAGGCGCAACCCTTTCCCAATGCTGAAAAAAGGGCAGCCGTTGCCATCCCTCGAGTTAACTACCAGCAAGATGGCGGACGATCAAAACGTTCATCGCGTGCCACAGTCCAAAGACCCTTTTTTGACGCAGCTGCATCAAAAAAGGGTCTCTAGATCTGTGGCATGCGATGAACGTTTTGATCGTCCGCCATCTTGCTGGTAGTTAAGTCGAGCGAAGGCAACGGCTGCCTTTTTTTCAGCATTGAGCAATCTATCCAGCTGTTCTCACATTCTTCCATTTTTCAGCAGATGTCAGTGCTGTTAAAAATAATCGTGATAATTTTTCTACGGGAAATGACGTACTAAAAAGTAAAGGATTCTCGTGGAGCTATGTCACCCGCAACTATTTTTATAGAAATCAAATGTATTCTTCGTGACTGGCAACAGTCAAAACGACAGAGTTTGGTGTTCCCAGAGCGGGAACACTGCGCGTTAAAGGGTTAAAACGTAGCAAGTATGATCCTATGTTTAAAACGCAGCGTGCTTGTAATTAAAAACTTGTTGAAAATTTATTTGTTTGAATCTAATGAGTTAACTTAGTGATACACCTAATATCTTGGCATACCATTATACGAAAATATGTTTTCAAGGGAGCACCCGAGCTGTAAGCCTTATCTCCAGTGAGTCGACTGCAAAATTATGTTGCAGCATACATGTGTTTTAAGACACATAGTCTGTTCTAATTCTGTGAAAAGGTCACGTAGGAATTCGTCAAGTCATCGTTTACTAATTTAAAACGAAAATTGAAAATCGTGGAACGGGTTCTGTTCATCGAAACGAAAAACGTCTTTCAGATGGCATTACTTAACTCAAACTGTTCCGGAAATAGAATCTGAAAAACAATTAAAATTATGGTAATGATGCTCGTGTACAAGTTTGCGTTATTATTCTCTTCCACGAATCATGAATGTTCGAACCATAATTTACCTAATGATACTTCTATGTAAATTTGGATCAGTAATTAATCTACTAAAATTGATTCCGTTTATCTGAAATACTTGCTGTTATTTTTCAGAGGGGGGGGGGAAATCAAAAGTTACTGTTACCCGGGATTAAGGGGGGGGTGGGAAACTGCACTATTATTCAAACAAGAGTTTTGTTTTTATTTTTTATCAACAGTTTGTAACCATTGCATGGTGGAAATTTAAAAAATAAGTAAGAATTGTTTGCTAAAATAAACAAATGATTACGATGTTTCCCTTTTTACCTCTATGAGAAAGTCGGAAAAAAAATCTGCAGCAATGGGATGGGAAAGCAGACATCTGTTTTCTGGGAAAACTGGGAAATAAGCATTTCATAAATGGTTAAGTAAAAGAAAAACAGACCTTTGATCTGAATCGTAATGGCTGTTTCTGTGCACTTGTCTCCAGTTTTTTAGCTTTCGGTGAAAATAATTTTGCTGGTCATGCGGTTTTATGTATGGGTCATTCTCAAAAAGTGATACAATTTTCTCCATCGGCATGAGTTAATATTTTTTGCTTTTGTGGAGCTTTTAATTATTAACCCTGGAGCTTTTAATTATTAACGCGCAGTGTTCTCGCGTTGGGAACACCAAAATCTGACGTTTTGACTGTTGCCAGTCACGAAGAATAGATTGGATTTCTATAAAAATAGTTGCGGGTGACAGAGCTCCACGAGAATCCTTTACTTTTTAGCACGTCATTTCTCGTAAAAAAATTGTCACGATTATTTTTAACAGCACTGATATCAACTGAAAAATGTAAGAACGCGAGAACAGCTGGATAGATTGGCCAATGCTGAAAAAAGGGCAGCCGTTGCCATCGCTCGACATAACTACCAGCAAGATGGCACACGATCGAAACGTTCATCGCGTGCCACATATCTAGAGACCCTTTGTTTGACGCAGCTGGCTGTGCCTGCGCACAGCCAGCTGTCGTCAAAAAAGGGCAACGGCTGCCCCTTTTCAGCAACGGCTGCAATGGCTGCCCCTTTTTCAGCATTGGGAAAGGGTTGCACCTCAAAGGGTTAATGGCAAGGAAAGTGTTACATTTAGGAAAAGTTAACAGAACCCGTACACTTTTCACATTGTCAACGAAAAAAATTAATTTTGTTGCTTAAAAGAAATTGCCTACCCTGTTAAAAAAGAAAAAAAATGGAGGTTTAAATAAGCATTTCATTTTTCTTATATATATTACATAGCAGGTAACAGGCGCTATAACATTTAAATAAGTACAGTTGTCTAATTTATTAACTAAGAAATGCATATTCATTCATGACGCATGATTGGTCAACGGAGGAGATTCGTCTCCGCTGCGTTTCTTCACTGACGAGAGCCAACAGGTTAAACATTTGTTCAGGATTAGAATGGCCAAGCTAACCCTTTGAAGCGCGCACCACTTTCGCATCAATACAAGACCAACTGGATAGACTGCCTAACGCTGAAAAAGTGCAACCGTTGCGATCGATCGAATCGCCCATCTGACGCCACACAGCTAAAGAAGTTTCCTGACACAGCTGGCTGCGCTGGTAGTTCAATGGGTCGGTGGCAACGGCTGCACTTTGTCAGCGTTGGGACCATTAACCATACTTTTTTTTTCAACTAGCAGTGAAAGCTCTCTTGTGCACGCCCCTGACACTGAAGTATTATGAGTGAAAAAGAATTAGCGATACACTCGTATTAGCAAAACAGTTATGCGCATTAGATTACTATGACTTGTTTTGTAAGAATTACTTCTCAATACAAAAAAATGCCTTGAAATGAAATTTACGACGACGTTAGTCTCAATCGGTTGTCGAAGCGTCATTTTTAGTGGATTCTCGCGTCATCAGTTCTCATTACACTATCATTTCTTTAGAAATATAGTACATAACGCCTTCAGTATGTGACGTTTGAACATGACGAATGGCGCGATTACATTTCTGTTGTCATGACAGCAGCCACAGTAAAATTCCGATATGGAAATGTTTGCGATACTTATGTATAAAAAAGAAATATAGTTTATTTATAATTAAGCTTCTCTTTCACGGCTCTTGTAAGAAGATTGCATTTAATAGTAATGTTTATAACTATGTAAATGTATCAAATTTATGCTACGCAGTAACTTTTTTTTATCCGATATATTTTATAGGGTGACGTATGATTAAAAAATAAAATAAATGAATAACTTTTCATAGTGTACGAAAATTCCTAGTAGAAAAATGAGGTCTGCTCTTTAAAAACCCTTTAAAAATTAGAGAAGTTTAAAACGCCCGGGTTCGTGATAGCCGAGTGGTTCACGTAGGACTAGTAATCGGAAGGTTCGATTCCTGTATGACACTGAAGACGTCGTCGTCCATCGTGTGTATACCGTGTACGTGCATGTTAAATGCGTGGTGGCATGCTAAGTCCTCTCAGCGGTCTCTATCAGTTTCCGAGGGGTGGCAATATTCAGAAGTCCGTTCTCCTTATGATGAAGCTCCAAATTGTGGCGAATAATTCCAAGAAGGACGTACGTAGCTTTAAGCGGTACATTCGGTGACGGGAGCTGTCCTCTCCTGGCAAACAAAGAAACAAAATATTCCCGTCTAAAGTAACATACTTATCATTTAAAAACAAAAGAACTGTCACATATTTGATTTATAGGCAGTGATTAACGACGCTTTGCCAGCAATTTTGCCATGCTTAGGGAAGTTCCAAACGCGCATTAGTCTTTGAAGGACCCGTTGTACTGGCTGGCAGAAGAAAAGGGGTCGCTCTTTGCAACGATGGGAGGGAACAGGTTAATCACTGCTGAAACAGTAGTACAAGCGCCAGTAATGCCGTGTTGGAAAGTGTTTTACAATAATCTATGCGCTCGGCTTTGTATTTGTTGCCTTTCTTTTTCAATTCAGACATAAAAATAGCCATGAGCTTTTCATTTCAGCATGGAAAGAAATGAACTCTCTGTATATTTTCTTCTTTCAGTGGCTCTGTCCCTTAGTTCATTTGAACAGTTCAGAGTATTAGTGTTCTTCATGACAAAAGGAGGGGAGGCCGTGCATGGATGACACACACACACGCCACTGATCGATTCATTCCACACCTGCTGGCATCTCGTGCCAGCCAAAGGGACGGTTGTCATCTTTGGGTTTCGATACAAGTGGCTCGGTTTTCTTTGCTCTCAGATAGTGGCGGGGGCGACGAAATGGAATCCCCCTAAAGCAGGTCCACCCAACAAGAGCCATCTTGTTGCTCCTATGTGTCCAGGGCCTGATTATCGCACAGTACATACAAATGATCGAAGCAAATTTAACCCTTTAAAGCGCAGTGTTCCCGCTCTGGGAACACCAAACTCTGACGTTTTAACTGTTGCCAGTCACGAAGAATAGATTGGATTTCTATAAAAATAGTTGCGGGTGACATAGCTCCACGAGAATCTTTTACATTTTAGCACGTCACTTCTCGTAAAGAAATGGCCACGATTATTTTTAACAGCACTGACATCTGCTGAAAAATGGAAGAATGCGAGAACAGCTGGATAGATTGCCCAATGCTGAAAAAAGGGCAGCCGTTTCCATCGCTCGACTTAACTACCAGCAAGATGGCGGACGATCGAAACGTTCATCGCGTGCCACAGATCTAGAGGCCCTTTTCTGACGACAGCTGGCTGTGCCGCACAGCCTAAAATAAACTAAAGACTAAAATGTGCCCCATACATTCATGAGGTGGCATGCAAAATTTGAGAACTACCTTAAAAAGTGACTGAAATATGAAAATAAATATAGCGCTGACTTAAACCACTTTTCAGTGGATCTCGAAGGGGAAAAATCACATCGAATGATCGGATTTCATGGGTCGTACAGAAATTAGGACAGACATTTTTCTTTTCCCCACCCTAGCAATAAACGACTGCATTCAGGTTCCTGTGTAGCCTCTGATTACCTTTGCTTATGTATATAAATTCATAGGTAATAAATAAATGTAATTTTTTTAAAAATAAATGTTGGTGGTTCTTTTAAGGATGATAGCTCACAGTAGGATTTAAAAACGGTATGTTAACTCAGGAGTTTGGCGACCGCTGCTTTATGTAGTATTTCTGGATTGCCTTGAAAAAGCATTTAGTAACAAAATTTGCAGTTATGTTGGTGTTTTATCGACTGAAGTATCCTTTTCTTTCCTATTAGTTTCTTGTAATAAATAAGTCATAACGTAAACCCAGCGTAAATTTGGAGAACAAAACCTCTATCCGGTGACAGAACGCGGTGCATTTGAACCCACCATTGAACCTATTTTTAACCTGTTCGACCTCCTCATTAAAATGACGCAACATAGGTTAAAAGATGAGCAGTCTTCTCTGTTGCACCTTTTTAAGGATGAAAGTGAACAGGTTAAACATGGGTTGTGAATATTAAAAATGGAAACGTTAAAAAATAATTATAAATAAATAAAAAATTTAAAAAAAAATCTCGCTTTCATATTTTTGATATGCACTAAAGTGCTGTATCTTAAAAGCGTATCATATCCATGCATCGTCCCTATTTTTGTTCCTTATTCCATTAAATTAGAAAGTGTACCATTATTCAAGAGCGTGGCTTATTTTTCTTCTCTGCTACATAAAACACTTCTGGTGGCCTCGAAATCTATATTAAAATCGCCTACTGAAACTGTTTTACAATCTTCGCCTGGCGGATTCTAACTATACTTCGCCTTTTTAATAAATTGTAGGGTTTGCCAGTTTCTAGCCAAACATGGAAGATACTGCCAAAGTTGGTTCAGTTTTGAGGATTTATTTTTTGACGTCTAACTTGGCGATAAATCATTGGACATTGCAAACCTTGGCAACTTTCAACATTTTATTCCCCCGCCCCCTCTTCGCATTATCTGGCAACCTTATTGAAAAACTAGAAGACCGTTATGGGGGAAATTACAACGGGCGCTAAAAAATACATTTGATAAAACTATATCTACACTCAATATATTTAATCTTCGTCCACCTAAAATAAATAACTTCGTATTCAATCTTTATTATGTACCCAAGTCGAATTTCATGCTTTTCTCTAAACGCGCGGAAATTTATCGCATTCGGGCGATTTAGTTTTGTGTACGCAGCCCCTCTTATATCGATGATTCAAGCAGACGATCATTTTAACGAAAAACAAATTAAACTATGTTATCTGGAAAAACTCTTTAAAACGTACTGAAATAGCACTTTACCTTCAAAGCCTGATGACCGTGACTTCAAATAGTACGTCATAGTCACTTGCAGAGCCTAAATTTGTCACGCAAATGATTAACATGATTAACATTTATTTATCTTTATTATTAACATTCATTACTACATTCAATATGACGTCATGCCAACTGCGGCAGCAAATTCTGTCGCACAAATGATTCACTTTTTTGACTCTCAGAAATAAAATGGAGCTGAAAATAGCAAAGACTTAAAAATGGGGGATCGGGTGGATTTTCAGATTTTTTAAAGTAGCGTAGATTGCTTTCTATATTTTTATGCATAATTATGAAATATTTCGAGCGGATCGTGCAAACGGGGTGTAGAAGTTATTACGCTTTTCTGTTTTTTTAATCATTTTGAACATTTTAATCTTCTCGGAGTAATGGGGGGAGCGGTTTGCTCGGAATTGTTAGAGAGTCAGGGATCAGCGTATCTATACAGTTGAAACAAAAATGTGTCGACGCAAATCAACCCACAAAAATAGGTTCGCGGAAAACCCGGAGTGAACAAAATAGCACTTGTGCTAAAAAAAAATAAAAAATGAAAAAGGTTCCATATCTTTGATAATATGCCTCGTCCTATTTATCGGCTCTCTCTTCAAGCTCTATCTGCCACTGATATTGTGAATGCATTTTCGCTACAGTACCTCGAAACTGTTGAAGAGACCCTGGCAACAAGATGTCGGACGAAGAGAAAAGGAAAAGTTTTCGGATCGCAAAGTGTTTCGGGGTCGCACAAGAAAAGGACCCAGCACTCGAACACAGTTTCCAGGGAGACCACCCGAGCATTTGTTCAGGGGCGTGCGGATGGGGGAGGATGCACCTGTCCAAGGACAAATCAATCGGAGATGAAGCGAAAAAGAAGTGGACGGAGATATTTCTCCCATCCTCTAAGTGTGTAAAGGCCAATAAAGCAGGCACCTTTGATAGAAATTTATTTCCGATGACACGAGCCGAGGAAAGGCTTATTCCATATAACTCGCTCTCACTCTGATTGCAGCGGGGTCAGACTGCACGCTCAGAAAAACTCGTCTTTAGCCCTTTGAGGCGCAACCCTTTCCCAATGCTGAAAAAACGGCAGCCGTTGCCATCGCTCGACTTAACTACCAGCAAGAGGGTGGACGATCGAATCGTTCATCGCGTGCCACAGATCTACAGAGCCTTTATTGACGACAGCTGGCTGTGCGGGTCTCTAGATCTGTGGCACGCGATGAACGTTTCGATCGTCCGCCATCTTGCTGGTAGTTAAGTCGAGCGATGGCAACGGCTGCCCTTATTCGCATTCTTCCATTTTTCAGCAGATGTCAGTGCTGTTAAAAATAACCGTGACAATTTTTTACGGGAAATAACGTGCTTAAAAAGTAAAGGATTCTCGTGGAGCTATGTCACCCGCAACTATTTTTATAGAAATCAAATCTATTCTTCGTGACTGGCAACAGTCAAAACGTCAGAGTTGGGTGTTCCCAGAGCGGGAACACTGCGCGTTAAAGGGTTAAATACTAACTTATTCCTCGTTTTTCAACGAATAATTTCCGTACTCCTTGGAAACGTTATACACTCATGTCCATAAATTAAGGATAATTCAGAATCACACAGAAATTGATCTCTAAAATAAAAATTTCACCTGTGGAATGATCAAACACATCTTGAAGAAGAATATGCAAATTACAGGAAACCACCAGATGGCGTGGATGGTACGTCACAATGACGAGAGTGTAAGAGAGGGGTATATAAGGAATGGTGGCAAAGAAGTAAAATTGTTCACAAGCGCTGTGAAAGCCTTTCAGTGCAAAAACCGCATAGTTATGGCACAAAGGAGGCATTTGGATGATGTTTTACGTGGCAGAATTATCGGACGACTGGAATGTGAACGTACCCAGCTGGAAGTATCCGAGGAACTTGAAATCGCCCAGAGTGTCCTCTCCAGGCTTTGGCAACGATTCCAAGATGATGGTAATGTGAGTAGACGTTACAGCACAGGTCGCCCCCGAGTTACAACGCCGAATGAGGACCGCTATTTGGCAGTTACTGCCAAGAGAAACAGACGGAGTACAGCATCAGACCTGTCTCGTCAGCTCTCTTCAGCTACCGGTACGACAGTTTCAAGGCAGACCGTGTACAGACGCTTAGGGCACATTGGTCTATATGCTCGTAGGCCTGTCAGATGTGTTCCACTTACCGCAACTCACTGTCGCCTGCGATTAACCTGGAGTAGAGAGCATGCATTGTGGACACCGCAACAGTGGTCTTGTGTGATGTTTTCCGACGAGTCCAGGTTTAGTTTGGAGTCTGATTCTCGCCGGACATTCATCTGGAGAGCGCCAGGTACCCGTTACCACCAAGAGAACACCATTGAAAGACACCGTTACGGTGGTGCCGGATGGCTCGTTTGGGGAGGAATTATTCTTGGTTCCAGAACTGACCTGCATGTTCAGAGTGTAACGATGACAGGCCACATCTATCGGGATATCATTCTGGAACAACATGTACGTTTGTTTCGGGGCGCCATGGGTGCTAAATTTGTGTTTATGGATGACAACGCCCGTCCTCACCGTGCAAACATTGTAGACGAATGCCTTCAATCGGAGGATATCACCCGTATGCATTGGCCAGCATACTCACCGGACTTGAATCCAATAGAGCATGTGTGGGATATGCTTGGCCGACGAATTGCAGCCCGTCAACCCCCTCCCACCTGTCTACCGGAACTTCGGAGTGCATTGCTTGATGAGTAGTGTAATATTCCCCAAGATCAGATTGATCATTTGATACTCAGCATGCCTAGGCGTTGTCAGGCCTGTATTGCATCGTCCGGGAGAGATACTCCGTATTAACCATCCTACTAACTATGTTATACTGTTTTTTGTAAATAGGTTCTTTTTTTAAATTTGGTCAAGGGAGTAAAACTTGCAATTTTTATTAATTATGTCAAACATATAGCATCTTTTTTGCTCTTTACTTTTTGTTTAATAAATAGACTTTACAAATAAGTCAAATTTGTTTTGCTTCTTTCTCTTTCTTTGCCTGAACTTCTTTATCCTTAATTTATGGACATGAGTGTATTTCCGTGAATTATAACTCCAAACGGTTAGGTTGGTGGACGCGACCTGGTTTGAACCAGGCACCTTCCGTCTACCATTTCGTGTGACTTAACCACTCTGCAACGGTGAGGCAATGCAAACTTTTTTTGACGGTCGTACTGGAATTCTAGGTGTTTGTAAAGGGAAACATTGCAATTTTTTTTTATTTCTAAGTAATGTACAGACAAAAGTCTAATTTTTTTAGGATAGATTTAAGAGCTTTGCTGTTTATCCTATGTATGAAATTTAAAATATTTCATGTTTTAAATCTATGTAAGCCCCTTCAGTATTCGGGAAAACCTTGACCTGAATATTTCCATATTTTTTGATAGGAAGACGGGCATTTTTTAAATTAAAGGCAAAGTTATATTAAATATAACTATGGAAACTTTAGGAACATTTTAAAAAGCTAGACTTAGCAAATTTTAGAAAAATTATTTCCGGGTCATAAAATTACTGTAATAAAATAAACATTTACCCTTTAAAAATACTTTTGCAATTGGAAGTATACACGTATGCATAAGGAGGCCAAAAATAAAGTCTCGGAAAAGATTTTTCAGCTTACTCTGTATATGTAAATGTCTGTTATTAATTACTGATGATTAAATAACGAAATAAGTAAAAATACTAATAATACATCCTATACATTTTATGGAATTAAAAATAATAATTTCAAAGGAAAAATTTTCAATTTTATTTTAAAGGAAATACACTGGAAACGAATTAGTTTTAAAACCTTTCAATTTTTACAATAGAAATAAGAAGCAAAAGAAAGAAAAAATGAAAGCAGGTATTAAAAAGGTTAAAAAACCGTTATGAAATAAGCTTAATAACACAGAAAAAAATATATTTATATAGTTGTGTGTAGTACCCGGAACTGTGTAATCATTTTGTGCGATAAATAAAATGATCAACAGTGGAGAGAAAATTTTAATGTACATAAAAGTGTTTTTTTTTTTTAAACTGCAGTATTTAAAATAAAATACTGTGCCCATAAAATAAATATTAAAAATGCCCTTCGCATTCTCTTTTGGAGCACTCATTTAAAATGTTTTTCGCTTAAAAAATGTTCTTTTATTTAAATTTTTTTTACTTTAAAAATTTCTATTAATTTTCAGCAGAGTCCGTGAACTACATATAATGAAAAATGTGCCCTCAAATGTTAATAACGATAATGCATCTTTTCACAACACTTTTTTGTTTATGTTCCCTCTGCGTTCAATGGGCGTATAAACACGATACCTACCCCATCTTTCGTTCCCACGAAACTGCTTGATCTCGATGTAAAGCAAAAACAGCTCTACATATATGATCTTTTCCAAGACCGCCGTATGGTTAAAATCGTTTTCATATTTGTTCTGTAAAATAAGGGAGCAATCCTGTTCTGACTTATTAAAATTGAAAAATTATCCAGTTTTGTATTCCACGGTGTTTGATGAAATTAATGAATTTTATAAAATATATTTTTTTTAATTTTACTTCGGGACAAAAAATCGTCTCGGTATAATAACTGAATAATAAATACACTGAGAAGCGAGGTTTTGATTCTGAATATACCACTGAATAGAAAACTTCTTCAATAAAAGAGACACAGAACCTTATTTTGATCTTGTATTTTATTCATGGACAGTGCTGCTTAATTATTTAAAAGATAAAACCGGAAAAATTCAAGCGAAAATTTGTAAAATTTGTTTTTAAAAACATTAATTATTTATTGTCAATCTGCTGTATTTTTGAAACTATCGACGGGTAAAAATTCAATTCAGTTTTATTCGCAGAATTAAAGATTTGGATAATATAGTTTTGCCTGATAAAAAAATTTCAAGTAGTGGATTCGTTAGAAAACAATATGATGAATAAATGTTTTAAATTCACGATTACTAGATGTACGTACATAATTACTCGAAAAGATATTCAAGTTTAAATCAAGTTTCTATTCCCTAAAATAAGAATAATTTATTAGCTTTTTTAGTGAAAAAATAAATACAAAATAATTTGGAGAAAAAGGGTTTCGGTTTCATTTTATTTATTTATTATTTTTGCGGATGGGGGGGGGGTTGATTTGATTTTATTAAAATAAATCTACACGAGGGCTGTCTGCCTAAGGAGGGATGCCTTGGGCGGAGGACTTTTCGAAGGGGCTCTAACGCGCATTCACGTTACATCTGGAGAAAACCGCTCTAAACTCTATACCGTTTCAACAGCCGTGCTTCAGGCCTGAACTCAGGGCCTTCAAACTTCGGCCATTTACCATGTTCAGTGTTTCAAAAATTATGACTTTGAAGTATGTCAAAGCATTCGTCAGATAAAAGAGTAACGGCTATGCTTTAACCTAAGCAAAAGGAGCCATAGTATCAGAGGAAATGGGCATCAACATTGTGATAGTTTTGGCTCATGGGAAAACATCTTTTCGGATGAAATACTCCAGTGCCGGGAGCTCACCCGACTCATAATTATGGAGAACAAAAAAAAAAACAGTCATCCAGTGGATAGCTGGCCACTGTGGCGTGTACGGTAAGGAGAAAGCTGATTTCCTTGCCCGAAAGGGTGCTCAATTACTTCAACTAAATTGTCGTGTTCTAGGCTATCTACCGTTATTTAAAACTCCATGTAAAGTACATATCGAAAATGTGGGCCTTTACTCGGCTACGAGAAAGAATAAAGAATAAAAATTGGTGTGAAGTGGAGCTAGCTAGAAATTACACCAGATAAGCCTGCAGTGGCCCTTTTTCGACTCTGAAGGGGCGGTGACTGCCTGGAAGAACATTTGTATCATTTACGTATGTTTGACCATTCTTACTGTCGTCTATGTGATTCTAAAGAACCTAATGAATTGGGGGGGAAAGGACCATCGCTGCAGGAGAATTCGAAGGACTTGACCCCGATTGCGCAAGATATTGATGTGCAAGGGAGCTTTTGGTTTTTGAGACCTCGGCCTTCGTTCTTCTTGTATTTTGGTGTTTACTGTTTTTTTTTTTTTTTTGTATTCTCTTCCATTGGAAAAAACCAAAAAACATTGTGATAGTAGTCGCATCAATTAACGCTTTAACGCGCGGTGTCCCCGCCACGAGGGCACAAAACTCTGACGTTTTGACTGTTGTCAGCCACGGAGAATAAATTTGACCTATAAAAAATACTTGAGGGTTATATAGTTACACGAAAATCCTTTACTTTGTAGCACATCATTTCCCGTAAAAAATTATCGATTATTTGTAAAATTATCAGGATTGTTTTTAACAGCACTGGCATCTGCTGAAAACTGGAAAAATAAGATGAAAATATATTGATATAGAAGAACAACCGGATAGACTGCCCAATGCTGAAAAAAAGGGCAGCCGTTGCCCTCGCTCGATTTAACTACCAGCAAGATGGCGGTCGATCGAATTGCCCATCGCTTGCCACAGTGTTCTGTGCCACAGATCATTTTCCCTGCAATGTGAACATTCAAAAACCCGTGACAGAAAGCAACGATGTGTGCAGAAAAATGAATCACTGCCGTCGCATCCTTGCAACAATGGAAGCGAACAGGTAAAACAGTAAGACCACTAAAATATTTATTTTGAATTACTGTCCTTCGAGACTAAATCTATAAGTGTTTTTTCATTTGCATAGTGAACTCTCACGACACAGACAAATTATAATTATTTATTACATATTTATCTATAATTATTTACAATCACGACAGAAACCAATTAAATGATCTTTATGAAGAAATTTAAAGATTACCATACAAGCCATGTTGCTTTAAATAAGAGAAAGAACGCAGTTTGCTGTCTGCCATGAGCACTACATTATCTAGGTATGCCATTGGCTGGGAAGACAGACAAATGTCTCAGTTGTTATTTCCTTGTTCAGAAGTTTATGCATCACCATTTGCAACTGCTCTATGCTACCACCATGTTTCTGTTTAAACATGATCCATGGTTTCCATTCCAAACTACTATCGTGTTCGTTAACATCAAAGTTCTTCAACTTCATGCAACACATGTTCTTCAACTACGTTTAAAGTTAAAAATTTCTTTATTCTTCGCAATACATAAGCTCACCGGCACAGAAGAAAATATGCAACATCTTGGATGAAATTTACAGGCCGAATGAATAGAATAACATCACGCGGGCCAATCTGATTGGCAAACCGCGTGATACCATATTACCATCTACAAAGATATCACCAAGTTTGAGAAATTGACCTTTCTTTATCCCATTAATTTGCAGCCACGTCTCAGAATAAACAATCCTTTCACATAAATAGCCCATCATTGTGAGTTTTTGTTTTTCGTCCAATGACAAAAAATCTGATGTGTCCAACACATGACTTCCTTGCACGTCTATTAGATCAAAAATATTTTCGACGCACTTCCTCTAAACTTATTTGTTTCAAAGAGATAAAAGATCAATAATAGTAAGGTTTAGCGATTTCTAGCCAAATATTTCGATATCGCCAAGCTGAGTTCAATTTGAAAGATTTCCTTCTGACACTTTATTTGGCGATATTTTACCAAAAGCCGACAAACTTGAGATAGTCTGCGAGATTTGGGGGATAGCCAAAGTAGTCATTGACCACAGACTTTCAATGAATTGAATGCATCCATACACCTCAATGTATTTAAAGTCATTTGGCTCATCCTGTAAATAAATTCTCAGTCGATTGCTGTCAAAAAAGTTATTGAAAACAGTTAGATATTACAATAGTTCTAAATACAAAAGTTCAAAATTCTACGGGTTAAAGTTTTAGAGTTATACAAAATACGAAATAATTTTTGGCGCCAAATTTGGCGATATTTCGGCGAAACTCGTCAATGTCGACGACATTTGGCGAGATTTTAAGAATGAACCAAACAATGACAGATTATTGCCAAATTTGGCGATATTTCGCCAAAACTCGCCAAGAACGATGACAAATGGCGATACTTTGGGCATGGACCAAATCACTGACTATCGCCAAATTTGGCGATATTTCGCCAAAACTCGCCAAGGTCGAGGACAGACGGCGAGATTTTGGGCATGTACCAAACAATGACTGTCTACAGTTGTATTATATTGAAGATGTCCATAGACATTAAGGGGTTAGGGGTAGTCAGAGGCGTGAAAAAATGCCATTTTTTATTAATTTTTTTTTTACTAGTAATTAAGTTTATTTCACATAAGTAAAAACATAGTATCATTTCATCATACTTTAACATTACTTCACTTAAATTTAAAAAAATAATAATAATTATTTTACAAGTTATGGCGGTCTAAGTTGAACAGGTTTTAATAATGGGCCCTTGCGGTGACCATTACAGCTCCTTGGAGATTCATCTAAAATCAATGAAACAAAAAAGATTATTTTTATGGATAGATAATCTTGTGCCTGATCGAAGCTTTTTTTGTTTTTTTCAAATTAACAAAATGGCGGTCTCTGGAAATTTTTTTGCAGATTTTCGGGAAAAAACCAACAATTAATTGTTTATAAAAAATCGATGTTTAAAAAAAAATCCTTCGATCAGGCACTAGCGTTTTATGTTTTCTAAAAGCTGTATAAGTTTCATTCAAATCTATCGAGCGGTTTTTGAGTTACAGTGGTCACCAGTTCAAAAAACATAGTTTTGAGAAAAACGCATTTAAAGTTTTACAGTCGATTGATGTACAGTAATACGAATAATTTCAATACTTACACTGAGTCATCTATTCCTGGACCATATAAGAGTTCTTCAGCCGTTGTAGAACTTTCTAAAACATCAATTTGTTGTTGTCTACGTCGCATTCTACCTTCGCGAGTGTTGTCGTTAGCGCGCTGATCAGCTACTTTTACTCGTGCACTATCGGTTTTTTCAGTATACCGATGCGAATTAGGCCCACAACTAAGACCCAGTGTGTTCATTATTACTAATAATGACTTTGTCCCTTCATTAAATATACTCATAGCTACGTATGCAGCAATTTGAACAATGGTAAAACTAGTATTGATAGTTTTTGGGCATATTTTCCGCACTAGTTGGTTGAAGCTCTCATTATTATTTTGATTAAATCCACCTACACATCTTGAAAGTAAATTTTCATTACTAAGATCTTCATAAATAGGCTTGATTGCTTTTAAAACTTCAGGAGGTAAGGGAGAATTATGCCGCTAGCTAATTGTTCTCGGAAATATTAGACCGCTCGAGAGCCTTTTATTCTTCGCTAAATAACTCGAAAGATATTTGTCGGATTCACTTCAAACTTTCAGAGAATATTTTTAAGATACTATACTTTAAGAAAATGCAAAAAAAAAAAAAAAAAAAAAAAAAAATCAATTTTTTGAAAATTCTGACTACCCCTAACCCCTTAAAGTACTGAAATTCTTTTCGGTGGTCCTGTAAATAAACTCTCCAGTAGATTGGAACCAAAAATCGAGATGCACAACTAGATGTTACAACAATCTTATATATGAAATTTCATAATAGTTTTTGAGATTTGAGAGTTAAATATGCACACACGTACACCAAAAGTCGCCAAGCTTGGCGACTTTTGGCATAGTTCTTGAGGGAGGTACAAAAAAAAAAAAAAAAAAAAAAAAAAGTGATTCTGAGTGAAGACGAATATCAGAGTTCAAAAGAATCAGAATGAAAAGGTTAATCTTCAGAAGTCATTAGAAAACTAAGATCCCTATAGTTATCCCTACATTTAGATTTTGTGATGATTTTTTAGATTTTTAGTAAAAAATCTAAAAAATTTTTATGATAAAAATTGATTTATAGAAAAGTAGTATTATATTTATAAGTATTATTAAAGTATTACATTTATATATTTTTATTGTGGTTAAGGCACAGCTAACGGCTATTTGCCTAACGGGAAGGTTGCCTTGGGCGGAGTGCTTTTTAAGGGGTTCTAATGCGTATTCACGTGACATCTGGAGAAAATCGCCCAAAACTCCAGACCGTTAGATCGACAGCCGCGTTGTATTACATTTATACGTGGTATTATACAATAGCAGTACTTCCCAGTAAGGGACACTCCCCGGACAAGACATTTGTTAGAAACCAACTTCGTGTCGTTTGCTGATATATCGCCAAATTTGGCGACAATATGCTTTTTTATATAATTTAAGAAGTACATAATACTAAAAAGTAAGTCAAAAGTCAACAGTAATGATTTTAACGTTAAACACATGAAAAATATTTTTGGCCAGGATTTTGACACAAATACTCCACTGTGCGCTGGTCAAAATGAGTTGCAGACGCGTTAATATGATCGTGCATGCTAGCCTACGATGAGATGCATCGAAAAATTTATTTAAATTTAATTTAGAGGTAGTCAAAATCGGTTTTTTTTTTGTCGAAATTTGGCCCCCAAAATTTTTCGGGATCACATTACTTCCTTATACTACGTACAAGGAAGTAAAAAGCACCCCCCCAAAAAAAAAAAGCCGAGAATTGACAGTGGTGTTTCTGTAAGTGCAGAGTACAGTTCATTTCGAAAATACTAAACGCAGCAAATATTTCGTGAATAGTACTCAAAAACTCACGGTCTTTCAACCCGTTGCTAAATGAATTCTATGGGCTTTACTAGAGATAATTCGCAGGCCTTTCCGCAATTAGGCATCCTCTCAACAAGTATTTTTGGAGGAAAAGGACAGAATAAATGAACAGAAGAATAAACACGTCCCGGTCCTCTGCTAGCATGGGAAAATTTATTCGAGAAACAATGGGGATATATTTAGGGGAAGGGGAGGGGGAATAGATTCTTCCCGTCCACGTCTTTACAACTTGTTCAGCGTCCATTTTATTGAAGGTTGGAGAGGTGCTTTGATTGCGACCTATTAAAGGGACCTTTGCTTTCTTAAAAGACTTTCCGTGTTCCGAAATCTGTGGACAAATAAGTTCGGGACGGGATTTATACGGACCAAACTAGTTTGCGTTATTACATCACAGCCAGTTTCGATACCTGGCAAGTTAGATCAAAGTGGTAACTTGTATAGAAACCATCTTTAATAGTCTTAAGTTCATTAAGAAATGAACTTCAATTATATAGAAAGAATTTAGATTATAATACACACTTTTTACATTTACATTTTTTATGAGATTTTTAATTTTAATGTTAACGAATCATTCAAACTATATTTTGTTTAACTAAACTAATGTATAAATTAAGTCATTTTAATGGATTTAATTCACTACGCGCGTATTGCTTGAATCCCGACATCCCATTTATACTTATGTTTCGTAGGCTCGAAGTAATAATAATAATTTTTAAATTTAAACATTACAAGATATTAGCGGCTGAGAAACATTCTTTTATTCAGTCCATCCGCATGAATTTAATGAAATCTCTATTTCCTATTATACGCAAAGCAGTATAAAAACGCTGATGGAAAAGGCCTTTTAGTAATGAAAAAGTTAGATATTCGAAGTGTTAAAAATAATGTCTATGAATTTAAATATGAACATTTTTTTTCATGATTTGAATCCAAAAATTTCATATAAATCATTCCTGTACGTCTAACGGCAGACTAACTGTGTATGCCTCTGCCTCTAACCTATTTTGGGAACAGGCAGCAAAATATTTTATTTCACTGTTAAGACCCGTATATTAACAACTTCCTTTTCTATGATTTTTGAGTTTTAATTTTCATGGCGTCCCTAAGATTTTGAGAACAGCGTACATGTTTTCCAACACATTTAAATGATCTTATTTGAGTCAGATATTTATTTCTGTTCACTTTGTTACGAACGCATTATAAGTTCTGCAATGTGTAAATAGTGCCAATTTTCCAATTTTTTAGCTTAAATATTCAAATAAATTCTCCTCAGCGCAATTTAATGGAAGTTAGAAAAAGAATGCAATTTCCTTAAATAAGATTCCTAGCTTTGTTCTTTGTTTGTAGGTCAAAATCAGCTCAACTGTACTCTAATAGCACTGTCCTTTCCGTCTCATAAGAAGATCCTTTTTCGCTGTAGACACTCAGATGAGTTTTTTCTCTCATTAAGTAAGATAATGTCTTAAATGTGAGCCTGCTATAACTTTTTAACTTTTTCCTTTAAAAAATGTAAATCTTAAAAATAATTTGTAAAAATTGGCATAAATAGTCTGTAACATGGGGGGAGGGAGGCAAAATGTTTCTTATTGCAGAAAATATTTTCAAATAGGTTTTTATCTGAATTTTCTTGAACTTTGGTTTTTTTTTTTTTTTGTGTGTGTGGGGGGGGGGGATTGCCACCCTTCCCCTAGTAAGTTACTCATATGGTTATAAACACACAGTTACTATTTTTTTTTCCAAAACTGTTGTTAGTCAAATAGACTCCCTAAATAAAATCCCTACTCATAACAAGTGCATAACTTAATATTAATTGCATATATAAAGTTACACACTTGATTTCATTACATTTGATATCATTATCATACTTGATTTCACTAATTTTTATGTAGTAAAATTGATTTTTCTTTCTCATATTTTAATTAATGAAAGGGTTGAAAAATTTAGATTAGGTATTTTTGAATTAATAAAGATATTTTTCACCGAGTTTTTTCTTTCTCTGAAAAATCTCGCCTACTCAACACACACACACATACACAGCCTTGCTTTAATGGACCTGCACCGTAACACAATCGAATTTCCTTACAACGCGTAGGCGGATTGGGAACGAATCGCAACCAGTTACGTCAATCTTCTCGCATCTCCTTCTTCACAGACAAAACTGCCCGACACGAATACGCAAGTAACATTTAATACGTACCACTGACCAAATTGTCCACAAATGCAACCAGTGACAGCCTGCTTGGTGTACGTCATTCTAATTATCCATTTTGATTTGAAATCACTGCACTGTTCTTCGTTATATTTAAATACGCAGAATGGCTCTCAGCAGCACCAGGGTATATCGGTATCGGTGTTCGAATCTGTTTTATCGACTTGTTTTGGATGTAAACTAATGAAAAGTGGCACCCACTGCGAATCTGTAATTAGTTTGAAGGGTTTTAGGTATTGGAGAGGAGCGTGTTGAAAAGCCCCCAAGAGATAGTGTGAGTGAAGAGTGAGGAGGGGGTTGATCTGATGTGTCTCGGATTCATACTGAAGCGACTGCTCCCTTATCCGTTGTGGGCGACATTTGTATCTGTGCGTACCTAGATGTAATATATCAGGAAATATGTAGAGTTTTAAGACATACTTTATATCTTTCAAGGGCAACCATTTCCCAATGCTGAAAAAAATAGCCTCTAGATCTGTGGCACGCGATGAACAATTTAATCGTCCGCCATGTTGCTGGTAGTTAAATCAAGTGGTGGCAACGGTTGTCCTTTTTTCAGCATTGGGCAGTCTATCCAGTTGTTCTTCTGTATCAATGTATCTCCACTCTATTTTCCAGTATTCAGCGATGATAGTGCAGCTAAAAATAATCCTAACAAATTTTACGGGAACTGATGTGCTAAAAACTAAAGGATTCTCGTGTAAGTATGTCACCCTCAAGTATTTTTTATAGAAATCTAATTTATTCTTCGTGACTGACAATAGTCAAAAGTGAGAGTTTTGTGTCCTCACGGCGAGGACACAGCGCATTAAAGGGTTAAAATACAGTATGAATACACAGCTCATGTTCCTAATATCATCTGACTAAGTAAGATTAGTCTCGCGGAACGGATACATAAAAAAAATATTTTCCAACAAAATCTTACTAGTGCATACACAGCTGTGTAATGAATAGTTAATTTTAGAGGTGAAAATTAACTATGGTTCGCTGGTCTGAGACCTCTAAAATATATAACGAACCAGTAGAATACCAAATTTGTTGATCCGTCGGACCAGTAACGTTTTATTTACATTTTTCTCTTGCAAACTTTCCTCGTTTTGTCTCACAATACATGGCATTTAATTTGATCTATTTAGTCTTATATAATAAAATCCGAGAGTAAACATTGTATGTAGCTATGTAGGTTTGTAGGTAAGTTTGTGACCACCGATCTTTTTGCGCGCGTCTCAGGATCGCATTGCGCCGAGACGGTTGGTCGCAGACCTACCAAATTTTGCATACGGCTTCACTAGGACAGATCCTAACACGCCTCGGAGCGATTTTTTCGAAATTCGAATTAGAAAATGTTTTATTTTATGTTTTGTTCGATTTTTAGCGATTTTTCTTGCGTAATACATAATAACGCCGGTAATTGCACTCGCAGTAAAACTAAATTTACATCATCGGATAGAGGAGAAAATTTTCTTTTAAAAATTGTTTGTTCGGACTGTGTAACATAATTTGCAGATTTTTGGGAATTTTTCAAATAAAATTAAATTTGACGCTGACTTTCGTAAAATATTTTTAAAATTGCTGCATCTTGAATTCTATCCGTCATAACTTTTTTATATTTCGTCAAATGACGGAGCATACATTTCGCCCTCTTTTAAAAGAAAAACAGAGGAAAATATAAATTAGGAGATTTTTTACGAATTTTTAAGTAAAGAATTATTTTCATTTCAATAGCAGCAGCTTAAAATTTTCGGTATGATATCTTGCGGTTTGGTTGTCTTGGAGACAGTAACAATGATTAAAATTGCCAGTTGAAAAAAAATAATAAAATTACTTTAAAATAACTGAGTTATAGCATGTGAAAAGTGCGTGATTTTGATGTCATAAATTTAAAACCTCTTTCGAAACTCAATCAGAATAACGGACTCACAAGCAAAATATACGCCACGCATGAAATAATTCTATATTTTACTTTACGTTGCCAGATAAATAATTGAATGCTGTTTTTTCACCAGTGAATTATCCAGCATTATTTTCGATTGAGATTTTAAACGAGTCAAGTTTTCGAATAGCAGGAAATATATTGCGGTATTAAACAGGGCCTGATTATGACCAAAAGGGGGCCCCGGGCATCGATGAATTTTTGGGCCCCCCCCCCACCTTCCATGTATGAAATTTGTTTTATTTTTCATAATTTTTTTTTTGTAAAAAAAGAACAACATTTGAAATTGGGGGCCATTTCGAGCCGCAGGCCCCTGGGCAAAGTCCCGATTTGCCCGTGCGATAATAGGACCCTGGTGCTAAATACACCAATCTGACAAGAACTATGCGTAAAAATTTATGGAGAGCTGATTTAGTGGCAACCATAAACTGAAATGATTATCGTTTATGCTAATGCGTAAATTGCAAAGAATCACCAAAGAGTAAAAGCCTACATTCGTGGCAAAAATTTTTCGTTTCTTTAAATTAAGCATTAACGGTTGCAAAACAACAGTATATTCTATTGGTATCAGTAAAAGATAGTATAATTAATAGTAAGTAGATATGATAAGGCAATATTGATCAAACCACAATATACCGCATTAATAAATATTTTGTGAAACTAAGTCTTCTATTCATTTTTTAACAGCCGTATTACATCACAGCTAACAAAACATTAAGTAATTCTACTTCGCGTTAATATATCACGCGGTAGTTTCAACAGAAAAGACTGTAACAGAACTTTCTTTTTTCTTGGAGATTCTGTTTTGTCACAAGTAGTTATGATCACATTTTAGGAAAATGTTCTTCTCTTGCCTTGCAAAGAGCGGGTACACAACTATTTAATTATAAAATAAAACGGTTCTCCACTTCATGTAGTATCTAAGGTATTAATGGCATAACTTAAATCTAAAAAAGAGTATGATGCAGAAATGAGACATTTTGAAAATTAGGAATTTTCACTGAAAACCGTCACGCTTTTCTTTTCTGATTGTGAATGACACAGACATAGTTTTTTTGCGTCATAATATTAACAATGGTCACAGGTCAGTACTTATACTAACTTTACGAATAACTAATGAGTAACTTTACGCCAAGAGTCAAATCATTTTGCTTATTTTTAGATTCCAAATCACTGGAATCAATTCGAACTATACATGTAAGAAAAAGTTTTGTTCCCTACCGTGCGGAGAACGGGTACGCAGCTAGTAATTTTATAACAGACATTTACCTTTTTTAATTCAGCTCTAAACGGAAATCAATATATTTTGCTCATATAATTTCTTTTGTTTTGCAATTTTTTAAGCATGTGTACGGATCAGTGACAAATGTTACAGACCAGGGAAGTCATGGGAGTCAATGGACCTTTGGACTACTGACTAAATAGTCTAATTTCTACCGCTGGTTAACTTCTATGCTTCCTTTGATAGAGAGACACGGTAACACTGAAAATGAATCGCTGCCTTCACGTCCTTGAAACGATGAAAGCGAACATGGTGAGATATTAATTATTTGCTTTTGGTGATTTCCCCTATAGCAGCATAATTTGTAAAAGTTGTTTCGTGTGGCCTGTACAATAAATGTTCATCCACGACTTCAAATGAAGAATAGTCTTTAAAAAATCTCAAATATCATTTCGTCCATCCCTTCGCAGGAAACAATGCTGGTCCACCTGTTAGATGCCTGCATAATAAAGAGACTAAGTAATTCCGACATTGATAGTGGCCAATGCCCGTAAACGGTAAGTGCCGGCCATTGGAAAAAAATATTGAAGCTAATAATACGAAAGTTAGCATGTGTAAGCGGTTTGAAAAGCAAGTACTCGATGAGAGAGGTATTTTTTCCAAATTCTTAACCACCTACCAGAAGTGTGTGTGTGTGTGTTGGGGGGGGGGGGTAGAGAGCCCAATACATTCTTTTCACATATCTCTCTCAATTTGAAAAAGAGATAGCCATAATATTCTTGCTGTAAAACATACTAATATCTAAAAAAAACTAACTTTAGGGCATGTTAAATGTCTCAAAAGTCGCCTTCTAATTTACATCTTTTAGTACAAGTCACTTTTATCTTCACTATTTGAAATTTAAAATCTCTGGAAGCTCTGGAATTATTAGCGAGAAAGCAACATTGTATGTTAGAGACATTTACTATTTTTCAAGCGTTTTCTTAAAATAAATCCAAAACTGGTTCAATATTACTTTGTTAGTAGGAAATGTGCCATTTTCCATCTGCCATCTGCTTCTGCTTTTCAGTTGTAACTCTGTCTCTGCTGTAAAACCTGTTATACAGGCAAGACAACAAGTAGAAACACCAAAACATCGACATTTTCATGTTGTTAATGTTCTGGTGATTTTTAATTTTTTTTTTTTTTTTTTTTAAGCATGACAATTTTTTTAGAGTTTAAGTCTATACGATATGTAATAACATGGATAATTGCTAGTTTCTTTTTGCTTATTTCGCACAGACTACCCAATGAATTAACTGTTGAGAGGGGCATTAATCCA
Organism: Cheiracanthium punctorium; assembly: GCA_038373885.1. Classification (NCBI taxonomy): domain Eukaryota; kingdom Metazoa; phylum Arthropoda; class Arachnida; order Araneae; family Cheiracanthiidae; genus Cheiracanthium; species Cheiracanthium punctorium. The sequence continues at coordinate 276,043 of JAWZYV010011999.1, forward strand.
AGACCCAAATGTTTGATCGAATTGAAATGTATCCAAAAAATAGATAGAAAAACTGTAAACTGATCAAACAAAGGAATGAAACTCCAGTCGATCTCAACCGACGGAATTCACGTATACCGCTTACAGCATTCACAAAATTAACGAGATGAAATGGAAATAAGGAATATTCCTATGGTATAATTCACTTGTTAGGAACCACCATTAAACGCGTACAGATAAAAAGAAAAAATAGCAAGGTTTCGGCAGGAGGCTTATTAAAAGAAGCTAACATCTAAATCATTTAAGTACGACCTTTTATATAGAAGAAAAAGGAAAAAATGACCTAGCAATAGGAAGAAATCCTCAAAAGTTGCCATTCCAAGACACAAAATAAGTTTGCCATCTGAGAAATGGAAATAAATAAATCATAAATCAAGAAGAAACCATGGCGTTAAATTTAAATAAAAATAGATAAAATTAATATTAATAAAAATAGTACTAATAAAATTAACCGTTGATAGGAAACACCGTTTCTTTTGAGTGTTTTTTGTTAAAGCATCACCTTATATTTAAAAACACTGGGAGCAACAATTTCGGGTTATTCTGGCATTCATTTTTATTAGAGGAATATGTTTGTCAATCGGAAGTACACGATAAATTTCGCTTAATTTCATAACTTATATACCACCTTCAAGAGTGAACAATCTCGCTTTACTATAAAGCGAGTATCTTAAAACAAATGTTAATTAACTGACTGCTAATTGAGTTTATTGACTTGAAACTACAGATATAATCTCTGGAAAAATTATTTAATATATACATCGAATTAGGAAGAAAAAAACTATTTTGAAAATTTTCCATCAGAATGCTTTAAGAAATATCAAAAATCCGTTACAAGAAGGCAGGATTGTATGCTTTGTCTGAATTATCATAATTTACTGGTTGACTGAATTTATTTTAACCGATTAAATTTTCCCTCTTTCCATTTCTTGCAATTTTATTCCCTGTAGCAAAGTGTCTTACAATTAAGCAATGTCAGAAAGCTTTCTAATCTTCTGCAACCACAGAATTGTAGTCAGCTGTTCTTACCGCCAACACTGCTCTTAGATTAATTTCCTCGTATAGAATCATCACCCTCCTTGGATTGCACGATAATTGTGCGAAGGGATATTTAAGAATGCCCAAAACTACTAGAAGGTGTTCCGCTGATCAAAAACATTTTCCCTCTGTGATCCCGTAGGACCCATTTCTCTCTACTCAATAGGTTCCATAGCCGTGTAATTGGATTCTGGAGTCATATGGGATGCCGTTATAGTGAACAGGGATGATTCAGTAGGGGAAAAAATCCCGTTTAACTCATATTGGTACATTATCTCAAAAACATATTATGTGAAATAGTTTGGCTTATGTTTCATGTGTTTGAAAAATCTGATGTGGATACCACATGACTTCTTCGAACGCCTAATAAATTATACATTTTTTTTTTATGCGCTACTTTAAAACTTCACTAATACAGTGCAATCTTGATAATCCGACATATATGGGACCAGGCCATCGTCGGATTATCGGAAAATTCTGGATTATCAAGATCTCGTGTTTATAACACTAGCTTAGTCCTGAGCTTTCGTTTGGTCGGCATTTTAATACATGTGATGCCAACATCACATATTGTTTTTCGGCACTAGTATAACCCCAGTCCTGTATTTTGCGCGGTGCATGTTATATACAGCCCCACATCAGCTCAAAGCATTTCTGTGCTTGTGGTCAACTTTGCTAATTTTATTCAATACGTTAAAAAGAATTTCATATTTGCAGCTGCTAACTTTTAGGAGTGGTTGCCAATTTTTGCTAAGGCCAGCAGTTTCTTACGATTGGATCTTGGCGATATTCTTCATAGACACGTTTTGGTAACCTCTTTAAATTTCTGCACCTAATTGTTTGGGTCTTTAAAATTAATACACTGATTTATTCTTAACTGTTTCGGCTGTGTGCGCTTATTTTTTGTTTTTTGGCGTATTTTTGTTAGCGCTGCATCGCCGCGTCTGTAGGTTGAGTCTAATTGCTTCTCTCCTAAATAGAGATGGGCGGTTCGACTCATTTTACTGATTCGAATCTCAACTCACTCACTACTTCGATGATTCGAATCAGTGATTCGAATCTTGAATCAATAAGACAACTAAAGAAATTTTCCCTCTCTCTGCGCCGAATGCCGTACTATTTAAACACCTTTCACCCATTCATCGGGTTTCTCCTCCGCTGAGTTCTCGGGCAGCGAGCATCTCTCTCTCCTTGCTCGAGTAAAACTAGTGTTTAAACCATGGTTTAAACTGCCCGAAATGAAAATACAGGGGAGCTTCGTATGACCCCCTGGGCCTGTAAGATTACAAGGTTAAGTTTGGTGTCAAAGTATTCGAAATTTTATGAATCGATGGGGATTTACGTCTAGGGGGGGGGGGTCGAGAATCAATAAAAACGCGCTCCGATGGATAGTTTCCGAGATATACGTTAATTAATTATGGTAATTAGACTAATTAACCATGATTGAGGCTTAAAAAGACTGCAAACATGTAGAAATTGGCTCTGGGATGGTTTCCAGACTTTGGAGATGCCGCGGGAGGAGGCTAGTGTTTAAAATGCCCAAATTGAAAATATAGGGGAGCTTCGTATGACCCCCTGGGCCTGTAAGATCAAAAGGTTAAGTTTGGTGTCAAAGCATTCGAAATTTTAAGTATCGGTGGGGTGTTGAGTCTAGGGGGGGCCGAGAATCAGTAAAAACGCGCTCCGGTGGATAGTTTTCGAGATATACGTTAATTAATTATGGTAATTAGACTAATAAACCATGGAGCTGTTTTTTCCGCGATCCGGCATCGTCATCAACGGAGAGAAAGCAGAGAAAGCACCCCCCCCCCATGAGGAATTTTTTGCCATACAAAATGTATATTCTTCACTACATTATCACACACACGTATACATATATATGAGTTGCAGTAGTCATAACCCCCCCCATGAAAAATTTCTGGCTACGCCCCTGACCGGCCTGTATTTTTGGCCTTTATCGAATTCGAGATTTCTCTGAAATGAAAATGGGAATATCGGATATTTGATGTTGAAATAACACCGATATGTCGATATTTAACGATTTTTGGCCCAGTCCTACTGAGGGGCTGCTGTCCCCCCCCCCCAAAAAAAATGGGACCCTTTACTTAGCTTACAATTGAACTTTATCTTTAAATTTGATACCCAGCCCACCCCAAAATAAAATCCTGGCTACGCCACTGTCAATAACACTAACTACGCCCCTGCTTTAGACCCTATTTTGTATTTCTCTGAATTACGAAAGAAAATAAAATCATTCCCCTTAAACGAAAAACAAGGTAAAAAAAATATCTTAAACGAAATCTGCAGCAATAAAGCGAAATGTTATTTTGCTTACTACAAAGTCCTTTTGTGAGAGCGCTTAATACCGCCCCTGTATCCTTCATTAAAAGTGACAAGCACAATCCTAACTTTATTTCATTCTATTTCCCTTTACATGAAAACCCGCCACCATGTAAACTTAACGTTCCGGTTTTTTTTTTTTTTTTTTTTTTTAGGGTGGGGGCAGGGGGACATATATTGAAGTTAAAAGTAGAAAAGGGATGTTTCATTAAATTTTAAACAAATATTAAATCAGCCAGACAAGTTGGAAGGAGGGAGCCCCCCCCCCCGAGGGAAAAAGGTTTAAACAACTTTGAGACACCCCCCCCCGCTCTTCCACGAGCATTGGCGTAAATTGGCATGTAATATTTGGATGGGGTGACAAAATGTTTCCGATTGTATAAAATATCATTATTATAAATAGCTCTGATACTTGAATTTTCTTAATTTTTTTTCGGGGGGGGATTGACCCCTCTTGCCCTTAGGAAGTAACGCCTAGGCCCCCGCCAAAAGCAAACGATGTTCGACCCACTCCACACCCACAGACAGATAAAACTTTAAATCCGACCACCAACCAAGAAATGAAACACCAAAGATTCGAAAAAAAAACTTCAATTAAATGAAACATCCTTTCAACTCTTTTCGACTCCTTTCGACTCTGAGTCGATAGAAGATTCGAAAAACTAACGAATCTCAACGATCGTATACAATCACCGAAACAGAGCGAAACACTGAATCAGTAAAGATTCGTTGCTGCACCAACTCAGTGACCAACTCACCCACACCCACTCAGTGGCGGATCCAGAAATTTTTTTTGGGAGGGGCTAAATTATTTTAAAAGCTTATTTCACCCAATTAAAATGTACTATAAATCAAAATTTTAGTCTAAACTAATGTATTAGGCTTTTGGGAGGGGCTAAGTAATAAAATATGATCATTGTAGCTATTTAAAGTGTATAATAAAGCAGAATGTTACCCTTGAGCAATCTCTTTTGGGGGGGCTGAAGCCCCCTAGCCCCTCCCCTGGATCCGCTACTGCACCCACTCATTTGCTGTTTCAAATCATCTATCGACTCAGAGTCGTAAAGAGTCGAAAAGAGTCGTAAAGAGTTGAAAGAGTAAGGGAAAATCTCTGGGAACGGCAAAGGGAAAATAAGTTTTCCTTCCCTTCGCACTTGGAATGTATTTCCCTTGAGGGCTTGAGATTCGAATCAGTAGAGAGTGAGTGTAAAGTCTGAGCCACTCAGTACCAAGATTCGAATCACTGATTCGACTCATCGAATCATTGGCCATCTCTACTCCTAAAGGACTTCACTTTAGCTCCGGTTTTAATTCTTCTCCGAAACCTTGCCAATGTCTTTATAAGAATTGACTGATCTTCAATAAAAATTCAAGTTAAACTTTTTGGAGGAGTTTTCTGTGGATTGTTCACTGTGGCACAACGAAATGGATAAATACCTCTTCTACGGCTCCTGTATGAAAACACGCATAACCTTCACCATACATCACTAGATAAATACACTAAAAATACATTGTTAGGCCTGCCTTTTTACATCCGCGGTGGTCGGCAGGTTGAAAGGCAGTATGACATGTGTTTCCCAAGAGCGCCGAATTATTAAAAGTGCCGGACTAACCAATCCTTCTATTTTTCAAAAGTATGTAAAGTTATTTGTTTTTAAGCCCACATATGTTTAACACAAAATAAAACAGAATATTTTTTTTATACTATCTATTTTTTTAACTGAACACCGAATTTTATAATTTGTTATTTCATGACTTAAAAATTAATTAATTTTTTTTTCTGATTTATTTCGTGGATAGGCAAATTAAAATTTTTTTTTCAAATTTCATTATGTAATTAAATCTTTTACCAAAGGGGCAAAACAAAAACAATTGTAGGTAGAAACTGTGGTTTCCGAAAATACTATCTTCCTACTCATGCATTAAAAATTCATACCTGCGTAGGTTTTTCTATTTCGTGGAAATTGTTACAGAATTTTCGATGAATAAAATGTAAGTTTGTTAGATTAATTTCCGGATACTTCTGATCAAAATTTACATAAAAATATCATTATGTAAACATAATCCCAACAAGTATAATTACGTGGAGTTGTATATTAACGTCATTATGATAATTTTTATTGGTAGTCAAATTGAATTTCCGGGTACAATTTCATCATATCTTCTGCTGCATTATAGATTTTCCAGAATTAGGAAAATATTTATTACAATGAATACTTTAATAAATAATCGATTCCTGTAAACATTGTAATATTGTTGATATTTTAGCATGGTTTTGCCATCGATACAGAAGATCAAGTGGATAGACTGTCGCCCCCAGCGTTAAAAGAACTGCTGCTGTTTCCATCGTTCAATTTAACTACCAGTAGCATGAGTCAAAAACGTTCTTTAGATTTGTGGCAAGTGATTGGCAACTCGATCGACTAACAGGATTCTGGTAGTTATATCGTGCGGTAGAAACAGCTGCACTTTCTCAACGTTGCGGTCTATCCAGTTGTTCTTATATATCGATGGTTTTACTATACAACAATGAGAAGGGGACTAAGATAAGAAATAAAGCATCGAACAATGACTATGAATTTTATCTAATAGCAAATTCAAATACTATCTTAAAGAGAAATTTGAATCTAGAAAAAAAAAAGAAGAAAAAACGAGAGTACGTAGAGTGGTGTTAAGTATAACATTAAGAAACATTCGATTAGAAGATGCAAAACTCGTCCGACAATTTGCAATTAGGGGGGCGTTTTTTAATCATCAGACCATCGCCTTGGAATACGCAATTGTTTCACTTTGCTTCTTTCAAAGAAACAGTATTGAAATCCATTTCGAGCTGAGAATTTTCGCTGATTTCCAATAGAAAAGTTGGAAAAGTGGTGGTAGGGGGGAAGGTAAAGTATGAGTCTTTTACTTAAAGCTTTTCTTAAAATGTGTTCTGATGAGTGGTTCTTGAAAATGGACGATGGATTGGTTGGTTCTAAAGATAATTAGCGAAGAAGGATACATGTATATGCATCTCTCGTTTGTATCTCAGATGAAATGGTTTCTCTAGTTTGAAACGACGAAAAGGCTTCTTTTTTTTTCCCCCTCTCGCTTTTCAAAGAAAATTACACGGAAAATTTTCGCACTTAATTTTCAGCTTTTTAGTTCCTCGTTCTTTTTTATGTTGTACCGGAGAAGCTCTCCGATACAACATCAAAACGTGGACTTTAATTGAAATAAATCTTGTAGCATTTCTTTCTCCAATAAAGTCAAATTTGTTCCTGTATTGATAATATATATATATATATATATTTATAAGCCTTCTAAACCCGGGAGGGAATTGTGACACAACCTGTATATGGCTTTTTTTTATAGGTTGTTAGTAATGTTTTCTACTTAAAATTAGCCAAGCAACCATTAATACTATTTTAAAACTATAGAGATATTGTTTGCTTCCGTATCTGTGACCACTTACTTTGTTGCCACTAACGACACGAAATCCATTATTTCTAATAATAAAATTAAAATAGTCAAGTGATTTAAGTAATTTAATGGGTTGCAAATTAATTCGTGGCTCTTGTACTTCAGAACGAAATCTATGGGCATTCTAGTTTATATATCCGACATTTTATTTTAATCAGCCAATCTCCATGGCAACTCCACTCGGAATTTGAACTTACTGAAACATTGTCTGCCGTTTCAGTTATTCATAAATTAGCAGATGCGGCTCTACTCTACAAGCTAGTTTCGTAGGGAGAAATGTTTACGTTTTAGAGTGCGGCACTTCCGCAATGAGAATGGAATTCGGTTTTTTTTTTGTTTGTTTGTTTGTTTGTTTGTTTCTGAGTGATACAGTGTTTCTGAAAGTCTCTGCAAAAGTAGTTTATCTGAAACGGTATTTTTGAAAGCAAGTTTTTTTTTTTTTTTTAATTAAAATGCAATAAATAGAATAGTACTCTTAAGTTAATTTTAATAATTTCAGTAGTTATTTTGATTTATTGATTCGTTTATTGCGAAAAATCTTAGAGTAGTCTCATACCTTTTAATATACTTTGAGAAAGAAGTGAAGTTTCTTTCGCTGACCTCCAGGTTTCTCTGAAATACCCAATGCCATGCATGCGAAGTCTCAGGATCTTTTTCTTTTTTAATCCTATTTTGGTTCTCGGGATATTTTTTTCATTTTCCCAGATATTTAAACAAATTATTAAGAAATTGCAACTTGTTAAATGTTCATTATTTATCAAAAAATATGCAAAATTTTTTAATCTGTATGAGATTAATAAGTTTGTTCGTATGTTATGAACTTAAATATTACTTATTTCAATTTGATATCACTTCAAGTTTTGTAAGATATCTTAATATATTTTCTAGTTATGAATATTTTCCCATTTGTATTTTGGCTGATGTTCTATAGTTCCTCATATTCATTTTTACAACTTTTGAAACTTATTTACATTGGATAATGCTAAGTTTATATGGATATGCATGTTATTTAAGAAAAGAAGCAAATTATTATGTCTGTATTGATTATGTGTGTTTTTTATCCTAAAAAATATTGCACAAGAAATCTCACTTTCCCAATCTGCGTTATAGTTTAATCACCGGGCTACCCAAAAGAATTTCAATGCATTTTGCACTATGGGCAGTTATTTTTTAATGCGTATTTTAAAGATATTCAACTATTTCAAAATTTATATATGTTATAGAAGACTACAAAATGAAACTCTCCATAGAAAAATAGTGTTTTTCTCATTCATAGTTCTTCTACGGAGCACTCAAAAGAGTTCTAATACATTTCAGTCAATGTCAGTTTTACAGATATTCATCCTTTTCATGCACAATACCATCCTGCCACACAGTTAGCTAATGGCCCACCGACGGTCGTGTGCCTCCCTCAAAATTTGCACCTAAAGTCACCAAGTTTGGCGACTTTTGAAAATAAATCGCCAAATATGGCGAAAAAAAATGTTTCGAAGATTGAACCCAGCTTAGCGATATTTTCATTTTTGGTGGGAAATAAAAAAATATCTAATCAGAGAACAGTAAGTTATGGCGATTTTAACGGAAATTTTGAAAATCGTATCATGCTCTCTAATTAAATGATTTGCACGCAACAGTATTGCCAGACTGCAAATCCCTCGCTCTCCGTGTCAGTTACTCTTGAGTTAAAAGATGATAAAGTTCTTTTACAGATTCTCGCAAAATTACATTGATAGTAATGTACAGCTTTTTTAAGATTATATCTAAAATCTCGTCAGATTTAAGTACAATACATTGCGAAATTTGGCGGAAAATACTGCTTTGTTAGAAAGTGTTTCATAATCAATGCGTTTTGCCAAGGTTTATTGCTCTTGTTTTGATTGCAATCGACTGGGTAATTTATTTACAAGATCGCCCTAAAGACTTTGAATACATTAAGGCCTATGGATACCTTCAATTCACTAAAAGTCTGTGGTGAATCATTGTTTCGGCGATCCCCAGAATCATGCAAACTATCTCAAGTTTGGCAGTTTTCGGTGAAATATAGGTAAATTAATTACCAAAAACAAGATTTTAAAACTGAACTGAGCTTGGCGATATTTCAAATGTTCGTCTAGAAATCGCTAAACATTAGTATCATTGCAGTATTGTATCTCTTTCAAAAAGTTTAGATGAACTGAACTGAAAATATTTATGATTGAATAGACGCACAATGAAGTCCTGTGGTGTTTACATCACATTTTTTAAAGTTGCAAATCTTGGTTTATTATTTTATTTAGTGTTGCTACAGATGCTTTTAAAGATTTTGCAATTTCTGTGTCGGCAGATTTCTTAACAGCGATTTCTCTTTATAAGCATTTGAAGCACACTCTCAGAAAATTCGTTTATACACAAATTTATACCTTATTTTTCAACGAATTATTTCCGTACTCTGCGGACAAGCAATATTTGCGTGAATTCTTCCCGAAATCTGAAGAAAAGGTAAAAAATTCGTTGAATCTGAAGAATTTTCTTCAATTGAAAGGAGAAAAAGGAAAAGAATATTCGTCAAATAATGGAGATATTCTGGCAATACTGCTGACAGTAAAATTTCCGTGAATTGAAATTAATAATTTTTGAGAGTGCAGTTACGTACCTTGTTCGGGTGTTCGTTTGAAGTCTTTTTTTTTTCCATTTAGAAGTAATGACTGATACTTGTTTTCTTTACAATATTAACAATTGCTTATTTTTCACTTAAAAATTTTAATACCATGCATTTCGCGTTTCTTAATCATAGTATTTCTCTCCGGAAAGCGCAAAAACACACACTTCAGTCAAAAGCTTGCTTACATTCCACGTTTTGACATGTTGCTTTCGTTCGCTCCTATTCGATCCGCTGGGTAGTAAGTACGTGCTGCCATTCTATTTCCCCGTATTAACTACCCAATACTGTCTAAGATGTCAATCTTTCCAAGTAGTTCGTGTTTACTTGAGATTTACTCAAAAGTGACAGTCTAAACCAAACCAAAAACACCGTTCTTTATTAGTTATTTATTTTAGAGTGTAGTGCAGCTCATAAAGAAGTATTCCTGATTTTTTTCTCCAGTCCTGGTGGAATTACCGTATTGTCCCAAATATAACGCAGTGTTTTCTGGCTGATCATTGCTCATAAAAAACTTTACTCGCGCTAAATTCGAGGCCTAAATTGGATTTTTCTAATTATCATGATGAAAAATATCGTGTTCGCGTTGTATTCGGGCTAATACGGTAGTTTATCTTAATTTGTGTACCAAGACCATATGGCAGAATTTGTTTCTTCGAGTTACATCTGTAATCATCTTTTAATTGACTGTTCCGTCCGAGGAGGTTCATTAAGTTCAAGCGTAAATCGCCATTGAAATATTTCCGAAAAATTTGTTTCTCTCAACTAAAGTGACCATCTTTATGAAGTGCAAATACGAGACACTCGCGTAAACTGGGAGGTTTTGTTAAAATTTAGGATTTGATTTGATTTGTGGGATTACGGCGAATTATCTACTCAAGGAAACTAGGCTGAAAAGGGAGTGCCCTCCGTGTGGATCTTTCTAAGAGGTCAAAACCCTTAAAAAATTTAGGAAACTATGCTTGATTTCGAATTAATTTTTGATGCAAATCTATATTCAGTAGATTATAACAGTTCCCACTACAAAGACACATATTTACTTGCACTTGCTTATAATTTTTTGCTGTTCTTTGCAAAAAAAAAAAAGGGAGGGCCCTAAAATCGGAAATTTTAACATAGAACATATATTCTCAAGCAGTGATCACAGGGGTGAAAATACGGGTCAGTACAGGACAGCTTTTAAATTGCTTGGCAAAACCTCAAAATACGGAACTGTCCCGTATAAATACGAGACGGTAAGTCACTTTACCTCAATCCGAACACTTTTAAATGCGTGGTGCCATTTCGTCTGTAAACAAACAAATTTATCTATTGCCATTCGCCAAAAACAAGAACAAATTAAATTTTCTGAACTCAATATATCAATATACATCATTTCCTCAAATTTTCTATGAGTATGTTTCAATTTCATTTTATTATCTGGTGAGTAATCCAAGACCTTCTTACATATAAATAAATCAATATATAAATTGATAAAATAGTAAAAAAAAATTAGTGAAACAACGGAGAGAAAGCGTATCAACACATAAAAACACATGAATTGTGTACAGTTTCAATACATAGCATGCGGCACTGACTTAGACCTTTTCATCCTAAAGCGACGTACGTGAAACCGGTAGAAGTGTAATTATGCAAATTGATTTGATATACATGCATGCACATCGTCCTTAATGAGATCTCCGAACGTAAATAGCGTTCATATTTGAATTATGCTGTAATTCGAATGCTTATTGAAGAAGGCGTGGTGGACAAAACAGTGAATCCAGCCAAAGCATTGTTTTCTGTTGCATTATTTTACATAATTAACGAAGCTTATTATCTCTCATGATGACCAGTAATGATCCATTAAACTTATTTTCATTAATAAATACATTTTAATTTAGAGTGACTTTTGTAACTTACTACTGAATGTTGTTTCAGTGTTTCATTTTCTACCCCCCTCTCACATTTCTTATATGTGGGGTGTCTTAAAAGTAAATACCTATTTTTGAGAAAATCTACAGCTTAAGAAATAAATCGATATTAACGGACACCAGTTAATCTTTGACAAAATGTGCAAAGCTTCAGAATATGTTTTGAAGTTAGATTTGAAATTCGCAGGAGCATGTATGAAGACCGTTTTGAAGGACTGGTATAAAGTTTTTTGACATAACATTTTATAAATTTAAATTTTTCTTTCTTTTCTCTTTTTTCTGTAAATGTGTTTGTGTGTATAATTTTTTAAGTATAAATGAGTGTTATATATATATATATATATATATATAATATATATATATATATATATATATATATATATATATATATAATATATATATATATATATATATATATATATATATATATATTTACTTACTAGTTATATTCTATTCTGTTTGTCATAGCTGTAGTTGCGCATTACAAATAGGATATCTTCTAAATAATTAATTATGGATGCTTGATTTGACTTTATATGTCATTTTTGCATTGCTAATAATTTTATAAATCTTCTTACAAGCTATATTTTCCTGCAAGTGGGCATTTATAGTTTTGTAATTTTCCTAGTTACTACCTTAAGTTACTCCTTTTCAATCAGCATCTATGATTTATCTATATTCATTTTGAATACTTTGTAAAATACAGCTGTCTATTTAGACTATCTCCATTCTATTATTATTTAATTTCCCAACATTACCAGCAATAATGTTCAAATTATATTTTTATGCGAGGTATGTCTTATTTGTAGTATGTTTCGTGTTTTACTTACTAGTTATATATATATATATATATATATATATATATATATATATATATATATATATATATATATATATATATATATATATATAAGTAAATGTATAAATAAATATATGTATGTATGTATGCATGCGAGGGAGGGAGTGTGTATGCTTGCGTAACTATAAAAATTAGTAGTTAATTTTGAAAAACAAAATAAAAATCTTTATTAGATTGTACTTACGAAAACAACCAGACATGTTAAGTAGATTTTTAACATGATAAAAACTAACCCATTTGTGACCAGAAATTTTTGCGACTTTCTTCGATTTTTGCTAATACCAGCAACAATAGATAAATTTCTCATGTCAACTTCCTGAACAATTGATGATTTATTTTAAAATCATTATGTATAAAAATTGAAATGTCAACATCGTACTTGGTCATGTTAAAATATTTTGTTGAGTTGTGGTTCAATACTCGCGAATAAAGGTTAGGAAAAATAAATAACGTTTTCGACTGATAGCGAAAATGCCGTCCCAAAAAAGGGACACTTAGGCATGAATGGGTTAATAGACTAGTTGAATTTAAAAGGTCCAATTTCATACAAATTCATATTTATTTTTGAGACGTGTGCTCGTCGATCTCCCCAAATCTTTCATTGTGCAAACCGAATCCCTACTTTTGAAAAATTTTCCATCCTGTAACTGTTTCAATCATCCAAATGCAGAATAAAAGAATTCTTACAAAACTATAATGCGGTTTCTTTGACACAGAGGGTATGTGGTGGAAAAGACAGTTTTACAGACTTTGTTGGATGTCTAGCAAACCTATGCATCTTTACCTTGGCAACAAACTTGGCTACTGTTTGGTGACTTGGCGACAAATTTGACGACTTTGGCAATAAAACGAGTTTCTCGAATATGCTGGAATTTTCTGTTCATCTTGCTTTGGTAAAAATTTATGAGGAACCACCCAGAGATTTCTATGTGACGTCATATCATGCTAAGAAAACTGTAAAAAGAAACAGATCTCAGTCAGTCGAGTGTGGCTATTGATATAGCCAGTGGATAAGCCATTAGAGTGTGAGTGCTTCTGTAAGGGCCATTAGCGATTAACTGACTGTTTGTATTTCTGATTCGAAAAAGCTGCGCTCTTATTGTGATACCAGTGGTACAATTTTTCTCTAATGTTTGTTGAATAAAGTTGATTTTTTACTATTCCAGCTCTTCTTACTGTTTAACGAATCCCCCAAGCAATATTTGGTAACAGTATTCACAATATGTTTGTTTTAAAATTTCATGTGCTTCCATCGGGAATTTTTACAAACGTGAAAAAATTCAGTGCTGCACATGCCTTCTAATACAGATTCCGTTTTCCTTGGCAGAAGAGATTTCGTAGTACATTAATTTTTCCACCGTCAAATTTATTACTATTTTATTTTTTTCTAATATTATGTATATTCTCTCGTAGTGTATCAAACCTGATAAGGCAACTTTATCACGCTGTTATGCTACCAATTGTATCTAAAAAAAAATTAGTTATCAATTATACTTAGGTTTTATATATTTTTCATACTTATTTATTTTTATTTCAAAGAATTAATAGAATTACACTAAAATGAATATTTAAAAAGTTGCACCAAACTCTTTAAGGGGAAACTAATGAATATAATATTATAGAATGTTAAGACATTTTATTAATAATTTTAGGCCTAATGTTATATAGTTTACTATTTCACCGGACTAACTGTTTTGTAATGGACAATGTCAGAGTGGAGTAATCTCCTCCCCTCCCCGTCCCCTAACATTAGACCCTTATTATGATTCAACTTATTAATGATCGAAAGGATTGTTGATTTAAAAATTTAACTGTCTGCATATTTTCTCCCAACTTGTGATTTAAACAGCCTGGAACCAAAAAAGGATTGATATCACCAATTTTATATGCATATCGGTTTAACATACAGCTTAACACATTAACGTCCAGGGATCTATTTTTAGATGTTCGCAAAAATATTTAATCATTCATTTTTTTCCTATTTTCAATCCTCCAATAAAAAAATGTGATTTCCACAAAATACTCAGTGATGACAAAGTAAAATGTTAATATTTCATTATTTCATTAATATTTTTAGAAAAAGGAGTGTATTCTTTATACCCTACAAATGTCGGAAATTTATTTATCACTTCTGGCATCAGCATAAATGGCAGAATGGGCTGAAAAAAGTCGGGCGCTAATGGGTTAATAAAAGTTTGGAAATTTGGTAGAGCACAGAATACTAGCAGTTATTGTATATTGTATCTTTAGTAAACATTACTCTCTTTTAATCTCTCTATATTATTATTCATTTTTAATTTGATACAAATTTCTATCATACATAGAAAATACTCCGCGATTGGTTTATTACATTTGTGTAACATTTTATCTTATATTTCTTTGTTAATCTAGAGCATAGTGCTTCCTGAAAACCAAATCTAACATGCAATTGCAAAGGTAAATCGAAGGTATTAAAAAAACCACTTTGAAGAAAAGGTACTGTAACACCAATGGTGCAAACGAAAATTTCCCGATTTTTTCATGTTCTTCCCCCAAATCGGTCGTAAAAACTCCGATAAAATACGAAAGCTACTCAACAGTGCTATCCGTTCTAAGATCGTCTCGGTTACGTAATAGTGACTGATGGGACATCAGAGAATTGACGTAAAAACAAAGATTTTTAGGCAACGTGTAAAAAACTATCTAGCACTTTTTTTATTATATTGTTTTTCCGCTGTATAACTGGAAGTAAAAATAATGCAACAGTGCCATTTGTTGCTTTGCAAAAAAAAAAGAAAAAAAAAAAAAAAAAAAAAAGCATCCTACTGTTGATGATTTAAATTTTTCATTATAACATCTCAAAGCTATATTTGTATTACAGCAACTGTTTACAACGAGTAGAAATAAACTGGGATGTTTAAAATGGATATGTAAGAAGATTAAGTAAAACTTGTTGAAAATGAAATTTTACCAGCACTTCTATCTCTTAAGTAAATAAATAAGAAGCTTGAAATAAGAAAGCAAATTGCAAGAGTTTGTATTTTGACTTAACTGTAGGACGAAGAAAATTTAAGCGAAGTTTTAAATTTTTTGTATTCCAAATAAATAACTTTATTATGCCATTTTAAATAAGTTATCTCTGACAATTTCTGATACCAATTCTTTACGATTAGAATGACTTAAATAACAAATATTGCAAACGATTTCGATAAACTGATCCTAATATCCCATACTTTTTGTTTGGGGCTCAAATGTGGAAGTACGATTAACTGTAGTTTGAAACAGGTAACATGTTGGACCTAAGACATTGTATGGAAGATCTGAAGGCTTTGATGGGAGAGTTGTCATGATTAAGATTGCAATACCTTACGCATAAATGTTCACCAAAAGGAAGAAAATGACTGGCAAGTGCTTCTTGAAAGATTCCGGATTTTAGGAGATGGCTCGGGAAGAGAGATGTCTGACCATTGAGAAAAATCACACTACAATTAACGATACACAACCATGCTGTGTTTTAAGTTACGCTTCATTTATTATTTCCTCCAAAGAAAATAGTATTAAATTGTAAAAATTTCATCTTTTTTTTTCTCTCTCTCTCTCATCACTGAGTAAGATATTCAGTCTCAACACAAATGACATTTTGTTGTTTTATTTACTGTAATCGAGCTTCTTTCTTGAGTGCTTCCAAGTACGGAGTCGTGCTATCTTCGTGGTTTTTCATATATAGCAATCCTAAAACTCATTGGTGAAGAGTATTTTTGAATTTTGTGTAATGTAGCAGGGTTAATCGTGGTGCATCCTGGATAATGCTAAATCTGTTACATCTTTCCGACAAGCTCTCCAAGCCTTTTTTACTGTGCATTTAAATTCCATAAAAGTAAGTCCTTTAAGGATTTGAACTTGCTTCAGTGTAATGCTGCGGTCTTCCCCAAGATTTTTCAGAGGGCTGTGATCATCTGTGATTCCATTTCTGTTCTCCAAGCTCAGTCATCTGTCTAATCAAGATGGACAAGGTTGTAGTGTCCAGCAGTGTAGATCTCTTTCTCTTCTCCGGAAAATCCGGCGCAAAGTGTTCTTCCAATGGTTACCCTCCGTGGTATCTGAGGAACATGTGAAAGCAGATTTTTCTTTTTTTGAAACGAAAGGGTTTAATATCTACTTCAGCTATTAAACAGAAATGTGCCCTTTCATCCATTAAAACTAGATATAAATAGAGTCTGTGGTCTTTCCTTCCGTGCAGTGGCAGATCACTCTTACCGTGTTTAGACCTGGAGTATTCTCTCTGCATCAATTCCAGTAGTGCTCCTGTTGCGGAGTCTGCCATATTTTGACTATTGACTGGGCACGTTTGCCTCCATACTCCTCTTTCGTTTTAATCGTGTCGACTCGCCTGTGTGTATTTTATGTTCAACAGTGCAAGATATGACTGCCACGAACATTGAAGAATGCCCTGCAATATCTTATTGCAATTCTGCAGTAGAAAAGTACTGAAGAGCATGTAGCCTTATAGCTAGAGCATGTAATTATAGGTAGCATATGACCTCAACAACCTTTTTAAATAATAGTCAGGATCTCCAGGGTTCCATAAATGTGAAATTTCATATTTGCTTTCAATCAGATCTATTTCCATATCGGTATCGCTATTCCATTTGAGACATTTCTCTTCGCTTATCACGGTGATCGGTATCGCTGAGTCTTCTGCCATCTTTGTGACGTAGAAATAGGAAGCACTGCGATTGGCTGGCATTCCAGCAACTTGCAATATTTTCGTCTCTGAACGAAAAAGTTGGAGTTGACCTTCCCTGGGTAACCGAGGGAAATTTTCAGGAAAGAGGATTCCGCAACTGGTTGCAGCAACCAAATTGCCCCAAATTTTCTTCGTGTAATAAAGCCTTTAGTTTCGGATTCACTACACAACTTTTGCTACACGTTCCTCCTGACGTACCTATAAAAAAAGTTACATCTTCATGAAAAAACACTATGGCGAAAACATTTTCCGTGTGGACAAAGTCACTGCTTAAAGCAAGTTTTCATGCACCAATATAGCTATAGATGTGAAATGGTATGGGAAGTGAACTAAACATTTTTCACAGGCACTGACATGGGTGCAGGCTTCAGACAGCGCTCAGACGCCTCCCGTCAAACCTGACACAATTTCGATTGGGCTTCTCTCTGGCGGCGACATTTCCTTATTTATCTGTCATCTGTGGCCTTCTAATTTGTTGGCGGACGTTTGAAACAAGAATGCTCACGGAAAGGCCACAACTACGAGGCAAGAATTTTAGCATCCAATCGATACTGCCACTCATGATGGTGATGAAAGGCCGCGCAACAAGGACGGGGGGGCTGGAATGTGCAAGAGTTGGCTCCCCCTTTTCTTTTCTGAGAAGCTCCTTTCCTTTTGTGGAGCCCCCCCAAGGCCGAGATCTGCATAATCCCTTTTCCTTTCTCTAGCACCTCCCCGCAGCGACTTCGTTCTCCAAATTGAGGCCGCAGAGTTTCAATAACCGCCGAGTTTCTGGGATGCAAAATCTTTTCCATCACAAAAGGGGGTGGATAGGCAGGCGTGTATAACCTTCCTACTCCCTTCTCTCTATCTATATCGCTGCGAAATATGGCACAAAAGTTCACTATGATCAGGCGCATTTTTCACGTCTATTTATATAACGTATAAATATATGTATAGGCGGCAAACACATGTGCATTTATATAAATATACAGGGTATCTATAATTAAGAGACCCCATTTCTAAATTGTCAACAACAGAAACCACTGATGAGGAAATTGTGCAGATCACTTAATAAAAGACATAAGAATTTGCTCCAGAGAAAAGAAAAACTAATTTCAAATATCATCACTAAATGGCGCATTAATGTGAAAACTTATGGTAACAGGGCCTGATTATCGAATAGGCCCATAAGGCCCGGGCCTATTGTAAAAAAAAGCTGGGGGCCTCAAAACTATAATATTTGTTACTTATATTTGTGGGATGGATAGGAGTATGTGGGAAAGGGGTGGGGGGTCGAAATGATAGCTGCCTCATAGTATCACAGAGTGTTAATCAGGCCCTGCTGGTAAAAACGCAAATTTGTTTCGTCGTATAGTAGTATAACTTAGCTGTATAACTCAGAAAAATTTCCGGAGATTTTATTTCGATTGTGCTTGCTTCTGCAGTGTGGTCAAATGTGTAATGTATTAATAATACACCTTCTAGTTGTGATATTTGGAAACTTCTTTTATTCCAGCTCAAATTAATTTCCATTGAGCTATTCCCAGCAAGTTGAAATCTGAAAAAATGAACAAGGAAAAAAAAAAAAAAAAAAAGAAAAAAGAAAAAGAAAGGAAATTCAGAGAGAGAAATATATCTCTGAGACAATATGCTTTTCATACTAACCACCCCCTCCCTTGAAACTTTTTTGGATTAGACACTAGTTTTGTAACCGATTTTAACTAAATCCTACTTTATCTGGACCTTCTCGAATTTGTTTATATCTAAGGATGTTTCGTTCTAAAACCGTATAAAATGCATAAGTCAAATGTCAATCCCACGTTAACCCTCTGAAGCGCAATCATTCAACAATGTAGAAAAATTGCAGCCGTTGCACTTTTGGCTGCACTTTTTCGACATCGGGCAGTCTATCTATAGATGCCATTCTTAAGTACTTCATAGAAATAAAATTTATTCTCCGGAAATCAAAACAGCCAAAATGTCAGAGTCGTGCCCTCACAGCGAGGACACCGCGCGGTTAAAGGGTTAACCCTTTGAGGCGCAACCCTTTCCCAATGCTGGAAAAAGGGCAGCCGTTGCCATCGCTCGACTTAACTACCAGCAAAAAGGCGGACGATCGAAACGTTCATCGCGTGCCACAGATCTAGAGACCCCTTTTTTGACGACAGCTGGCGTCAAAAAGGGGGTCTCTAGATCTGTGGTACTCGATGAACGTTTCGATCGTCCACCATCTTGCTGGTAGTTAAGTCGAGCGATGGCAAGGGCTGCCCTTTTTTCAGCATTGGGCAATCTATCCAGCTGTTCTCGCATTCTTCCATTTTTCAGCAGATGTCAATGCTGTTAAAAATAATCGTGACAATTTTTTTTTTTTACGGGAAATGAGGTGCTAAAAAGTAAAGGATTCTCGTGGAGCTATGTCACCCGCAACTACTTTTATAGAAATCAATTCTATTCTACGTGACTGGGAACACTCAAAACATCAGAGTTTGGTGTCACCCCTATCTGATCTGTAAAAACTTCCCAGTCAGGCAACGCTGGTGTATTAACTACTACCCGTGAATTACCTTACCTGGTGTATGTGCCATCCGACAAGCAACCATTGTAACTACTCGTTTAATCTACAGGATGGTTGTAAAGTCAGTACCTATTTGAAACAATGAATATTTCAAAAAGTAAACAACCTATCACCGTTTTTTTTCGTTGATTACATTATTAGGGAGCCATACTCGATTATTAAATTAGAACTTAACGTATGCACCAGCACTTTCCACACACTTCTGGAATGTTTTAGGAACAGAATCTATGGCTCTTCTTAGCATTTCAACAGGAGCATTTGCTAACACGTTAAAGATATTTGACTCAAGACTGTTAATATCCCTTGGTTTTAACCTGTACACTTGTTCCTAAGCCCAACCCCAAGGAAGAAGACGTATGGGGTTAGATCGGGGCTGCGTGCAGGCCATTCTGTCGGTTCCTGGCACCAGCGGCCAATCTATCTGCCAGTGAAATTGTCATCAGGCCAATATGTGTACCAAATTTGAAAATGGAGTTTCTATGGCATGATGGCGAAATTTACTTATGGTCATTATTTATTTTCTGAGTGGGTGGGGATGTTGTTGATAGTGTTTAAAAAAACTGGCTATTGGAATAGATTATTCTTCTGTTTTCTCTGGATCAACTTTTGAAATCATAAATGGTAAACCTCACATTAGTAAACAGTATTACACGCGAGCTAGAACTGGTGCTAGTTTCCTGGCTAATCTAAACTGAAAATAGGTATCGACTTTACAACCACACTGTAGTTGAGACGTAAACTTCTGCTTAGCGAACTCAAATTTCCACTACAATACACCTATATTTTCATTTAGCAATAATTTTCAAGTATGATATACAATATTTTTACTATTAAAGCTTCAAAATACTATTTAAATTTTATATTCTCTAAGTACAATATCTTTTAATTTTTATATCGTAAAAATTTGTCTGAATTCAGCAGCATATGCATTTTTTTTCCAGCAGAAGAAAGAGTCGTTTTATAATTACCGATCTTTTTCCCCACTTTTAATCTTTAATTCATGTTTAATATGTTCCCTTTCATCTTTTCAAAGGCTCTATTTTGAAGATTCCCCTTCTGTGCCAGGTGTTGCTTCTACGATTGGGTCTCTGAATTGCCCGCTAGGGCTCTGACTGGCCCTTACGCTTTCACAGGCGCGTAGCCAAGGGGAGGGAGGTTAGGGGGGTCATAACCCCCCATGAGGAATTTTTTGCCATACAAAATGTATATTCTTCACTCCCTTATCACACAGCCGTATACATATATGTGAGTTGCAGAAGTCGTAACACCCCCCCGTGAAAAATTTCTGGCTACGCCAGTGCGTTTTCATTCATGGCAAAGAAATGGATCTGAAAAATTTAAACAACTTATTCTTGAATGTATCGAATCGGTTAATATTTACCGAAGTTTCTTCCCTCTCGCATACGCACAAAAGACTTAAATCTCTCAATATTCAACTGCTAGCGTCTCTGATTCTATGATGGTTTCCTGCACTCGAAAGAGATTAAAAAGCGTGTCGAAACATGCCCTTGCCAGATTTAAACTTTCTCGGGCTTCTATTCCGGGAGCCAGGAAAACGCGAGCACAATAAACGGCGATTCTAAAATATTCCTTTTCCCCAGAAAAGCACTTCTTCGTTTTTAATGGGGTCGGGGGGGGGGAGGAATTAAAATTATGAAAAGAGTACCCGGCGACAAACATTTTCAACTTCGTCAGTTCTCCCGTTTCCCTTCAAATTCCCAGATGACGAAACGATGATTAGGAACCACTTTTGTGAGCGGAGAAATCGTACACGTTAAGCACCCGTGAAATAAGTCCCATCCGAACGATGACTTAACGGAAGTGGCACAAAAGGATTTCGAACAAGCAGCAGTGGCGGAAAATTCCGGAGAGAGCAACCTGTTGCGCAAACTCTCTGCCAAAGCTTCTCCGTTCAAATATTCAGAACCATTGAAAAGGATTCGCGAGATCAGTATGATGTCACTGATGCCGGATAATCTGCAGGTTCGATAAAATAGCTTCAATCCGGATTGATCAGAGGAGGAACATGCGGATTAAATTATAGTGATAGAACCAAATAACTGCATTTTTGCTCTATTAAACACTTAAATTGCGTTTTAACAGTTTCCAACAAAACAAAGTTGAAAAGTTTTTATGATTTTGGCTTCTCTGTCTGTCCATCCGTCCGTCACTGCTGTAAATGTGCATCGATTGCTAATGGCTACTGAATTTATATATGTTATTCCTATGTACATAGGAATAACATATATAAATTCCTATGTACATGCCTCCTGTGTCCATGCTTCTTGTTAAACCATGCACTGATAAACACAGCATTTATAATACTTCTGCAAGAGAGCCCAAAAGAATTCCAATAAATTACACTCTGAGGGCAGTCATTCTTTTAACCCTTTAACGCGCAGTATTCCCGCTCTGGGAACACCAAACTCTGACGTTTTGACTGTTGCCAGTCACGAAGAATAAATTTGATTTCTATAAAAATAGTTGCGGGTGACATAGCTCCACGAGAATCCTTTACTTTTTAGCACGTCATTTCCCGTAAAAAAATGGTCACGATTATTTTTAAACAGCACTGACATCTGCTGAAAAATGGAAGAATGGGAGAACAGCTGGATAGATTGCCCAATGCTGAAAAAAGGGCAAGCCGTTGCCATCGACAGAGACCCTTTTTTGACGCAGGTGTGCCGCACAGCCAGCTGCGTCAAAAAAGGGGTCTCTAGATCTGTGGCACGCGATGAACGTTTCGATCGTCCGCCATCTTGCTGGTAGTTAAGTCGAGCGATGGCAACGGCTGAACTTTTTTCAGAATTGGGAAAGAGTTGCGCCTCAAAGGGTTAAAGTATATGTAAGAGATATTCTGCTATTCCAAAGGAAACAAAATTGATATACGTTATTAAGAATCACAAGATGAAAGCTCTTCGTTGAAACAGCGTCTGTATCATTTATAGTTGATTTTGGAGATAATCCTTCATACAGGGTGATTCGAAATTAGTTTTACAAACTTTAGGAGGGGTAGGATACACCCAGATGGTTCAGAATAACATAGTAATGCGGGGGTCGGAAACGTCGTCTTCCTGTACCTGTTAATTATCACTTTGGAAGAAGTGTTGAACTGTGCGTCTAAGTTCTTAACCAAGTTTTATACACAATGGTCTTTCCTACGACAACTTCATCAATGTAATGAAGGAAAATATTCTCAATTAACATTTTTATCAAGTGCAATCTGTGAAAGATGGATTAGTCTTGGAGAAACTATGATCGGATAGTTTACTATTACTTGAACGCTTCCTCTAAAGAGATTATTAACAGGTACATGAAGACGACGTTTTCGACCCCTGCATTACGATGTAATTCTGATCTATCTTGGTGTATCCGACTTATCCTAAAAGTTTGTAAATTTAATTTCGAATCACCCTCTATATGAAATTGTCCTTGAAATGGATAATGTCTCTAAAGTGCATGTAGACAGTAATGCGATGGAATTCTTATGAATCGTCGTATGGATGAATTTCAACGCATTACTGTCTGTATGAAGTTTAGAGACATTAGCCATTTCAAGCACAATTTCACATATAAAGAATTATACCTCCTTATTCCTCATTTAAAGGGTGTAAATAAAGTATTTTATATTGGTGATATACAGCTGTTTTAAGGTTATCTCCAAAAGCTCGTCAATTTTAACAACGATGCATCGCCAGATTTGGCTCAAGAATGACTGTTGTGTTCGAAAGTGTTTTATAATCGATGCGTTTGGCATGATTTATCTTTCTTGTTAAACGTAGAGGTCTGCGCCGTACAGAAAATTGCGCCGGCGGCGTGGGAATTTTTTTTTAAAGAGCATGAAGAAAATGTGTGTATGCGTACATATACATATACATATCACGTATGCACCCTTACATGTACATTGCGACAGTGTTTTAAAAAAATTTCTTTACACAGGACTGTTATATGGAGGAACGTAATCCTACGCCAAAAAAGACATGAAGGAAATTTTGTGGCACACGGACTCTACATTTCGTATGCTTGCAATAAATGGCCATTTCCTACTCGATTGCGTGTTCCGGGACGCAAATCTGTGCTATATATTGGCATAATGATGCGACGTTGACGAACCTCCTTGTTTGCATCCGGGATTAACGCAGAGCTGGGGTTAATATTGGAACATATATTACACATGCGGGCGAGGTTGCTATGTGAAGGGGATCACGACACGATGCCATCAATAATTCCACGAACGTATTACACTTCGAGGAGCTGGTCGCTCTGAAGAAAACGAAAAGTTTAATTGCTTGAAATTTAAATTTCATGTGTGTTTTAACCCTTTAACGTGCAGTGCTCCCGCTGATGTTTTTTCGGCTCAGACAAATACCGATATGGATACCGGTTATTTTCTTCAAGCAACTGTAGATGCGGATTCGGATATTGAGCTCAACTCTAGTTACACTATATTTAGACGGATTTAAAAAAATGATCCTAGTATAAAACAACATTATCATGTCAAAAAGAAAGAAAAAAAAATCGTTAAATTATTTATAAATATATGAAAATGTAACATTAAACAAACACATTAGCTGAAAAAAAAAAAAAGATTTCAACTACTTAATAATTTAAATTACTAATAATTTTTTATTTAATTTAATATGCATAATCAATGCCGAAAAATTATTTATCCTAAGTAAATTTTATCGTCAAAAGAAAGCAATTCAGCAAACAAAATGTTTCTATTCCTTATTTTTTATTCCTATTCAGCAAATATTCGGGGAAACAAATGTATTGTAAAATATATCTGAACAGCAATTTTTAAATTTTCGGCTCAAAATTCTTAAAACCCTCCCTAATTTTAATAATTTGTCCGCAAATATTTATCATTCAAGTGAAACAAAAGAAATAAAATCAGGTTCCTTGATAATTTATTTCGGATAGAATATCTTCATGCATTTCTCACAGTGCATTCATTTGCATTTTTATAAAAGTGAATAATGATTAGGTGCTTTACTTGCGGATTTCACATTTCTCAAATGTCTTATTGTTAGTTGTTAGGCTTTATCGGAAACTTATTATAAAATTCTCCAGCTGTCTGTAAAATTTCGATCAAGGCCAGCTTTTTCGCAGGATGGAAAGTTTTGATTCATTTATAAACAAAATAAAGAATATGAGTTTTTTTTAAAGCTGAAGCTCCTAGATTTATTTACAAACGATTGTGCAAACATTGAAAAAAAAAAATTTTTTGATTGAAGCAGTTAAGTTTTTATATGGCTTTTAAGTAAATCAGTCTTATATACTTGGCACCTAAGGTTCGCTATCACCCTTTTTCGAGATTGCTCCTCTAATCAGACCAGGGATTCTCAACCTTTTTTCCTATTTTAGCCGTCTTTAAGAAAAATTCAATAGTTCCCTAATTATCCTAAAACTTAAACAGATATTGTACATCAGAAAACTTTAGCATCGACTACCTGAATACTGTAGACCCATTTAAGACCTCCATCGACCCCTAAAGGGTCATAGGGACTCTGTTTAGAATCCCTTATCACAAACCATCACCAAAAGGAGAAGACACTTCGGAGTTCTGTCAGCCTTCGATCACAGCAAACAACCGGTTGAGGCCGCTGTGCACATCGAGCGGTTAGCGCCGTTACAATGTATTTGAATGGGGATATTCGGACGCGCTTTACGCCGAGCGACAGTGGACTGTCCTCCACCGAACAATAGATGGGGGAGGTGTGAAATCACAATATTAATCACGGTTCCCAATTACCTTTTGTCGGTTTAATACCGGAATATCTCCCTCTTTCTCTGCGGTGGGAAAAATTTATTGCTCACAAGTGAGAATTGGCCCCCTACTGGTAACGGCTAGTGGGAACCGCTCGATATGGACAGTGGCCTTTAGCGGACCTTCGGCTCCACAGGGCAAACTTGCAAGTGTGCTTCGTACGCACAGTGGACTCTGTAAAAGCCGAAACTCATGCTGCGGACGAAGTCGGGAGCTCCAATGGTAAATCAATGCATGCTTCAGTCCCGTCACCCAGAAATCTTCTGCCCCGTCTCTCCATTGTGTGGTTTTGTGGTTTCACAGCTTCAATTTTGTCGGTGGATCCCAACTGGTTATTAAAAACCCATTAATATTTCGATTACAATACCCTGAAAGTGCAAATTGACCATTAAAAACTCCCCTCCTCACCCCCATGAGTGGCGACAGTTGCCCGCACCACGAATTCCAGCCTTAACCCTTTAAACGCGCAGTGTTCCCGCTCTGGGAACACCAAACTCTGACGTTTTGACTGTTGCCAGTCACGAAGAATAGACTTGATTTCTATAAAAATAATTGCGGGTGACATAGCTCCACGAGAATCCTTTACTTTTTAGCACGTCATTTCCCGTAAAAAAATGGTCACGATTATTTTTCACAGCACTGACATCTGCTGAAAAATGGAAGAATGCGAGAACAGCTGGATAGATTGCTCAATGCTGAAAAAAGGGCAGCCGTTGCCATCGCTCGACTTAACTACCAGCAAGATGGCGTACAATCGAAACGTTCATCGCGTGCCACAGATCTAGAGACCCTTTTTGACGACAGCTGGCTGTGCGGCACAGCCAGCTGTCGTCAAAAAGGGTCTTTAGATCTGTGACACGCGATGAACGTTTCGATTGTACGCCATCTTGCTGGTAGTTAAGTCGAGCGATGGCAACGGCTACCCTTTTTTCAGCATTGGGAAAGGGTTGCGCCTCAAAGGGTTAAAGCCTGGAATTAAACACGGGTTCTTCGATCCCAATTATCATTTCCTGCCAACCTACTTACCATAAGATTGTTAGTTATTACAACCGGTAAATTCCCTTAGTAGTTGCACGACATCTGACGAAAAACTTGAGGGTGGACGTAAAAGAAGTGAGTAACCTTCACTGTCAAAGTATTTGAAAACGAGAAATGAGAGAAGTTGTGCATTTAGCTATTCAGAATCTCGTTCCAAGCATGTTAGTCTGGATTATCTCCTTTTGCTCTGTCTTAGCCCGTTCCCCCTTGCCTTTGCTCAGCCTATCGACCCACTCTAATTGCTTGTTGACCGGGCAAATGATCCCGGAATGTAAACTCTTTTGGTCAACAGTCGTGGAAATCGAAATGCCCCCCTCTCTCCGTCGAATGTTGTCCACCTCACTAAATTAGTCATGAGTTGCTTCCCCTGGGAAATTAGGACCTCCGGCTGCCACTATGTGACTGTCGTTATGCAATATGCTGAAGTGAACGGGGAGGACCCAAGAATTGGGTGCTAAACGAACAAATTAATTATGGCTAAAGGGGAGAGGGAAATTAATTTTAAATTTTTCATTGCATTCCTTTAAATCTTGTAAAAGAAAATTTAAAAAAAGTTTTCAAATTGAGTGAGGATTCACCCTCCCCCCCCTCCTTTTGTTGACAATTGGATAGCAGTTATTTTCGTGAACAAAATGGGAGAAAAATGTAATAATTTTAATAATTTTTTTTTTCGTTAGGATATCCAGATGCAAACAAAAATAAAGGAATTAGTTATAAATAGCTTGGTACAACGAAACATGTATCAAATAAGAGGTTAAAAAGAATTAATATTTTTTTATATCCTACAGAAATATAAAACAAATCCTATTCCCCCCCCCCCCCTATTTTTTTCTTCCTAAGTGAATAGGGAATATTAAGACTCAAAATGTTCGTTTATTTTGACCATACACTTTTAAATATAGAGAGAAAATTTATATAAAATATGAAATTTCACATTTACCATAACATTTAAAACCAAACTGTGTAGGTGGTTGCTTTATTAGGCGCACCCACGGAGGGGGCTATGGGGACTCAAGCCCCCCCTAAAGGTGGAAAGTTAGAAGTGAAAAGCATTGAAAATTGTCCCCCATTAATTAAATTTTTCTTTTTAAAAATTGTCTTTAAATTATTTTTGAAGTACTTTTTACAACAAAAAAAAAAAAAAAAAAAAAAACACGTTAGTTTTTAAATAAATACGAACAGTTAGTGTACGAAGCACAGTTAAACTCGGTTTCAAGGATGCTGAAAAGATCAGACAATTATTTGAGTATAACGAGTTACATTGCCTGTGGGCATGCTGTTCGATGGGCAAGTCAAGCGACACATAATATTTTGACGTTATAAGAGAGTTATAACTATAATCGAGGTCACTATAACCGAATTCAGCAGAATTTGTTGTCCAGCCCCCCCTAAACTAAAATCCTGGGTGCGCCACTGGTTGCTTTACATGAAATATTAATATTTTTGTGATGAAAAGACGTGATATAATTGTTTTTCGACGTGTTCTATACCCATTTTAAGTAAAGAAATAAATAACGAATATTTTATAATATTGTTGGGACTTTGAATAAGTTCTCGCTATTTTCCAACAAAAGGCTCAAAATAAGTGATATTATCAGCGAGATCGTTATCGACTGCAATTGTTACGTTTGAGACAAATATTGAATGTATGCAGCCGCTATACGAACAGAGCAGCTCTAAGTGATTTTTGCTGCATCACAACGCTCGACCAGTTGCAAAACCCATGAAAATCTACTTGGGGGCCTTTTTATTCCCCCAGACTTCAACTAATTCACAACTTTTTTACATGTTTCTAATTCATTTCAATTTAATTTAGTTTTTCTTTTTTTTCTGTAAGTTGATGTGCATACTCAAGAACATACAAAATTATCATTTATAATTTATTTATTTTCTTGAACCGAGATAGAGATTATGAAAAATGAAAATAAGAAGAGTGATTTGAAAATGGAGCTCCCGATTTTCAGAAAACCTTTTCTAACTGACCCAAAGGGAGTGTGTTGGTGTGTGTGTGTGTGCGGGGGGGGGGGGTTGTCTGTAGTTTCCTGTTTCTTCTGTGCCGAGAGATGCTATCATGAATACTATACCTACACTATTCGGACGGACTCTTGCCCCAAGGCAGTGGGGTGGTTTAAAAAGAGGCTTCTGTAGTTCAGGGCGAGGGGGAGGCGAGCTGTCAAAAACTACCCCACCCACCTCTCCTCTTGTAACACATGTGAAGTGATATGAAGAGATAAAAAATAGTTGGCTCTGCTCCTTCCATCCACCTTAAGTGAGAAGTCCTACTACATCCACCGTATTTACTAGACATTGCCCCTTCCGATTATTCCTTGTTCCAATCGATGGCATATGGCCTGGTGGAGCAGCATTTCCATTCAAGATGCCAAATAATTAGTTGATTTTTGGGTAGCCTCAAAAGACGTGATGAGATGCGATGCGGTGCATAGAGATACGAATACCAGGAGATGGCATTACTTATCTGATAGTGAAGCCGAAACTGTAACCGAGCCGGCATATTGCTGTAAAATATGCTGCATATTGCTTCAATGTTTACAAAACATTGTTATTTCATGGTGATTGTTCCAATGTCTCCCTTCAATTGTACCAACAATTTTAATATTTCTTGAAATTGTGTTAATTTTAACAACTTTTACAACCACGTACCAAGTAAATGGAAGTATAGTCTAGAGGTGGGTAAAGTCAGTCCTTTTGAGGATCCGGTCCTCTGAAGGACCGATTCTTTCAGACGCGGTTCTTTTGGATCCGCTCCAATCAAAACTCTCAAAACTAATTAATTGTCAGAGCCTTATTATCGCATAGACAAATCGGACTTTTCCCAGGGCCCCAGGCTCGAAAGGGATCCCACTTTGTTCTGAAATATTCTTTTGTAATCAAAATTTTATGAAAAAAAAAAAAAGATACATGGGGGCCCCAGATTCATCAACGTCCGGGCCCCTGTTGGTCATAATTGGGCTCTGTTAATTGTTCCGCCATACTGTGGCCAACTCGCCAACTCAGTTACTTCATTTCGTCCAATGCTGAAGATAGCTAATGCCTCCTCCTGGTATTCATATCTCTATGATGCGATGTAATTGGAACATGTATTTTCGGATTTGTGTTCTTGGTTTGAAGAACCCGCTTATAAATCCTCGTCAAGTGAAATGGGCAACACAGTGGGGAGGGGATGCCTTCCGTCGATGACTTTCTAAGGGATCCTAAGCCATATTTATGCTAAGTTTTGGAGAAAAAAAACAACGGAATACTCCAAACGTATACGTCGGCGGATGCGACCTGGGTTTGAAGCAGGAACTTTCTGCCTCTAATGGCCTTATCACACTAAAGGGAAAATCCGAGCAACTTCGCGCTGGACCAACTTTTCCGACGGACTTGAAGGCGTGGTTATCTTTAAGAGTTGCAAAAGTAAACAAACTCTCTCCGACGCCAAATAGTCATCGCATCGCTGATTTGGAGTGCAGGTTCTTATTTTACTTATCGTGCGTTGGTATATTTACATCGAATCGGCAGCAATTTCGGCAGCATCGGATGGTCAGCAATCTCTAATTCCAAAGTCCACTTGAACGCGGCCATAATTTTATTTACACGTGATTCTGACATCGAGCCAAGCTTCGAACATAGTAGTAGTCGCCATTGCACGAAATTGCTTATGACATAGCAGAAAGAAGTACTCTGATTGGCCGAAATTTCGTCCGACTCGGATTTTTTCCTTCGGAAAGGAAAAAGTTGGAGTTCGCGGTCGTCAAGGTAACGGCGGAGAAAATCGGCCGGAAACTTGATTTGCAAGGAAAGTTGGTCGGATTTTTCTCAGTTTGATAGCCCTATTAGTTGAACGCGCTCTGCCACTGGTGGGGCAAAAGACATGTTCTATTTTCGATCTGGAGTGCAAAAGTTCCCAGAAAAAAGGGGAAAAGTACTGATTGTCATTACTTTTCAAGAAAGAAAAAAACATATTTATCATCTTGCTACGATAAATGTGAAATTTTTACTGATTATTAAACTGTACACCCTGACAGCACAGACGTTTATTTTAATGCATTTATTGACGCTTGCAATAAAATTATTTACATCAATAAGGATATATCATCTATATGCAGGTCTGCTCTATCTCGCACATTTATATAGGCTCTTGTGCGCGCTGTCATGGTGAAACTAAGATTATTAATTTTTCTTCGTGGAATATCGTGCCGTGTTGTAAGTGTCTGTACGAGGAAATCATGAAAATTGGCAGCTGTAGCAGACTGTTTATAACTGGCAAATAAAGATGTGTGTTCCACATATACTCTATACTTTTTGCAAGAATAATCTTGCAAAATCTTGCAAGAGCCTTCGGAAGAAATTTTATAAAACAAGCAGAAAAATTGTCTGGTCTCACCTTTATAATACTTTCCAAATAAGTTGAAAAGTGCTTGTTATGATTTCAATTTTTCTGTCTGTCCGTTCGTCCGTACTTTACCTGCCACGAAAATACTATATCAATTACTGTGAAATTTATACTTGTTATTTCTGTGTAGTGCACAAGCATACAAAAGGATTCCAATGCATTAAGCTCGATGGGTAGTTATTGTTTGAAATATTTGGCTATTTAAAAAAGAAAAAGGTACATATTATTACATAATGATTACCAAAAAAAAAAAAAAAATTCTGTCCATTGAAAGAAGTGTATGTAGCTTTTGCAGTTCTTCTGCAGGAGCACCTAAAAGAATTACAGTATATTACGGTCTACGGCACTTTAAAGACATTAATTCACTTCAAGCACAATACAATATTGAACGAATGAAAACACTGGAAAAAAATTAACGAATGATAATGCTGCTTGGGCCTAGTCGCAGCAGAGTATTCAAAGACTAAAGCTGAGAAGCAACGTTGGACCCAGAAAAGAAATTCCACAGTTTTTGCAATGATAGAGTTGAATAGGTGAAACCTGAGCTCAGTGTGTGTGTGTGTGGGGGGGGGGCAATTATTCAATGGCGAACTACCACTCATTTTCCCCCACCTTTCTTACGTTCGCAGCAGCTTGAATTTGATGCCGTGAAAACAGTTACATTGTGTCCTTTTCCATGACGCTCAGAGGGTTAAAATAACACCCCATTTCAAAAAGTGAGCAAAAAATAACCTCTCAATTTTTAAAAAAAAAATCCTACTTTTAAGTTCGTGCACGGCCATGCGCTTTTGCAGAACGAGCTCGTCGAACAGAGAAGACGATGTTCGTATTGGATCCTACGAAAGACTGCCTTCTCTTTGAATCGACGATATAAAAGGCGGATTTTCGGTCTTTTTCTTTTTTTTTTTCCTTTTTTCCCTTTCTCTGGTTCTTTTGGGCCGATTCGATTAAAGTATAAAGAGAAATGCAGCTCCTCTTCTTCTACACTTTAACTCCAGGAATGTATTACTTCGAAAAGAATAATAATAATAAAAAAAAAAAAGCTGCAGAGTGCTGGGTTCGAGATGATCGCCTTCCTGCGAAAGCAATTTCCCGCTCGCCTGAGCCTCTCATAATCTGCCCCTGGCCTAATCATACTCGAGTGTCCTCGACTCCTCGAAATTGAAAAACGCCCGCATCAGGACCGACCGGTCGTGGGGGGTGAAGAGGGCAAACGCTAAGACCTTTTTTTTCCGACTTGGAAAGATATCGCATTGTTCGCCCGTAGATCGCTGGATGCAGGATGCGTTCGGAACGGCTACGCGCGATCCCGAAACACTTGCAAACTTTCCAACTACTATGAGCACACGAGGATATCGTATTCTTAAAACCATGAACGGAAAAAAAGGCCAACAATTTAAAGTTGTCGTTAGCTAAATGTTAAACTCACTCAGTTGCTTGCATTGCTTATCGAGTTAACCCTTTAACGCGCAGTGTTCCTGCTCTGGGAACACCAAAATCTGACGCTTTGACTGTTGCCAGTCACGAAGAATAGATTTGATTTCTATAAAAATAGTTGCGGGTGACATAGCTCCACGAGAATCCTTCACTTTTTAGCACGTCATTTCCCGTAAAAAAATAGTCACGATTATTTTTAACAGCACTGACATCTGCTGAAAAATGGAAGAACGCGAGAACAGCTGGATGAATTGCCCAATACTGAAAAGAGCAGTCGGCTGCGTCACAAAAGGGTCTCTAGATCTGTGGCACGCGATGAACGTTTCGATCGTCCGCCATCTTGCTGGTAGTTAAGTCGAGCGATGGCAACGACTGCCCTTTTTTCAGCATTGCGAAAGGGTTGCACGAGTTAAAACGCTTCTCCAGACGATTTTTTGTTGGCGTCTCAAGAGTGTCTGCATACTTCACGTATCATTTTGAGCTGATAGGTAAAACATAGCAATGTTTCTATAGGAAGATAACGGTAGAAGTTTGAAGGTTAAGGGCTTGTCCTACTCCACGCCACTCGCCTAAGCGTATGGTCGTGGGTTGGATTCCCACTCACAGCCTGGTTGTAAAAACTTTCATTTCTCTGAGCTAGTAAAAACTTTCTTTTAAAGATCGTCATGGGTGTAAATTTGAGACGGATGAATCAAAAACTAACACAACAAAATATCTTTTTGCGGAACATTTGCCATTTCCGCGAGGAGCACAGTTTGAGAAACCCCGTTTAAATGTGACGCGTGTAAGGGACATGCACTGTGTATCAGTGAGGAACATGTGAGAAAGTATCCGCCTGTCACGTCAAAATCCACCTTTCACATCAAGAGGCAATCCAAGATGAATTTTTTTTTTCTTTCCCTTTTCCCTATTCCCGAATTTGTTCTTTCTCTCGAGCCTTCGTTGTGCGGCAGGAAGAAAATTGAATCTGATCTGAACTCGTTTCCAAAAGAAGGTCTTCAGGTACTTGATTTATGCGTCGCATTTTCGTTTTTAGAAGGTGATCGCAGCCCACGTTATAAAAACCCGGGGTTACTTCGAGGCGGACCATCTTGTTCCACAGATGACGCTTTTCGCAGAGAGTGCATCTTAAGTGATTCGGAAGAGAAGACGAACTTCTCCCCTCTTCCCATGCGTTTATATTCCCAAACGATGTCGGGGGTAAGACAGGACGGAAAATCATAGAGGGAATATTATCTGTAATAAGATATAAGTACTGTCCCATGTATAATCGTCTCTCAGCTGTCGTGATCGGTGATTTGGATCCACGGGAAGAATTGATTCAATGATTACACATGGTGTGAGAGGTAAAAAACGAATAAGGTATCGCTGGAACAAACATCCACCTGTTGCACTATTGAATGTTCGGGGGAGATATGATTTGAAGCATAACATTCCCTTTACTAGATGTTGAGAACGTGCTTTAAAACAATTCAACAGATCTAGTTTTATTGGTTGGTCAGTTTGCAATGGTTTGACATTTGAAAATACGTATTTTTTCCCTTTCAAATTTGATTGATTTCCCTTCTAAGCTAATTTTGGTGTTTTGTTTCAACTGATTTATTCGGTACAGGGAATGTCAAAATATTACAACAACAACAGGACTACTTGGCTATTGTATTTTAATATTACTTTAAATGATACTCGCCACAAATACTTAAATTTTATTTTTGATTAGTAGCTTTTAATCCCTTAAAGATAATTCCTTAAAGATAATTTCCAAGAGCATAAAACTGCAAATACACGCTCATAAAACTGCATATTTATAATACAGGGTGTCCGAAAAGTCCTTGATACATTTAAAAAATTCATAGAAAAGCAACTAACTATCGTATGAATATGCGGTTTGCACAACAATACTTCACAGGCTCACGAAATCTTTTTGACATCCTAAAAAAATTACTTCCAAATTGTGTTCATAGGTGGCGCTGTACCGTCACAGTAAGCTTCCCGAATGTCTTGTACAGTCTGATCCGACCACTTTTTTCCCTGTCTAAAACGTTTCCAGTCTCTAAAAACATTTCATGTCAGGCCAAAATGCTGTTTCGACTCGAAAGGTTTTTCTTAAACATGTTACGAAACTTTCTCTGAAGCGTAGTTATGGATTTTGATTCGAAATACCAACCTACGCAATGCGCTTTCTCAGTTGTAGTCACTTTAGCTAGAATCAATATTCCCGCCCCGTCAGTGCTATTTGAAACTCACGAAAAATCCCCATTGGCTTTCATTGCTGAAAACTGTAGATGCAGCGCCATCTGTGAACACATTTTGGAAGTAATTTGTTTTAAGATGGAAAAATAAATTATTGATTCTGAGAAGCATTAATGTGCGAACCGCATATTCATACAACAGTTTGTTGTTTTTCTGTGAATTTTTGAAATGTGTCAAGGACTTTTCGGGCATCCTGTATCTTACATATTAAAAGTATTCACATTTAAATAATTTTACCATCTGGTTTAAAATAAACCAACTACTTCCATTTAGCATACAAAATTAGAAATAAAAAATTTTCGGAGTATAATAAATGGATTGTTTTTAATGATTTTAGAGAATTAATTTTGAAAATTTAAACCCTAAATTATATATCACCAGCACGCAGGGGCATAGCCAAGGGGGGGGGGGGTTAGGGGGGTCATAACCCCCCATGAGGAATTTTTTCAATACAAAATGTATATTCTTCACTCCCTTATCACACATAGAGCTGCAGTAGTCCTAACCCCCCCCCATGAAAAATTTCTGGCTACGCCCCAGCCAGCACGAGACAAAGAAAGCAAAATCGATAGGTAGCTCATGCGGGGGGAGGGTGTCAAGGAGGCAACTGCCCCTTCACTTCCTAAAGTGAAGGGGCTTTGCCCGCCCTCTACTTTTCAAATTTAAAAAGTAAGACCAATCAAAAAAATGATTTTGGGATCGAAGAACGGAGTACCAGCTAGCAAGAGTTTGCCTCTGAACTTTATTTAATCAGTAATTAGAAAAAGTCAGCAAATCAATAATGACGTTAAAATTCGATTATACAGCCCAATTTTACAAAAAAAAAAAAAAAAAAAAAAAGAAAAGAAAAGAAAAGCAGTAGCATCCCATTTCCCCCCCACACTCTCGCACTTTTTTTTGACCCCCCCCCCTCTCTATTTTTTTGGCGTACCAACCGCCTATGTCGAAACCTCACACGTTGATTTTGATAGGAATTAGTAAGCCAATTCGAATTGTAGCTAAATATATAGTTTTACATAGCAGATTTTTTTCAAAATATACTGATACCTCACACATGCTTTTAGTTGTTGAAGTGAAAGCCTCGCATATATAAACACATGCGTATACATCATTGAATGTTTTCTTTCTCCTCTGAATAATTTCTATGCTATTATTTTTTACATATACAGTGTGCCCACTGAAGTCTCTTGCCATCCTCTTAACTTCGAAACGGCTACTGCCGTATTCATAAAAATGGTGTCCAGGTATAATAAAGTAACTACGCACTATACAAAAAAAACCACTTACAGCTCCACCTGGCGGCTAAATTTGGAATTAACTTAGTTATCTCATAGACGGTACCAGATACGGGGAAAATGTCAGTTGCAAAACTGTTCAGCATCATCTATTTAGTAAAAAAAGACACCTTGCGTACATTGATGTTAAAAATAAAAAACACAAACTGCAAGGGGTAAACTTATATTTTCGCCATCTTGCCACCAGTCCTCTTGTACAATGTGCAGCAGGAATTTCAGATCAGAGTCCAGAGGTAAATTTTGCGGACGGAAAACCCTGTGAGCATGAAAGATAAATGAACCTAATGTCAGGCAAGTGAAGTTTTGGAAAACTTGACTATAAAAATGTGTGTTTTATGCTTTCCATACGTAGCATTATTGTACCCATTATTGTGCACACTAATGGGCGCAGGTACTTTTTCTTACTAAATCAATGATTATGAATAACTTTGTAATTGACTTTTCTCCCGTATCTCGTACTGTTTTTGAGACAAGAAAACTAATTCAAAATTTAGCCGCCAGATGGCACTGTAAGCGGGTTTTTTGTGTGGCACATGGCTACTTTATTATACCTAGACACCACTTTTATGAATATAGCAGCAGCCGTTCCGAAGTTAAGAGGGTGGCAAGGGATTTTAGTAGGCATACTGCATATTAAAACGCACTAAACATTGTATGTCGATTCATCGGCAACTATGTATTGCTGTTCTCTGCGGTAAAACTGTCTTGAAATTTCCAACAAAACAAATACTTCATTGATTTATTTGAAAAATACGTTTAAACAGCACGGCAACGATATCCTCAGTATTTATTGATTTAAAAAATACAATTGAAAGAAATGTCAAAGCCTGTTGAACAGTTTTCTGAGAAAAATTTAAAGCATGCTTGAAGTACTTCAAAGATACCACTTGCGTTTCTTTTTCCTCATGCAATGTTGTTTTTCATAAAGTAGAATAAGTTTATAAAAGAAAAATTAACAAAATATACGAGCAGCATAACATATGTAGTCTTTTTAGGCATTTTTCAGTCCATGTTTAAATGTCAGCTTTTAATATTTGGGCTATGAGGAAAAAATAGGTTTGCGGAGTAATGCACGATAAATGGCAAATTTAATAGATAAAAAATGCAAAACAAAGTAGTCAAATTTAGACAGTGAATATCACTCACTGGTAATCCACAGTACTCCCTAAACTATTAACTTAAAATAGCCACCTGTTCCAAATACATCATTTTAACACAATTCCAGAAATAGCAGTATGGTTTGTTCCCAGAATTACTACACTGCACGAACTGCATATCTGTAATTAGAAAATCTGACTTTTATCATTTAACAATTAATCACATAAAATTGATTAGAAAGGTGGTTCTAAAAGGCTTTGTTTGATTTAAACATGATACTTTAATGAAGTACACTTGATTTTAGTCAAAATTGGTGGGTGGACTATGAATTTATTTGTAACTTTTTAAAATATATTTATGTATCTGTAATGTACAGATAATTTTCAATAAAATATTAGCAAAATTTATTGTTTAAGCTGCTCTAATGAAGGAAGTCTAATGAATATATCTTTTTGTACTCTTTACAACTATGTGAAATAAAAGCACTCATTTAAGAGACCAAAAATAATCTTTATATATACTATATACACCATACCTTTTCAGAAAATAAAATTCGAAGATTTCACCAAAGCATGTTCAAATAAAATGAGTAAAACAAAAATAATAAAATAAACTCAGCCGTTTAACATTAATTTAAGAAATATACATGTCGCTATTTATGTCACTTAAAAATAAAAATGACCACTGTTTACGTATTTATTGCTGTTTATATACGTTTCCGCTCCATGAAATTTCATTTACAATAGGTTATTTGCGTTTTTATTAATTTTATCGTAGGAAAAAAAAAAAAAAAGAAAGCATTTTAAAATTTGACAGGTCAAATCTTTAAAATAATAAATAAATAAAATAAAATAAATGGGAGCAATTCTCCAAAGTAGAGACAGTTGCATTATGGATCACTAATGGCTTTCAAGAGGTTTTAAAAAGCGATGTTTTAGATCAAATATTAACTGCTTGTAAACCATTATTTATTTCTTGATACGAACTCGCATTTCTGGCAGAGCTTCCTTTAGTACTGGAAGCAGGGGCGGCCGACACGGTAATCAAGGTAAGCATTAGATCTGGGCGCCGTTTTCGAAGGGCACCATTTCGAACTCAAAAGCTTGAAAAAGTATAAAAGGAGCGCTTTTTTTACGTTTGTAGGGGTGCGCCAGATACCCTAAGGGCCGCCCCTGACTGGAAAGAATAACGGTCATCTACTGATTTCGGCTAATATAACCGTGCATTTGAATAGAGTTTTACTCTTCAGAAACGGGATACCTTTAAAATTGAGGTAACTGTCTGCCGTTAAAGAGCATTAAATTAACTAATTATAAATTACGTCCTATAAATTTATAAGAATTTCGTTAATCGACTTCAAAGTTAACTTATCTTGAGATAAAGAATCTGTGAAAGGGGGAAAAAAGAACGTGAAATGTTATTTCGAGTATCCTCAAATCCTGAAAGTGAATTTCAGATTTATTAGATAAAGAAGTTTAATTTTATGAAAAACCGTACCTGTTACTAAGCGACAAAAGTAGAAGTTCCATTGTAAATAAATGCTATTTTAGAGGAAAATGACATTTTTACCAAAGTGATCTGTAAAATAATTTAAAAAAAAATAATGTTTAAAGATTATGTCACAGTACTGTCTATTACTACATGCACCCCATGCCTGTTCATCCTATAGGGTAAATCGTATAGCTATTGCCCACTTAAGGATTAGGTTCAGTGACTGCCCATAGCTAAAATGGCCAAATCAAAATCAAAATTCATCACATATTTCCATTAAAAACTAAGAAAATATTTTTTATTTTATCATATCCATGCAACACTAGTTGAATATCAAATTAAAAAAAAACAAAAAAACATTAAAAAATAACCTTTAAACCATGTTTTTCTTAAAGCAGGTAATCACTGTCAGTGAGCAATTACTCTGTGGTTTACACTATATTATGATAGAAAACTTTTTAAAACGGGCCTCATTGTCACAGGGGTTATGTCACTGAAAAGGGTAGATGGGCGAAGTGTCGGGTCGCATCGCGCGTTCGTCGACCTAACCGTTCGGAGTTTTTCGTAGTTTTCTCCGAGATTTAGAGTAAATACGGGTTAGAAAGACTCCACGGAGGGCACCCCCCCCCGTTGTGTTGTCCTTCTGACGAGGATTTATAATCTGGCTTCGAGCCAAGCACACAAATTCGTTTGGTGTTCCCAGAGCGAGAACACTGCGCGTCAAAGGGTCAAAGGTTCATTATGCATATGAGAAAACTGCCAGATTTAGGTTCTAAGGACAGTGAATCAATATAAATATTTTAGTGTCTTAATGCCTTTAACCTGTTCGCCCCTATCGTTGCAAGAACACGATGGCGGCCATTTCCCTTCTGCTTTGCTTCCAGGAATGGGTCATTGTTGCGTTCAGGAATGGGTCTTATGCCCTTGCTCCGGGACAGAAGCACTCAAAGAGCCATGTCGGGAAGCAATCAACGGTACAGAAGGCAGAATCTCTGTCGTCGCGTCCTTGCAACAACGTGAGGGAACAGGTTAACTGCGTCTTTCGCTGCTTGCGACAGAAAACTGCGTCCCTTTACAAGTGTCGCCAATGAAATGTGCCTTACCTACCATACTCCACATACGCTACTGCATCCATTCCACTACAAATTTCGGCACAGCGAAAACGGTGAACACGTACCAGATTTATTATATCAGAGACGCTATCCAAACGAGATATTTGGGAGCGAATAACTAAAATAAAAAGAAGTAAAGCACAAAATAATGCTCTCGTGACATTAATGGCTTCTTTCAAAATTGTGTGAGTTTCTCAAGGATGGGGGAAGGGGGAGCGCGTTTAAAATCCGAACTCTGTTAAAAAATTTTGGCACGTTTTTATCTATGACGATTCTCCTTAAACGCAGAAAGATTTCAAGAAAATATATTATTGCGCTAAAGAAAAAAAGAAAACAAAAAGTGTATAAACCTCCATTTTGGAATAGGAAAAATTTAAGGGCCTTCCCTTTTCCTTTTGTTTGAGTTGAGGCCTAAACTTAACAACGCCCGCGCCGTTGGAAGATTAAGGTGCACTCTAACTTATTGGAGTAATTAGGTTGCGTCGGAGGATGAGATAACTCGGAATGAAAGAAGCAAAGCGCTTGGTTTCCTTTCTTTAACACATTGCGGCAACTTTTACTTCTACTCTCATAGAGAAGTCAGGCGCAATTTCGCCCACCCCCTTTTTTTTTTTAAATTACAGTTTCTGGAGGGTCTGCGGTGTTCAACACACTTTCCGAGTTTTGAGAGCGATTTAAAAAGCGAGGCCAACCGCACGTAATGTGGATTTAAAAGGCTAAATTTAGCCACAAGAAAGAGCTTATATAAGATACAATTGTATGGTTATGTACATGGTTATGCAAGAGAATAGTCTCAGTGATAGGCCTGGACTGGAAAATACAATAGATATGTCATATTACGTTTGTTCTTTCCACAAATAATGCAGTTTATAAAGTAAATGAGAAACGTCAGGGAAATAAAAATAAAAAGAATTCTTAGTGTTTCTTCACGGGCTTGACAACCAATTACTGCTATGAAGCATTTAAGGAGACGACCTAAAAAATTCTTGTTTCCTGAAAATTTTATAAGCGCTTAATTTATAGGTCTCACGATTATGATTCAAAAACCGTTTTACTTTTGTTTCTAAGATAACTAGAGGCTAAGTTATACAAGATATAATGAACCAGAAGGATAGTATTTTGTAGAGTATTAAAATCTTTGAGCGCGTTTTCTGAAGTGTGATTTTCGTAAATTTTCTTTACGATAAATGTCATGGCTTATAACATATTTAAGAAATTGACTTGAAATTTTGCTAGCATGATTTGATCATTACTACTTTGTTAAGAAGCAAAATATAATATATTGATTTTATAACAATTTTTTTCATTTAACAGATGAACTATTTTCATAACTATTAGAACTTTTGCGAATCTTTTGGTTCATAACACGGATAAACATGTTTATGTACTCTATAAATATCAGTAAGAAATATTCATTACAATTGTTTACAAAAGGTGTGGCGTAAATATATATCTATATATTTTTAATTAAAATCTCATTTAAATTTGCCAATATTTCAAAGTATGCACTGAGTTTCATTGAAACTCCGTTTAAAATTTTATGTTCCATTTTAATTAAAAACGTGGATTTTTCATTAAAATTTTACTTTTTTTAAAGTGCCCCGAAGGTAGGCTCATGCCTTAAAAAAATTCCCCTAAAACAGAATAATTAGCTGAATGGCACATTAGTCAAATTTCTATTTAGTCAAATTTGATGTGTGATTCTGATGTTTTATTTTCCCAGGAAGTTTTATGCAAATACTAGATTTATTGTTTGTAGATACTCCATAATGAAGCCTCTGACGGAACATGTTTTGTCTCGTGATGTTATTCTTTCTTTATTTTTAATTACATACCAAAGCTATAAAAACAACTTACTAAATTTTAAAAACATTTTCCAATCAAACTCAAAAACTTCCCGAACTAGTCTGTAATTACTCGTACATTTTACGCGTACTTGAACTCAAATTTTTCTGTGAAGATTCAGGCATAAATGCATTTTGTAAAGCGAGTGAGTTTTGTGTTGTTGAGAAATGGAAACTTTTTTTTCAATCTCTTTGTATCATAATCTACTGACAATAATCTATTTCCAAATTACAAGGTGTGCACACAATAGAATACCCCAACTACAAATACAAACCTAAAGAAAGTGCCACATTTTTGGACAAATTAAATGAAAACTGACGTTTCGAAGTTTACAAAAATTATGTATTAGGGCTGGCCGAAAATGCTCTTTTGCACCGATTTTCGAAATCGTCGAGAGTATTGCGGAAAAGTGTTTTTTTTTTTTTTTTTTTTTTTTTTTTTTTTTTTTAAATCGGGCAATATCTTCAGGTGGTGCCGGCGCTTTTGAAATCGGGAATTTGGGCCAAAACAGACATTTTCCCCCTCCGAAGACGAAATTTTTGCGAATTTTCGAAATCGATATCAGCCAAGTGCTGAAACGTTCTTTACATGATACACTGTAAAGATAAGAAGCAACTTTACCTCACGACTGTTAGTGATTTTCAAAATCTTGCAAACATTTATTTTCGGGAAAAAATGTCTGTTTGGACAAAATACCCAATTTTAAAGGCGAAGGCGCTACCTGAAGATATTGTACGATTAAAAAAAAAAAAAAAAAAAAAAAAATTACACAATTATTAACCAACCCAGGAGACACATTTTCCGCACTCGGCTGATATAGATTTCGAAAATTCGCAAAAATCGTGTTCTCGAGAAAAATGTCTAGTTTGGCACAAGTTCCCGATTTCAAAGGCGCCGGCCTTCCACCTAAAGATACGGTCCGATTAAAAAAAAAAAAAAAATACACGGTTATCAACCCAAGGGAAAAGTTTTCTGCACTAGGCTCTCATCCATTTTGAAAATCGGTGCAAAAGTGCATTTTCGGCCCGCCCTATTATACTTGATGTGACAACCCTATAGAAGGAAAATACATTTGGACTTCAAAACCTACTCCCACCTTCCTGCATTTTTCAAAGAGTATATCTGTTACTAAGGAACACCCCAAATTTGAAAGATTATATTTCCTCAACCAAACAAGTAAACGCAGAACATAAAATAAGAACATTTAAAAAACGATGCTTAAAGGTTACAAAGTTTTTAATTAATCTTAAATAAACGCAATATTATTTTAGGCTGTACAAGTTGTCTTGATAAATTCTTATTCCCTTGTCTTTTTTTTAGCAACTCTTGGTACATAAATTAGATATACTAAATATGTTAAGCATCCAGATCAAACTGTTTTTGAAAGAAATTTTTCTCTGCTATCCGATGATATGACGATCGTTTCCTTGTAGATATTATTTCCCCTCCTATCCCTGAATAACCGTGAAAAATCGCTCAAAAATCCATAAAATATTGAATAAAATAATTTCTAGGCTGAATTTTGAAAC
This sequence comes from Cheiracanthium punctorium, assembly GCA_038373885.1. NCBI lineage: Eukaryota > Metazoa > Arthropoda > Arachnida > Araneae > Cheiracanthiidae > Cheiracanthium > Cheiracanthium punctorium. Next base: position 318,876 of record JAWZYV010011999.1, read on the forward strand.
AATTGCTTCGAAGTGCATAACTGTATGTTAAGAACCTCTTGTGTACCAAATTTGGTAATTCTACGTGTAGTCGTTTGTCCGTAGTGTCACCAACAGACTAGTTTTCTTCATGCATGTGAGTAAACTTTCAAATATGTTTACTGTATAGACAGATAGAAATAGAATTTTGGAAAACGAACATTGACTCGAATAAGAAATCATTAAAAAGAATGATGCAGATGTGCATCAAAATTAGCGAAACGACTTCAAAAATGAAGGCGTTCCCACCTCCATCACAAGCGATGTGTCTAAGTCCTTACTCAACGTAACGAATTCTTTGATTCTTTAGCTATCGAGTGGTGTAATTCAATTTTGGATGTAGATGATAGATATGTAGCTGCAACATCAAACTGTATCCCCGATTTTGTTATCATCAGTATTCTAAATTGCCTCTAATTGTGGAAACAAACTTTAAGACGTATTCACGTCAAAAGCATTTTATTTCCATTTTACAATATGAATATTTTTACAAATTAGTTCTGTGGTAATACTGCAACATGAATCCTTGCCTCATTTAAAACAATTTTAACAAGTGTATGTCTATGACAACGGTTGTAAAAATGAAGTTTAAGCAAAGTCTTCTAGAGGTATCCTGTACAATACTGTTTGGAACTTTTTTAAAGGATAAATTACACAATTTTGGCATAATTAATCCTAAATGAAATATTTTTCAATAGTCAACTTTTCGATTATTTCAGGAGAAATATTAAGGTGCCAGTTATAATAAGATGTTAGATAACTTGCAGATTGCTTATATTTCATGAAATAAACGTACATAAAAATTGGATTGAAGCGCTTTTTCTTACACCCCCCCCCCTTCAAAAAAAGCTAGATTGTCTGAATTTTCACTTAAATTTCTTTAATATCGTTGAGGTACTTGGTTGCTCTCATCTAGGAACTTGGTTTTATTTATAATTTCAAGATTCCAAGCAAAATATTATATTGAAGCAAATACCACACACATTAGTTTTTTCTGTAAAATGTTTTATAATCTTGAACTACCATGAAAATACTTTTTCTTGATAAAAGGAAATATTTAATTGTAAACTTGTTAAATAACAATTTTTTTTTATTTGCTGTCATAGACATTATATGTAAAAAAAAAAAAAAAAAAAAAAAAATCAGCTGGCGAGGAAAACGTTCTCCTCTGTCAGAGAATGTTAAAATCACAGAACATTGATTTAATATCTGCTAAATGAAGAACCTCGATGATGAAATTAAGTTGCTCATCAATATTAAGCGAAAATTCGCGAACCTTTTAAGACATGTTTCAAGACTTATTAATATTAAACCTTACTCAAATAAAAGTTTATTAGATCATTTTATCAGCAACATTGTGAAGCGGTTCACTCTAAGACAATTTAAGCTATGGAATTTTGTAGCTAATTCGATACTTTAGATCATGCAAAACTTCATTACATAAGTGAGTTAGGTTTATTATACATACTCATTAACATCCTTCCCATAATCAATTTCAATTACCTTCTACAGTAACAGTGGACACGCGCTGCAACGCAGTCTGTCTTACGCGAATGGATATTAAGCGAGTTTTTCTCGAGGAACGCGTCTCAAAGATAACGCGAACTCCTCTCCCGCAGCACGAGATTTTTCACGTATGTATGTACAGTACGTACTTTACGTCTCTCTCTACTACTGATCATCAATTTTGTTCTTTTGCAATGCTATACAGTATTGTACAATATTATGTTGACTACCACTGCTTTTTTTAATACTGTATATGAAATAGTAATATATACAGTAGACCCCCCCCCTATAACACAGTAAGATACGTTCCGTGCTATATGAATCCGTGCTCTACGGGGCCTGAGATATACTACACATGGAGTGCGAATTGCGCGGTATAATCGCTGCAACTTATTTGCACTCCTTACTCTAGTAGCACAATTAGTTCAAAAGACATTCACAGAACGTCTATTGTACATCTTTGAACGTTTTTTGAGTTGTGGTACTACGGTAGAAGCACAGTGATGTTTAGTGTTGCCATTCAAAAGTTATACGAATTACAGAAGCTAAAGCGTCATAAAATCGGAACATCTGTGTCATTTTACCGTGCTGTACGAGTCTCTTTTAACGTGTTATACGAAAACAATCGCAATTTCTAAGCCGTGTTTTACGAATCCATCTTGTATGAACCCGTGTTATAAGGGGTCTACTGTAGTTAGAAAATCGTTTAGAACAGCCGTATAAATACCCTATTTCACAAAGCAAAATTTTCGCTAACGCGGGGCCTGTTGGAACACATCCCTCGCGTAAGCCAAGATCCCACTTTGTTTCCCTCGTCCAGTTACAACAGTAGTCTTATCTTCAGACATTCGAATAAAGAAGGGCATACTTTTAAAAATATAAACATATGTGAAACGGGGCAACCTCATATGAGTTTTAAGCTAAAATCATGATAAGATAAAACATAAACTAAAAAAAAACGCCGTAAATATTAAGTAATATAATTGCAAATGTTTTGAACAAAAATAAATCATTTCTTTTCTGGACAGATGCCTAGTCAATTTTATAAAAATTAGAATTATTATTGTTTTGACATGAATGACACAACTTTGTGTCACGAACTGATTTTTTTTTATTTATAACATGTGTTTCTTAATCATCCTCTATTAGCATATATTGTTCCAAAACAATCCCAGGAAAATGTCTCTGAGAAAAAAATAGCTCCAGTAATGTAGTCTCTAGTAAAAATTTTTTCTTTAACCCTTTGAGGTGCAACCTTTTCCCAATGCTGAAAAAAGGGCAGCCGTTGCCATCGCTCGACTTAACTACCAGCAAGATGGCGGACGATCGAAACGTTCATCGCGTGCCACAGATCTAGAGACCCTTTTTTGACGACAGCTGGCTGTGCCAGTCGTTGCCATCGCTCGACGGCACAGCCAGCTGTCGTCAAAAACGGGTCTCTAGATCTGTGGGACGCGAGGAAAGTTTTGATCGTCCGCCATCTTGCTGGTAGTTAAGTCGAGCGATGGCAACGGCTGCCCTTTTTTCAGCATTGGGCAATCTATCCAGTTGTTCTCGGATTCTTCCATTTTTCAGCAGATGTCAGTGATTTTAAAAATAATCGTGACCATTTTTCTACGTCAAATGACGTGCTAAAAAGTAGAGGATTCTGTGGAGCTATGTCACCCGCAACTATTTTTATAGAAATCCAATCTATTCTTCGTGACTGGGAACAGTCAAAACTTCAGAGTTGGGTGTTCCCAGAGCGGAAACACTGCGCCTTAAAGGGTTAAAGATGGGGGAATCACGCTGTCTTTAAATAGTCAATATCGAAATCTTATAATTCCAAATGCGTTCTTTTTTTCATCCAATGGCGGGCACTTTCCGTCTAAGCATTGTCTAAGGTCGGAAGTGTTGATCGCTTTATTGGGTGGGCCAACGTTGCACTTAACGAAGGGATGGACGAACTGACAACTAAGACCAAGTCGGTAGTCGAACCTGAGCTCGTAGTAATACTCGTAGTTGTATGCAATGCGTCAACCACCGTACAACTTGGACGGTCACTTCCAAATATCGCTCCCCCCCCTCCCACAAATCCATGGAGATGCAAGTGCACCCCCACTCAGCCACCCTTGTACTAAAGAGATGATCAAAAACACTATTTTCTAAAGTTCTAAAAGCCTTGGAAAGTTTTGAAAAAGTGTATTTTTAAAGCGTGCATTTTTTTTTTCAAAACTTTAACCCCCATTCTTTACTGTAACAAAAGAATTTATTTCATATAAATAACGCTCTACTAAATTGCGAATGAAAGTTAGAGAGATAAATCCTCACTTTAAGTATTCAGGGAGAGAAATTTAAAAATGGATTTGTATTGATGTTATTTCAAAACCACGTTTACTTGCTATCATTTACATAGCATTTATTATCCCGCAGAAGAAATACATATTGACACTTTCCTCCGTTCTGCAACATATATATTCTCCTCTTCAATTCAAACCACCCTAGGGAAACCCTTGAAACATTCGCATTATAACCATTTTATAAACTCAATCTATTCTCTGCGGTAACTTTGTTTTCAATGTGGTTGGTTAAAAGAAGGATAAGTGCACTATTAAGCCGACTTGTCTATCCGGTAAACAGATTCGTGAGAATAGAGGGAATAAAGTGTGTACGATTGCAAAATAAGTAAATAGAATAGTGATTTTTAGACTGTTTAAATTTTTTCTATCATTGCTAGTTCCCACTATAACAGACATTGCATAAGGCAAGTTCTCAGTTTTTTTTTTTTTTTTTTTTTTTTTTTTTTTAAATAACACCGGATTTCTCCTTCTTCTTAAAGTTCTGTTTTATTTAATTTTGCTCTTAAATCTAACTCTTTAACTCTCTCTTGCTCGCACATAAACACGCATAGGGGAAAGGGGGGCACAGTGGAACACGGGAATAATGGATACTTTTCAATTATTCAAAAGCTCAAAAATTAGAAAAAAATTCCATAATTTAGTTAACCAGTATTGGAACACTGTGGGAACTTGTCACTGTCACAATCATCTTGTAGGAAAGTTGCAGCCATTTTTTTTTCTGCTATCACTGTTGGAAAAATCAGTTGGGAAAGCAGTTTAATTTGATGTTACTTTATTATTTTTAATTCATCGAACATTATTCAGCAAATAATTTTGCAACTCTTAAAGATGTTTTCCATTATGATTACTACTTTTAAGTCTTGCCATTTGAAAACTACTTTTATGTAGTCTATGTTGAATATCACTACTTAATTTAACTGAAATAATAATGTGCTGCCATAATATAGCTGATTTTTTATCTTCCTTACTCACTGTCCCACGGTGCCCCGCAATGAGGCACACTGGGACAACTTGAGTACCTTTTGAAAATTAATTTTTTTTTCCCACAGAATAAAATAAGGATAAATTGTGAAAAAAATTGCAATGATAGCTAAAAATTGTCAAAATATTGCCCGGTATTTAATATTTATTTTTATTAAAAGGGAAAAATTACTACAAAAAAAGCCTCTTTTCCCACTATGCCCCCCTCCCCCCCCCTTCACACACACACACATATATATACATGTACAGGATGCAGAAAAACTTTACTCGTAAATTAAAGCAGTGCTAGGTATCAATAATAATATTTTCAAGATAGATCTGCTGTGAAAAGGGTTGGACTTGCGTGTTCCTTTAAAAATTGAACATCAGTTAAAAAATTGATGATGATTTGATTGGGTCTTGCGTTTTCCGCGATTCACTTCAGACTGATAAAATTACTTAATATTTTTTTAGAACTTATTACGTACAGTGCATGCCACCTTACTATCATCTGGCACAAAGTAATTCCAGCAGGATGATGCTCTCCCTCATTTTGCCACAACACCACGAAATCACATCATAGCAATTTGACGTCAGGTTGATAGGTAGGAATAGCTTGGTGCTTTAGATTGTCTCGTTCACTCAACCAAAACTTCTGATTGTTGGACAATGTCCTCTTGACTATTAACTATGGTGTCGCATTAAAAATCTGGTTTATCAAATCTGTGAAAATGTGAAGAGATTTTGTTTTGTTTTGTGTGTGTGTGTACACGTTGTTATGATTTGTGATTATGGTTTATGTTTCTTCGTTTAATATTAAATAATTGATTGTTCGCTTCATTGAGGACGTTTTCGTTCCTCCCCTCCATCAAAAGTGTGAATAGAAAGTAATCAGGCACATTCTGCGCACCCGTGCAGTAAACAAAAAAGTTATTTCCATCAAAATGGAAAGAGTTTTTCACTAATTTCTTTTCGGGGATCTTGTTTTCTCTTATCGGAATCGTAGAAATGTGTCAAATGAAATCTGATGCTCGTCGGGTTTCACAGCTAGCCTATCTGGGACTGGATACGCCATTGTTATGCACCAATTCAAAGCTTGAAGACTTTCGAGTTGTTAATCATACTCATGCTCTGCAGTATTAACTCTTTAACGCGCAGTGTTCCCGCTCTGGGAACACCAAACTCTGGCGTTTTGACTGTTGCCAGTCACGAAGAATAGATTTGATTTCTATAAAAATAGTTGCGGGTGGCATAGCTCCACGAGGATCCTTTACTTTTTAGCACGCCATTTCCCGTAAAAAAAAAAAAAAATCGTTACAATTCTTTTTAACAGCACTGACATCTGCTGAAAAATGGAAGAATTCGAGAACAGGTGGATAGATTGCCCAATGCTGAAAAAAGGGCAGCCGTTGCCATCGCTCGACTTAACTACCAGCAAGATGGCGGACGATCAAAACTTTCCTCGCGTCCCACAGATCTAGAGACCCCTTTTTTGACGCAGCTGGCTGTGCCGGGCACAGCCTGTGGCACGCGACGAACGTTTCGATCGTCCGCCATCTTGCTGGTAGTTAAGTCGAGGGATGGAAACGGCTGCCCTTTTTTCAGCATTGGGAAAGGGTTGCGCTTCAAAGGGTTAAAAGAAATGTATTTCCCACAATAAAAACTTAACAAAAATGTGAATGTGCTTTCGCACAGTTTAAAATTTCGAGGCTTCATCAAGAATAAGTTAATGTGAGTTTAAGTTAATTTTAAGAATAAGTTAATGTCAAGAATAAATTAAATTTCAGCCCTGGACTGCCTTCCTGTAAGAAAAAGCAGTGTTTGTCAAATTTAATTGCTTGCTTAATTTAAAAATTGTTTGTAAAGTAGAAAAAGAAATATACAGTTGTAGGGGGCTGGAGTTATTTTACTAACGCCAGTTAAGTCGTTTGTAATTTTGAAAATTGCTACGCTATTTGAAATTCGCCATTAAAAAGACATTCTGAATAACAGCCTATCGAGTTGTATTTAAACATGAACAATGGAAGTTACTTTAAATATAATCATGTCAAATTAAATATAAGTCAAAATCATTCGATTTCGAGCATTGTCTAGAGGGTAATAAGTTTTCTTAAAATGTCTCTGCACTTTCTCTGTAAATTACATTAACTTATTCTGTTTTTTTTTTTTTTTTTTTCTGTTAACATTTTACGTTAAACAGACCTAGCATTTAATATTTTGTACGACTAAAACGTAAGGAAAGTTTTATTTGTGCTTAAAAATATTCGCAATTATTATATCATTAAAGATAAATAACGCCAAAAGCGTTGATTATAAAACGCTTTCTAACAAGTTTACTTCATTTATTTTCACCTATTATGGCATAACAACGAAAAGTTACCGCATTCACTATCATCTTTTGCAAATCTATAAATGTGGAGATTCGCTTTCGGTGTCGAGCATTACTTTTTCGCATTCGTTTCGCAAATTTTAAACTAGAAACTTTAATTTTCTAAAAGCTATTTAGCTTTAAAATTTTACTTTGTTTGAAATCTTTCCTAAGCTTAAAGACACAAAACTAATAGTTTGAGCTATTTGTATGTAAAATTTGAAGGAAGAGTATTGGTATGCAAAAGAAAATGTAATCATCCAATTTAGAAAGGAAATATGAAAACAAACTAACGAACGAGGCCCTGCAAATAATTGACGCCTAGAGCCCAGCTTCCTTTAAATCCGCCAAACTCTACCTTAGCTATTGTTCTGAAACCAAGCAAGCCATCCCTTTCAAACAGGCATCATGAATTAATGCTACAAACAGATATTTCAGGATACAAGGTATTTTTAATTTATTTTAATATAGGCTACTTGTCCAACTATGACCAGTTAAAATAGTTTTTGACCATTATTTAATTGCTTTAAGCAGTACCTTATAAACTAGGCTAGTGTAAGTTTTAATTTAGTTGCATTATTAGCCTACTTTCAATGCCTAATATTTAAATCTAGGTAAAGATAAATTATCAGCGGCTTCATTTCATGTTTTTTTTCATGTAACTGTAAGCTTAAATAATATTCATACATGTTACTTTCATTATAAAAAAATATTGACATAACATAAAACAAAACGGTAATGTAAATATGCTAAAATAAAATTTTAAAAAAATGTTTTAAAAAAAGCATTTTTCGCTATTGGATAAGTATTTGGAATATGTATTACAACAAAAAAAAAAGAAAAGAAAAGAAAAAAATTTGGTATTAAAAAATTGTTTCAGAGAAGCCTATAATTCCTTTCCTTAAAATTAAAAAAAGAATCTACTTTTGCCGACTTACGCACCCCAAACTTCAGCATTATCCTTGTGAAATATATAGACTAGTGTTCTACTTATTCCAAGAAAAGGGTAAGTGGGCCACCTTTACTCAATTTCTGTATTATATTTATCCAGCAATCTGAAATTATAATTGTTGTAATAATGAAATTATAATTGTTATAATTGTAACTCCATGCTCTAAAAGGGCAACCATTGTGAGATTGTAAGAGGGGGGGGGGATATCACAAAACATTTTTCAGCTTTGTTACCAATTGCCAAAACCATTAATGTTAAAGCATAAATATCCGATAAAAAAATACTTAACTGGTGTTGGAATGTAAAATTAATAAAAACCTTGTATTATAACACACATAAATGTACCGGTAAAAAAGGCATAGCCTACCTCATTTCTGAATAACTTATTTTACGAAGTTTTTAATAAATTTTACATAAATGTCTGAATTCCATGAAACTATTCCTTTTAACTGTGAAGATACAAATAAAGAGGTACTAAATTTGTCATCTTAAAAACCGATTGTACCTCGGAAAACATTAAAATAAATTCCCTTTCTATTCCTTTCTTTTTTTACTTCCTTGAAAAAACACATCATTTTGTTTGTCTAAATTTTCTGTCGCAGAATTGCCTTAATATGCTAAATACTTCAAACTGAAAATATTTTCTTTCATGTATACGTGAATCTATTTCAAACAAAAGCTTCGTAAGGTATTGTTGTATTAAGTAATTTAAACGATGAATATTGTAAACTGTTAAACACTGCCTAGTTCTACAATCCAGAATTCATTTTAGATTACGGTTTGAGGTGACTGGAATAAAATGTTTTAAAATAGTGCTAGCTAAATACAAATTGAAAGCTTGCTTAGAGTAAAAACATTACGCTAACAATGTTGCTTTAATTATTGTTAAAATATCTTTTTTTTTAAATAAATAGTTTGCAGAGATTAGAAATTTTAGAACTCTATAAAGATATTGAGAGGAAAAAAGAATATTTGAAAATATTTTGGTTAATTCATGAAACTCTAAAATATCACGTAACTTAATCAAAGAATTTTTAAGAATTTTTTATAAATTTGAATTCTTTTATATATGCTATTCGTTTTCATCGTTTTTTGCAGGTGCCTTTTTTTAAATTAAAAATAGAAATATACCATAAAGAAAAATCCTTACTTCTCATATTTATTTTATTTTCGCAAATTAAAAATAAAGAATTGAAAATTCTCTCAAATTGAATTTCAGCTTCATAAAAATAATAATAAAAGTAATAGCAACACACAAAGATTAAATTGCGTGGAAAAAGTAATTTACTTTTTCTTATGGAGGCTAAAATAAAAATGTAACAAGCTCACGAAATTCTCAACGTACTCTTACGGAAATAAAAGAATCATGCCAATCGTATCGACTATAAAACACTTTCCGTCACAATTTTCCATTGTACAGATGTAATTGCATAAAGGAAATGCAGTAAATCTCACTTAAGTATTTAAAGCACAGGCATTTGAGAGCAGTCTGCTATTACGTATTTGCCCGCTGATTTGTTCTTTCGTTTTAATTTAGGCCAAAATGAATAGTTTACGTGAGAAACGGCCAAAATTCGCACCTTGTTGAACGTCAATTCACCAATTAGTTGGCTAGATAATGATAATTAAATATTCAATGGTTAACATAAAATTGGTAGTATCACACATGATTCAGTTCACACAAATGATTAAGTTCAAACCATTTTGAAGACGTATATTTGGCCAAGGAAAAAAAAAAAAAAAAAATCGGCGTTCCGAGCTTAACTGTTCACTAGCTAGTTAGTTCTATCCATCTCTATAGGGTAGCTAACTGGATAGAAGCTTTTTTTTCCGTATGAAAAAAATAAAAACAAATGGACCAAACATATGCCTTATTGTGAATGGTATGAGATTGGCCAGAGACCGCGAGGGATGATTTTTTTCTATCTGTAATTCCTAAGAGAATTTCTAGTTCCGTTTTAAAGCACTTACTAATAACGTGTCTAACTAGAAGAATTTAACCCGAAAATGTACTCCCAATATTACTTCCTTTCTAGAAATATTAAAGGTTTCTTTGCTCTTTTCAAACAATGCAATTCTGAAAATTTTTCAGGAAGCCTATTATGTAATATGTAAGTAAATTCATCTTATATGTAGCATGTACTTATACAGTTTATATTATAAATTTTGAGTGAAAATTTGACTGATAATTAATTAGAAATTGATTAATTTTTTTAATTAATTCTATCAAACGTCTCGTTTTATAATTTCTCTCCGAGTTTGGAGGTGGCAACAGGTGACACACCCTTCTTGAGTTCGAATAATGTTCGCAGCATATAAATATCAGCCATTTGATAAAATTAGTTTAGCTCAGAACGAATATGATTTTATAAAACGGCGGCTACTGTGCTGTAGTTATCGATACATATTTACGGGAGTTAGAGCTCAGGCAAACCGAAATGATAAGCCATTTTTCAACTTAATTAGAAAACGTTAAGAACGTTGTACTTAGCGATGAACACGAGACAAAAAAAAAAAAAAAAAAAAAAAATAGGCTTGTGTCGTTTCGCAAAACAACTACAAAGCTTTATCTCGTCTCTCAAAATCCTTATATTATAGTAATAAAATCTTTTCTTTCTGGCATAAACAGACCTGCGAAATGAGGAAAAATATTAAACAGCAAAAATTTTCGAATTTTTACTTTTAAACTCGATTTTAACAGATGTGGGCAAAATATGCTCCAAATAATTAATATATTTAATGGGATTTTTAGTCTTTTGTGTATTTGGTTTATTTTAGCATTACATTTTTACTTTGATACTGTATGCTCTTTTTATAAAGTGATGATTTGTTCGTTGGTTCGACGTTCTGCTAATCTTCCGCTGAATAGAAAAACAGTATTCCAAGTTAAATATATTAAATATAACTTATATGTTTTAATCTTTCCATGTATGCGATAGTTATTATTATTAATATTATTTTAACTGAAAATTCTATACTATATTTTTTACTTTCAGATATGTACTTTTGAATTTGTCCTATTTTTACTATACATTTACTATAAATCTTGTAAATTCACTGTAAAATAAATTACATTAACTTTCTCAATAAAAAATAAACTAGATGAATTCATTTCTTTCAACCTATAATTATTCATACAAAACTAATTAAATTCATATGACAGCATTTTCATTTTAACCAACTTTTTATTTTTGAAAACATCTTCTTGAAAAATGCCGTAATATTAATAAGGAAACATAAATCATAAATTTCGTGACTTCAGATAATTTTTTAATGTTATTATGTTCATTAATACAAATATTTGTAACTAAAAAATAAAATTCAATTTTTATTTTAAGAGGCATTTACCTTCTAAATTTTTAATTATATTTTATCAAGTAGGAACAGCATAAAACATGTCTTTTAAAAATAAAAGTTGTTTCACAGAATTTTCTCTTAAGGTGCAAAGAAATTAAAAGCTGTTTTCAGTTTTCTCGCAATTGTATAAAAATATACTTTTTAAAAATTTTCTTTCAAAGTTTATCGAGATAGGATTATGTACTTTTACTAATTGCGAAGAGATATTAACGTTTGCTCTGTGCATCAATTTCATAAAATAAAGTATTATTTACTTTTGTATTTATTTATTTAGAGAAATCGTTAAACGGATGATGAAAAATGAACTTAATTTTTATAGAAAATAGGATTACTTTATTGCGCTAACACATTGTTTAAAAAAAAAAATTAGCCTATGCAGAGTTTCCATATGACTTCGTCTTTGAAAATGTTTATTTTTTGTGCATATGAGGTATAAAAATTTATCGTTTTATGCTTAAGCATTCTTAAACACTTCACGTTACTTTTATACAAGCATTAGTGTCGCACACATGGAGAAGGGGTTGAAGATTCAAAGATTTGTAAAATCTCTTAATTTTTAACATATCCCCCCCCCTTCCTCGTTAAAGAACTTACAGAAAATTTTTGAAATGAAATCCCTTTCAAATTTTCTTCCAAAACTAGCTTTATTTCTAATAATTATTAAATATAATTTATGTATGTATGAGCTGTTAATCCTATGAGCGGCTTTATGTAAAATTTTCTGCTGACATCCAACTTCACAGAAAAAATTCGCTCTCCCCACCACCCCACACCGTTTTTTATCAAGTAAAATACGCCTATATCATTAATTATTTTTTTATTTTAGTTCGGAAAAAATATTTAGAACTACTTTTTCGAATTATAGTTGCCTTAGACTAGGAAATGCAACGGGATAAATTTCATTGGCTGCCGAACTCTTTACTTTTAAACATCATTATTGTACCGGTGTTTATATGAGGTTCATTTGTGATATTAAAATGCATCAAATTTTTGTAGCATTGTGTATTTGTTAACATAAATAAATACAGACGCGCATTACTTATTACACAGGTAATTATAATCACTGAAATGCATATTAGGTGCCTGTGGTATTTTGATACTACATATCTCCCGATAGATAACTGAACTCTTTGTACCGTTGAATTCCTCACCATGGCACAGTGATTATGTCACTGAAAATGGTAGACAACCGAAGTGTGAAGGTCCCGGGTTCGGGTCCAACTTCACAGAAAACTTCACTTCGCGCGGCTGTCGATCTAACGGTCTGGAGTTTTGGTAGGTTTTCTCCAGATATAAGGCGAATACGCGTTAGAACCCCTCAGAAAGTTCTCCTGCCAATGCACCCCCATCCTTGGCAGATCGCCCAAGCGTAGCATTGCCATAATCACACAAACAAACAAAAACCGTTGCATTTTCTAGTCGCTTTAGAGGGAGGGATTGTGGTAATGTTTATGCGTGCTCAATGGAACAAATAGGTACCTTTCAAGCTATTAAAAACAAAAAAGTGTATTTTTGCACCATACCACTATTTAAAATAACTAAGCTACTTTATTTGTTTGATTTCAATATATTAATCACACAAGACTGTTCATGTTTCCAAAAGAAAAAATAAACAAAAATGCTATTTCTAACCGGAGGTATTAAATTCCATCTCTCAATCTTTTAGTTCCTTTTCTGAAACATCTAAAAATATTTGAAAGATATTACAAGCCGTCGGTGAGTTAATAATAAAACAGGCGGGCATTTGGGGCTTATGCACGAATATTTTTTACTGCCGCCCACACTGGCAACCGAAGGCGTCTTTAAGAATTGACGGCCATGAAATGCGCACACTCTACGGGAACAATGAACGTTCTCGAACCTGAATTTGCTTCTGCAGAACTCCAGAACGAGAATCTTAAAAGTCCTTCGCAGAAACGAGATTGGCAAAAAATTCATTTCTCTGAAGTGTACATAAAAGGTGCGTACCTCCGTTTACGACCGCTGTGTGACGTAAAGAGTTTAGGTGTTCTTTTTTTTCCCACGTGCCCGAGTATAAGTCGTTTGATTTGCTTGAGAGACCAGTAGCTTAGACAATTGGAGATGGGAACATGCCCCTCCCCAGTGGTGGAGGGCAAGAGGGCGATCGCCCACTCAATGACCGCACTTAAACCCTCGTTTGAACCCATGTTTAACCCATTAATGCCCAGCGATCTATTTTTAGGCGGTCGCAAAATTTGTTGGTTGCAAAAATATTTAAGTATTAATTTCTTTTCCTATTTTAATTTCTCGAATAATAACTCTGACTTCCACAAAATACTGAGCAATAACAATGGTATGAAATGGTATGGTATGAAATAATAAACTTTCGCAGCCTTATTTATATTTCTAGAAAAAGAGTTACATTCTTCATACCATACAAATGTCGGAAATTTATTTATCATTTCTGGCATCAGCATAAACTGGAAAATTGCTGGGAAAAGTCGGGCGCTAATGGGTTAAAGTGGTTTCTCATCATTTAACCCTTTGGAGCGTAAGCATTTTCTCATCAACTAGATAGCCTGTAACAATGGTTGAAAAAGTGCATCCGTTGCCATCAATCGATTTAACTACTAACAACATGGTGCTCAATTTTAAAAGATGAAACGGAGAAGACTCTTGATCGATGTTGCTGTCCAGATGGTTCTGTGGACGGTCTGCTGGAGCCCTGCAAAGCATTCAAAGAATCATTCTGGAAAGCAACACCGGTCAAAGGAGTAAAGTCCTCTCCTTTGCATCTTTTTAAATGATGAGAGGAATAGGTTAGCGGAAACGTAGAAAAAAAAATAAGAATGACCCATCTGTGATAATGTGATTTGTTCTACTTATGGACACCCACTAGAGATGAGACGGGCTCAGTCCGAGCCCGAAAGCCCGAGCCCGAGCCCGGGCCCGACTCGGGCTCGGGCTCTGTAATTCACGATTGCGTTTGGGCTCGGGCGGGCTCGGGCTCGTGAAAAATTTCTCCTTTGTTGAACGTACTCCTTGAAACGAATTTTAAAAAGTGATTTATGGGATAAATAGACGTACTTATTTCAAAAAATAGCGGCACGGGGGACTAGAAGGTGTGTGAAGCTCCAAAATTTATTGTATTCTATTAATGAAGTAGTTCATTTTATTTGTCTTTAGCTGACATTTCGGGCTCGGGCGGGCTCGGGCTTCAAAAAATGAGCCCGAACTCATCTCTAACACCCACCCCCCTTCATTTGAAACTTTTCTGATTTCGAAACTGCCCACCCCTCTTACCAAGATTTGTAGTTTCTAGATTAAGGTAGCATGCGCGCCTCTGGTGCTGTTTATAAAATTTGTAAGAGGCATACTGATATTAAGAGGTGTATTAGGTATGAAATTAAAGTTGAAAGTATGGAAAACCCAATTGTTTTTTTTTTTCTGGTTTGGTAGTATTCTGGCTAATCTCAGAAGAATGACTAGTTTGTATAACGAGAAATTATCGTTCGATTTTTGGATCACTAGAATTACCGCTTGTGAGTCTACCCACTAGAAAAGGCAGCGATTTACAGATGTCCTAGCGAAGTAGCGAGCTTGCATACGCAGCGAGTTTCATCTGGGTACAAGCACCAGATATAGAGGAGATCTAAAAATTGAAAAAGTGGGTTCAGAAGTGTCTTGTTCTATGGTCTAGTATTTATAGGGAGTAAATAGACTCATAAATTCTAGTTCCACCAATTATTTTCTAGATGTCAGTGGCATATTTTTTTTTTCAGTGTGAAAAAAATTGAAGAAATGAATTTATCTTTTACAGGAGCTTCTACGCTCCTGTAAAACAATTATTCAGGCTATTTACACACTTTTTAATAGGGTACGTGATACAGAATATAGAAATAATCCATACAATTTCCTAACAATCTGTGCATATTTATGTCAGTTAGAGATCATACAGACAGAAAAATAGAAATCATAAACAATTTTCGACGTTGTTGGAAAGTGATAAAAACATAATAAAGTATTTCAATCATTTTTTTTAAAACCAATCACAAAAGCATTTTTTAAGCATTGATAAACATGGCTTCCTGTAAAGAGAAGTTTTATAATAGAAGACGTGAATCTCCTTATCCATTAAACTCTCCCATATCCGTGAAAATAATCGGATTGATAAGAGAAGACAATCAACAGCCGTCAAAAATCTGAGATCGTCAACATTCCAAACGCCACTTATCTGTGTGATATCTCCACGCCACTTGCTGGGAGGAAGAAGAAGGGGGGGGGGGGCATTTCTTTTCCGGCGTTTGCTCGTTGCAGTGGTGAACACTGTCCGCAATTTCTCTATTTAACCCAATTCAAATAAGGAGATATTTTTACATTTTGTTGTAAATACATCAGCTGTACAGAAAGTTTGCATTCACAAATATCCGATACATAAATCAGACAACTTGTTTCTTTGTCCGCTATACAAATCTATACAGCTTGAGCCATCGGCTTGAAATGTTACGTGAATAAGTAAAAAGATATAGAGGAGTGTCTTAACGATTTTAAAATACAAAAAAATTAGCAAAGCCCAGAGATAATGTCCAACACCTCGAGTAGATACCAATCCCGATTGAGTAGTCACCAATCCCGATCCCACGGGAAGACAATATCATGACTATAATTTTCATATTTATGTAAGGTATTGTATTAATTATCAAATACGATAACGTATTAAACTTGATAGCGCTTACCATCTTACTTTTTCCTACTTTTCTTCATTAAAATTAATTTTTATTGGAATGAAATGCCAATCCCGTGGGATCAAAAAATCTCAATCCCGAAATCCCACGAAACGAAAAACAATGCGGGATTGCATTCCCTAACCTTGAGACCAAAATTTTGAGCCTAAGAGACTGGCATATGCACGGATAAGATATTTTTCAAAATTATATTGGAGGAAATTTTAGTGATGGAGAGAGAGAAATTCAGAAAATCTGCTTGCTCTCCCATTTATAGATATTTTTTAAAATTTCTGTTTCTGAATGAAAATGGCCCAGATATCTTCAGAACAATCGGCTTAAAATTTTGCACAGGTATCACCAAAAAAAAAAAAAAAAGTGCTGATTGCTTTAAAATTTTTACGCGATTATGCGGTTTTTAACCCTGAAAGAAAATGACTCCGCCTCCAATCTACAAATCAGTTATAAACTTCACACTTGTGTAGAAAAACGAAAAAAAATCTCAGTTATTTTAAAATTTTGAAAATCTACTAGTACATTGATTTTGTACAGATCTGGCGAAAAATTTATAACTAAACTTCACGAATAACAGCTTTTGTTAACTATTTTGATTTAGGAATAATTGTAAATGTTTGACTTGAAAAAGTAAAAAAAAAGAATTACCTTAACAATGAATAAAAATGTCAATATGCTTTCTATAGGCTAATTGAAGCAATCGCTATTGCAATATGCTAGTGGTATGAGAAAAACTATTTAAATTTCAAATGAAGATAGAATATTTTAATGTCCGAACCTGCTTTTTCATGGAAACAATCGCTTAGATTTTTATTATAACTCTAGATTGTTAATAACTTTAGATTTCCAATGTAACAATGTCCTATACTATATTTTATGGAGTGACAATTTATAAAATTTTGGGTTTCATTTATGTATTATATGGTACTTTAAAAAAATCATTCGTTTAATACTCTTGACTTGATAACATTTACCAACTTAGTGACGGAAGAAAAAGCGGATTTAGATTTAAAAGTTCTTAGTTTGTTATTAAAAAGCTTTCTTTTTTATGTCCATGCTTTATCTGAAAACTTTCATTGTGACAGAATACTCACTGTATTTTACAATGGGACTCATAAAACTTAGTGAAATATAAGTATTTTTGTGTCTACATCCGTATTTGTAGATCTAAGAGACAATAATTCTTGTTTTTCGTACTTGTAATCGCGAGTCCAGATTTTTAAGAATAGGCGCATCAGGGGTTTATGTATTGCGTTTGGTTTCTTGTGAATCTGTGCAGAGAGCCCTAGAAGCAAGAACCCTAACCTCTTAACAAGAGACTCTTTGCTGATATGGCGCTTTATTTAACAAAAAAAAAAAGAAAAAAGAAAAAAAAAAAAGAAAAAAAAAGAAAAAAGAAAAGAAAGAAAGAAGGAAAGAAGCAGTCTTATAAAAATTTGTTGTAGGAAGTTCAGACAAATGTTAAAAATTATTGTTTTCCTGAAGTAAATTAGTTTATGTGGATCAAATTTATTCAGAAAGTGGGTCTAAAAGCTGAAATTTATAAAATTATAAATTGACTAACATCTTAATTTTGATGAAAAAGAATAAATGTTGAAAATTTTATGTAGTTAAAAATGCTGCGAAACAAATTCGCGTCTGGGAATTAAAAAAATAACACATGATGAAATAAAAAGTTCCTCAAATATGACAGCAAATGCATATTCGATCAATTTTATGAAAACGCTTTTATGTTTGCAGATGTTTGCATTCTGTGTGAACTTCAACAGGTTGAACAAGTAAATTTCCAGGAAAGTCATTTAGATGAAAATTTTAACTGTTAGATAATTGTACTTAAATATTCTTAATAATTATAAACAATCCCCCGTTTTTATTATTAAAAATCATGGCATAATTGGCTGGAAAATCATGGAAAATTCAAGACAGACATTTTATCAAAGCACACAAAAATTAAAAACTCACAAAAGTGTGGCAAGTAATATTAAAATATTTTGCTTTACGTCCTCATTTGGAAAGTTTGCTAAGGATTTTGAAATATAGAGTTGAAATTTTTATGATGCAGTTTGTAAGAGCATGTTCGCATACAATTTAAAGTTTTTCGCTAAAAAATTAATGAAATAATTACTCATAAGAAGTCATTAAATTAGTTTTATACTTTGTTATAGACTGTTTGGAAGACACCAAATATTTTACTGAAAGTGTAAGAAATAACTTTAATACTCTTTACCGTGTAGCATTTTCCATTTCAAAATTTAAAAAAGTTATTTCAACACTATGCTTTTCCCGCTTATTTTAAAATTATGACAAAATTAAATTTGTATTTTTCAAAATAAAGTCGAATTACGTCTTGTCAAAGTAAAAACTGTACGCAAGATGAAATTTTGTAAAATAGCTTTTAAAACAAACTGTTATTTGTGATTTTTGCACGTACGATATATCAAAAGTACTCTATTTTGTTTGTAAATTTCAGTCAAGTTACTTTTTTCATATGTTGAATTAATTGCACAAAAAGTACTGGATTTGATAAAGATGAACATCTTAAGTAAGTCTTTTTATCCAAAATCCTATTTTTTGTAACTAGCCAAATAAGTACTAGCCAAACGAAAACTTGCAAATACCCTTCATATTCAATAATTTTATTTCAAATTTTGTAACAAAAACAGAACTCATAAAAAATTTAAAAGTTTTAAAAGCATTCTTGAGGTGTTACAAATCAAAAATAAATGTTTTTATTTTTGATTTGTAACACTACAAATCAAAAATAAAAACAAACACAAATGTTTTTAGAAGATATTTTAAATATGTTCCATACTTTTTCAAAACTTTCAAAATTGTTGTTACATATATTATCTCTTTTTTAAAGTATTCTAAATCTACCACATAAAATATGGAAAAAAGATAAAATTAATAAAAATATAAATGCTAGTTTTTGAACAAGCAATTTGCATATCGGGAAAATCCTTCAGGAAGAAATACTCTCAATTAATAAATTTCAACAAATCACGAGAAAGCTCGAACAGGTAAGCAGAAAGAAATAAGTGACGTTCAAATGTTCGGATGCTTCAAGGATGCCTGTTTTAACCAAATCCATTCGAAATTTGTATTAAATGGGAGAATAAGAGCGATAGTGATAGGTATTTATTTTTCAGTTCTTTGCCGAGCTGACGGATTCATGTATGCGTGAATTAAAGGAGAGACAGTATCCAAGATGCTGGCCAGAAACAACCAGAATGTTAATACAAAAATCTTATTCCGTCGATCGCGAAGAGCTACCTTGAGTTCAGGGAGAAACATCTGGGAAATAAACAGCTGTCAAAAAGGGAGAGTCTTCTTTCTTGAGTCTCTTCAGCAACGACAGCGAACATTTTAACCATGGGTTCAATATTAAACATGAATAAGTAAAAAAAAACTTCAGTAAATTACCATGGTATTTCCCCAATTTTACTTATCATTTAGTTATCTGTAAGGCGCTCGTTAAAAAACTATGAATAGAAGAAACACTTTTAATTTTACAAAATACTTATCAACACGGTGTATTGTACTTTAATCGATATTATAGTAACAAATCCTTTCTTTTTAAAATAGATAATTTGATATTGTCATTACGTAACTAAAGCAATTAAAATATAAAACAATATTCAAAAAATAAAAACAATTCATGCATCATGTTAAATAATCAATTTAAATATTTAAATCCACCTTGGTTCAGCAGAAGAAAACAGTTTACTTTATTAATCTCGCGAAAAAAGTTCGAACAGTGCAATCTTGAGGAGCAATATAGTCACACGACTTACGAATTAATTGCCATAAAAATAAACCCAATTCAGTTGAAACACTCAGTTCATCTAGTTATTTTTTCTAACGGAGTAATATTACAACTTACAACGACTGGAAAAAAAATTTCTATCTTACATAGGACCGTTACATAGGAATATAATTTTATGTTAAAAGGAGTTAACTATCCCTGATAATATGCTTCACTCTTTTTTTTTTCCTCCAAATTAAACTATTTTTCTCATCCCCAACCAAGAAAAAAATCGTTAAATTTTGCGACATTTAGCACAATTTCGGGCGTTTGCCGGTATACTGTTAGTTTTTCGATACAACAAGTATGGTTAGATTTTCGGTACTTACAAAAGCCTCAAACTTGTAACATTATTGATATAATGCATTTTTAAAGCAATATGCAAACTTCTTGTCTTTTACTTTTTTTAAAATCAAATTCTATTTCGACTGCTATAAGTGGCTCTAAAAATTTTTTTTAATTACTTTAAAAAAAAAAAAAAAAAAAAACTAACAATGTATATTATTTGAAAAAGTTTCAGACTTTCTAATGAAATATTTTTTTATAAAGTTCTATTACTATTTTCGTACTAATGTAGCGCTTTTGCGAAATGAAAAAAAAAAATCTTTTAATTTAAAAATTAATTCAAAAATATCCTACAAGTGTTTAAATTTCTCAAAGGATTTTTCATCGTTCATCAATATCGCTTATTTTAAAATCATTGCCAAATAATGCCGAACTTCAACTGTAATCATGACTATGTCACTATAGTTTATTCATGCAAGAAAAAAAACTTCTTCAGAGAGGTTACAAGTTTTTCGGATCTCGTACACCCAAATACACCCCCCCTCCCCCATGACAATACTTTATAACTGCGATTACTTTATGAAATTGGAAACGCTTTAAATTTTCAGAATTCTCACGACTTATTTACATCCTCTTTTCAAAAAAGTTCAATGATTCAACAGTAGTGTCTTACTCAAAAATATCCTTTTTGTTTTGTATTACTGCCATGAATGGATAAAGAAAAAAAAATCTCAGTCTACAATTTATCTTAACCATGGGTGCCCATAGAAATTTTTTTAAGGGGTGGGCGAACTTCCAAAAATTTTCTAGAGGGGAGGGGCAAATTTCACACTTGTAACAATTTGAGTTTTGCTTGCGCTTTGTAATGCATGTTTGTTTACAACATAACACAATATGCTAAATCTCCAGGGGGGGGGGATTTTATGAGGTGGGATTTTATAAGGTGGGATTAAATTTCCCCCCCCCGCGCAAAAGTTTTGAAAAAACAGGAGGGGAGGGAAGAGCGTTTTTGTAAAATTGCTCTTTTTAATGATTTTCATATAAAATGCTAAAAGGAAAGCAAGTAGAAGTTTTTCTTAAATGTAATAGTACTTTTAGTTCATGTTCGAAGACTTAAAAAATACTAATATTCAATGGTAGAATTCACATTTATGCCATCTAAATCATTCTAGGCCCCACCAGCAGCTGAGAGGTTCTGCTCTCGAAACTCGAAGGCGGGAGGTGCCAGGTTCAAACCCCGGTCGCGCCTTTCGACCTAGTTGTTCGGAGTTTTCCGTGGTTTTCTCCGAAACCTCGCGTAAATACTGACTAGGATCCGTGAGAAATCCTCCACGGAGGGCATTTCCCCCTATTAGGTTAGGATCCTAGTGCAGTCAATCGGCTTTAATCCACAAACACTAAATCATTCTAAAATTATGTATTCAAAATTTTAGTCTATTTTTTAAAGTTTTTTCAATTATAGATTTATTAATGAAATTCGTAACACATTCTGAAAAATTCATGGGTGCACACGGACCCTGAGGTGGCGCCCCGTCCGACCCCCTGCCGTTAGGGTCTGTTCAAGGCACTGAACGCGCATGCAAGAAGGCGTCTTTTGGGATGAACTTCTGTTTGTTTGTCACGTTCTGTCGAATTTACTTCACCGTACATTTTTTTTTTACTTTAAAATTCGTTTCCTGCGACTGTAGAGCATCTGAAATCCAACATTCTGTGGCTCTCAGAAAAAGCCTATTATCGTAATTTTCGCTGTAAGAGCTTCGGCTTTTGTTAGTTTTAAATTGAAAAATATTTATCTCTACGACACACACACACTTACGGGCTTCCAGCAGATACTAAAATTACGCTTCTTTTATTTCTACTTCTCTTATATTGCTCTTCATTTAATGATTCCAACATATCGAAAAATTTGATTAATTGAACTTCAGTTAATCCATTTGTTTTAAAATGTCTTCAATATCCTAACTTTTTCTTTACATCTCGTTCGTTGTTTCCGTTACGTTTTGTTTTTGCATTGCTATCTATTTATTCATAAAAAATTATTTTATTAAAATTTGTATCTCAACAATTTTTCAAGAAATAAAAGGAAAAATAAGGTCCTACCTAGAGAAACCGATTGAAAATCAATTTTCAGAATCAGTTTTAAAAAGCCTACTTTAAAAAGAAAAACTTTAAGAACTGAGTTGTATTAATTATTTTTAAAAATTTCAATTTTCTAGACTGAAACTAAATAACTCGCACAATTTAAAAAATATGTTTCCCTATTACATAGCGTACTGAAAAATTTCCCTCGCTAAGAAAAATATTTTTCAAAGTCATATTTATTCACATATTAATAAACACTTGTGTAAAACATTTTAGTAGATAAAACAAAATAACAATAAGTAATATAAGTCTTATAAGAATAACTTTGATATTCTACAGGAATTTTCTAAATTAAAAAATGTACTTACCCGGATAAAGAAGAAACTTAAGAACTATTATCAGTTTTCAGTACTTACAAAAGAACTAAATAAGAATTAACCGGATAAAGAAAATCCTTAAGAACTATTATTAGTTTTCAATATTTACAAAAGAGCTATTAGAATTGAATGAACATGGTATATTTTAGGAAATATAAAATGACATAGTCATTAATATTTACAAATAACAAATCGAATGTATAGTTTGATCATGTCGATGTCCCAAGAGCTTATAATAATAATGGTAATAAAAGCTCTCATACGCCTGATTGTGTATCGAAATTTCAGAATATTAAAATATCAGATACATTTATTTCAAAAATTGTATTCACAAAAATTTTATTATTATTTCTATTATGATTTTTTTCTTCTGCACTCTAAATATGAAAACAAAAACCACAAGCAAAGTTTTTGTAACCCTTTACTAATATTATAAATGGGAAAGTTTGTGTGAGTTTGTATGTTTGTTACTCTGTCACACTGAAACGGCTAGACGAATTTGGATCAAATTTTGGATGGAAATAGCTTATACCTTGAAAAATCACTCAAAATACTGGTGTTAAACGATAAAGTAATTAAAAAACTTTGTAAAAAACACACATAAGAACACCTATTACTTCTTATGTGTGTTTTTTACAAAGTTTTTTAATTACTTTAGCTTATACCTTGAATTAACTCTTAAGCTAGCGTAAGTTTCGAAACGCGAATATTTTAGAAGATATACATAAAAAACTCTAGAAATAAGCATCATACTTGCCATGTTTGGCGATTTTCCCCAGCACAAAATTAATTATGCTTTTCAAACAACACGGAAGAGCTATTCCAAGCACTCAGAATCATATCAGTTTTGAGCCAAATTAAAAAATATGAGAAAGAAATAAGTCAAAGCGTGTTACATAAGTCCATAATACATAAGTTCATAATTTTCAAATAGCAAGTAGGGTCGTTTTCAGGAACAAAAGTTGGGAATTACAGATGATGCCTTTTCCAATGCGAGATAACTAATTGTAAAAAAGATCCATTTTGGCACCAGGGTACTTCTCCAAGCAGAGCGGATCTATAACGCGTATGTTCTCAATATCTTGAAAATATAAATAATTTAAATGAAGACTGGTGATGCTTCTTAGGTTCAGTCTGGGTTTTTGCAAACCGTTTCCCATTACAAATGCTTGGCGCAAATTATGCCATTATAGCAGTTTTGGTAGATCTTGAATATTTGCCTTCGCTGTGAGATGAAACATTTCGCGGTGCTAAATGTGCCAATCTGGAAAGAATATGCATAGCTCTTTTAGTGGCAACCTTAATGAGAAATAATTATCCATTATGCGCGTGCATAAATCACCAAACGATGAAAAGTCGCCATTGTTGACAAATATCCAAACTGTTCCACAGTATTTAGAAAAAAAAAAAAGAAAGAAAAAGAAAAAGAAAGAAAGAAAGAAACATTTGGAGCATTGTCCCCCCCCCCTCCCCCAACATTATTGGGAAATTATGATCAACAGTACTCATGCGTAAGTCACCAAATTATGAAAAGCCTCCATAGGTGGTAAATACCCAAGGTGATAAGCAGATTTTATGTATTTAAAAATATTGTAACGTTTATTTTTATATGTTTCAAGGAAGGAATGCATTTAGCTAGCTGCAGCCTTTTTAGCTTGGCAGTTTCTAATTTTAGCACCAAAATGTCATTTTTTTAAAACTTGGAACTCGACAGTTTTCTATTAGTATGAGTTTATGGTTTTCATTGTCTTGCCAGCGAAATCACGAAATCATTCTGCTTTAAGAGAAACGATAGATAAAAATTTAAGAATCTATAACAAGGCTAAAACCACAGCTACAGCAATTACAGTAGCATTAAGAATCCAAGAGTTTTCAAAACGCCAGTGAGTTAATGTTCTATTTGTTTAATATTTGTCTACTTTCTTTTTCCTAGACTAAGAACTCAGTATTCATGGCCAATCGGGATCTGGTGATTTGCGAAACTCTATTTCAATTATGTGCAAAATAAACGCACTCGCTAAGAACGCAAAATACAGTGTGGAATTAATTGCTTCCATCATGATATTTTCTAAGCCTTTCTGGATAATGCATTCCAATGTGCTATGAATAAGCCCTTAGAAATGAATTCAGTTGATGTTCTACTTGTTTCCATATATGTAATTTCATTTTCTCATTCTAAGAACTCTATAGAGGACTTCAGTTTAAGTTTGAATACTGAATTTGAAAACTTCAATGGCAGCAATGGATTCTGTTATTATAGTAGCTATGGTGTAAAAAATACAATATGATATTTTAATTATTTACTTAAAGTGCAATATACAAATGAATTCGACGTAATCTTTATGAAACGTGTTTGAAATTGCATTAGGAGCTTAATAAGGGTAATACGCTCGTACGTAAGAGCTACGTCACGACCGCTTCCATTTACATGATCGTTACAGATAAAGTGGTATTTTCGGCATCAAAAAGCACAGAGATCATCGAATGTTCCATGCAGGTTTTTCTATGTTTAAACTTTCAACAAAATCTCAAAGACTCTTTAGTTAGGTATAAAATTTAGTAGTTTGCAGTATGACTGCACCAGTAAATTTCTCTAGTGCAGTCCCCTCAGGTTTTGCGAAATACACACACACAAAATAAATAAATAAATAAATAAATAAATAAACAAACAAAATAAATAAATAGTTATGCATGTCATGTGATGTTATTTCTGAGGCATTACTTCTAGAACTTACACGTACAAAGACTATTTTATGCTGTAGAAATGTAACATTTTCATAGTGAAGAGTTTAAGCTTTAAAGCGTGCAGTTCCTTTTTGATCGCAAGTGAGTGACAATGATAAAGTTTTTGGGTCATCATGTGATAATTGCGCAATATTTCTTCTTTACTTTAGTACTGTAATGCAAACTTTACTAACGAATAAAAAAAAATTGCATTTTTGAGATTTCGCATTAGTGAAATTAATTCGATTTATATGCGTAAGAAAAATATTAATTTCCTACCGTGCGAAGAACGGGTACGTAGCTAGTATTTACATAGTGCAACTAATTGTTACACTTCGAAACACTACGGAGTTGAAATTTCTTATTTCATATTCCCGCTTTTCATAAAAAAGACAATTGAACGCATTTGAATAATTTTCTAATTCATCTATCTGCGCATTCTCCAAAAGATAAATTTGTATCTCTTTCTTTTTCTTTCTTTTTTTAATTGGCTATAGATCGTCTAGAAACTAGTCTACGATATTTTTCACATGTAAAAAACTATTCAAGCAGGTTTTTTTACTCGTGAAAGACCCTAACGAAAATGACTTAAATATATGAAACAGTCAACAGTTAAATAGAAAAAAAGAAAACAAACAATAGTTTTCTGTATATGTGTTTAAATAAAGTTACATACCAGAAGACGAAAAACTAAATAACCAAACACTGACAAATCTATGCGTAGTAACTTTAACCGAAAGCGCGGTCAAAAACTTAGGCCAGGCACTGTCACACACGGAGATGAAGTAAAAGTGATCGGAAGAACTTACCACCGCAGCTGGGAAGAGAAAGAAAACCGACGACGAACTGCGGGCAGCTCGGCGGATCGGGGCGTACTTGTTTTAAGCGTCTGACCGCGCGCGCAGGTCGTGCTGGGGCGGCGTTTCGTATTTTTATGGTGGTGTGGCGCCCCGTTTTATGAACGGGACACGGGGTTTTTTTCTCCACCGCCAATCAAAGGACACAAAAAAGAAAAAGAGCCAGTACGTATGTTACACAGACAGAGATTCCTGTAACCAAAAATAATCATGATTCTATCATTATAGGCGTATTATTGCGCCCCGTCGTAATCATGTGCCCCCAATATAGCGAAATCGCAGAATAAAGTTGTTACGTCTGTCCCGACAGCGGGTGGAGGGAAGACTGGATGAGGAATAAATTAAATGGTTCGATGACAGTTCTATTTCCACCTCGCTTTGAGAACAACATGTTTTAATTAATATAATGATGAAGTCGGTGGGTCGCATAACATTAAAGGTTAACCCTTTAACGCACAGTATTCCCGCTCTGGGAACACCAAACTGTGACGTTTTGACTGTTGCCAGTCACAAAGAATAGATTTGATTTCTATACAAATAGCTGCGGGTGACATAGCTCCACGACAATCCTTTACTTTTTAACACGTCATTTCCCGTAAAAAAAATTGTCACGATTATTTTTAACAGCACTGACATCTGCTGAAAAATGGAAGAATGCGAGAACAACTGGATAGATTGCCCAGGCACAGCCAGCTGTCGTCAAAAAAAGATCTCTAGATCTGTGGAACGCGATGAACGTTTCGATCGCCCGCCATCTTGCTGGTAGTTATGTCGAGTGATGGCAACGGCTGCCCTTTTTTCAGCATTGGGAAAGGGTTGCACCTCAAAGGGTTAAAGGTAAGAGATGGATTCAAGAGCCCGAGTTCGAACCTGTACTTCATAGGAGCCTGATCGCCTGCCTGCAGCAGGAATTCAGACATTTTTAAGAAAATTCAAAAGTGTCTATAATCTTGGACTGTCCGAACTCTAACTGCCGTAAATATTATTCGATTATTACTAAATGTATGTAAGCTGTTACTATGGGTTATTCCATGTATCCTATTGAAGATGGTGTATATAGTATAGCTAGCCGTTTTTTATGGTAATAAAACAGATAACTTAAAAAATTCCTCGTTCATTTTCAATTCTTTATATTTCAGTTCCGTACAAGCCCCAACTATCGCACGGACACTTGGTGGCCGCGCGCTGGCTCCTACATGCAAATACAGACCAAAAACTTGAGTTTGAACCATCACATCGAGATTAACATGGTGATTCAGCTGAAGGCACAAAGTTCGAAAAATAATCTGAGCTCAAATATGTCCCAGTCACGTTATCGAATTTCAGTTCCATCTGCACCGTCATGTCAATATATTCCACCCATAAATAATCATCTCCAGTTCTGTCTTGCACTGGAACAGTTCTGTCCAGTTCTGTCTTGCACTGTTGTTAGATATACACCACATTTTAAAATGACTTTTGAATAATTTCTGGACTTTCATCCGGTGTTAAAATAAATAAAAACTTTGTGAAAAAACACACATAAAAAGTTACTTATAAGACGTTACGATCGTTCCGAACAAAAAAATTATTTCGGTCTTCAGACAAAGCCCTTCGTCTCACTAAGAAGAAGGAACTGGCTTTGTCTGATGAAGACCGACAGAATTTTTTGGTCGGAACGATCGTAACGTCTTATAAGTAACTTTTTATGTGTGTTTTTTTTTCACAAAGTTTTTATTTATTTTATCATTTAACACCAGTATTTCGAGTGTTTTTTACGTTTCATCCGGTGTCTTTATAAACCAATCATACATTTAAAGTAAATAAGAAGCTTTGTTAAAAACACACATAAGATGTTACAGATAAGTAGATACGTACGTTTCGACCAAAAATTTTTTCGGTCTTCATCAGTCAAAGCCCTTCGTCACTAGGAACAGAGGGACTCTGTTCCTTGTGACGAAGGGCTTTGACTGATGAAGACCCAAACAATTTTTGGTCGAAACGTACATATCTCCCAGACAGCACATAAGCTTAAATCAAGCTTGACATTTCTTTCAATTTGACGCTTGTATTTGACGTATTAATACAAGCTTGACAGTTCAATTCATTTTAAGCTTGCAGCAAGCTTGGAAAAGTCATTTGAACTGTCAAGCTTGCATACTGTTTGATTTGGAAAGCCACATCCACATAACAAATAATTTATCATCAGTCATAAATGTACTTGACCATAGAATTAAAAAAAGATTCTATATTTCCAAATATGGAAATTCTTCAAAATAAAATACAAGTATACTTCGAAATTGATTTCAAAATCAGTCGTTTGTCTCGATTTTGGCCAATATTGCCCAACATGAGTGTCGCGATATTGAAAGTTTTAAAACGTGTGCTGCTTTTAAGTTTATATTATGCTTATTTCCCTATTAGTAGAGTCTATAAATCACACATAACATTGTTTTAATTTTGATTCATCCCATGGAAAAATAAAAGAATCAGATCGTCATCGGGCACTGATCAATCTCGCCAGAAAATGACGTGATAACCATAACAGTCACTTGAAACTTTAGTCATATCAGCGCAAGTCAGCTTGGCTGAGTGGTTAGGATGCTGGCTCCCCAAACCTTAGGTCCAGAATTCGATCCCAACCGCGGACGCTTGATGGAAACCGATTAAAATAACTTGAAATTTCAGCGTAGAGTGATAAAATATGTGGGGCGAGTTCGTCGACGGTCGCCCCGTGTATTTAGGAATTTTTTTTTTTTTTTTTGGAAAACTTTTTAAGCTTGAAATTAAGCTTGCTATGTCAAGCTTAATACAAGTTGGGCAACTGTAAACTTGAACACTTGATTCAAACTTGCATTAAGCTTACACGCTTCAAACTTTTAAGCTTAATTCAAGTTTATTGACTTGATAAATCAAGCTTACTGCAAGTTTGATGCAAGTTTGCTGTGCTGTCTGGGTCAGCGTAAACACAGTTTTTATTCTTCAACAGTGAACATTCATTCGTATTTTCTACAAAATAATGGTATTTGAACAAACATTTTAAGAAAAATAGATATGTTTTGGCGTAAAAATAAGAATAAATAAAATTATTTTTAAAACATGCATTATCACTTGATCTTTGCCTGTTTTTCTCGTGTCCCCCCCCCAACCTGTCGAGAACCGCTGGTTTTTATAAGCACAGTCGTTTTTCCAACCAGGTACCCCACTCCCTCATCTTAACAATGCACTAAGTGTTTCTCTTATTTTTAAAACATCAATTCATCATCATTAATCATCATCATCATCAGGGAAAATTTTTCAAACGACATTTAAGTGGGCAAGCGGACAAAACAATATGAACTGTCACAGTAAGTCTTTAAGAATGAACATTTATCAGAAAGGCTCTTCAGAAAGAGTGGGTATGCATTATACGGAAAACCTAACCTCAAAATGAATTATAAAATCTCAAAGTTAAGGATGTGCTCGTTATACACTTGAATAAAAGGTGCTTTTGACTCAACGTTAGTTACCGTAATTTTTATGTTCTATAAGTAAGAATTAGGAAATTTATTCGTTATAAGAAACAATATACGGTACTTTTGGCTCAATATTAGTTAAAAGTTACGGGGACTTTCATATTCTAGGGGAAGGCGAGGTACAATGAAACAAAATTTACTATTTTTTTTTCCTGGTCACAAATTTGCCTGTATCAAAAAAGGGGGGAAAATATTAATGTACACTTTCAACTTGCTCTTTCCCCCCCTCTAAATGAATTTTTATGAGTTTGTTAATATCATTTTCATGTTTAAAAAAATTACAAAAGGTAAAAATGTCTGGCAGTGTTTCATTGTACCCCATATACCGGAGTACAATGAACACTAAACAACATTTCACAAACACTCAAATAATATGAGTCAAAATTCAAATTTCAGCTTTTATGTACATTTATAATAAACATTAGTGAGACATAAATATGAAATTTAAATGGAAAAAACAAAATTAATTAAACTGGTATAGCTTAACCCTTTGAGGCGCAACCCTTTCCCAATGCTGAAAAAAGGGCCGCCGTTGCCATCGCTCGACTTAACTACCAGCAAGATGGCGGACGATCGAAACGTTCATCCCGTGCCACAGATCTAGAGACCCTTTTTTGACGACAGCTGGCTGTGCGGCACAGCCAGCTGTCGCTGAGTGTGTGCACTTAAAAATGGTTTGAGTGTATAGGTCGCAATGTATAAGTATACCTTTTTGCAGCCTTGTAAAAAAAAACGTAGGGAGTACAATTGATAAAATTTATGCAGTATGTTAAGACAGGGACCGATAATATGTTTACCAAATTTGATGGCAATCGAACGCACCATTCAGACACTACCTCACTTTAAATGATTTGCGTTCTTAAGCCGTAATGTAAAAGAATTACTTTTTACAATCCTGTGAATAAGCATCGTTTCAATTAATCATTTGAGCTCGTCAATCGTTTGAGCTCAATAGACTGCCCCTATAGACACTAGTGAACTTTGAAGAATTACCGTTCATAGGCTATAATCTGAAAGAACACTCATTTATTGCCCTGTCAAAAAACTGTAATTCCTATACACGGAAAAATCTATACGTGTTTTCTGAACCTGAACTTCTTCGAGCGCTCCGTTTAGACAATATCGCATTTTAAATGATTTGCTTCCAATGGCCGTAATTTATAAGAATTAGTTTTTGCTATCCCGTGAACAAAATATCAACTCTACACACACCAAAATCTATGCAGATCGTGTCAAGGGCGGATCCAGAAAATTTTTCCGGAGGGGGCGCAAATTGTGAATACTCATTTTCTCTAGTGTAAAGCCCACTTAATCCGGATCCAGGGGGAGGGCGCCCCCTGCGCCCTCCCCCTGGATCCGCCTTTGGATCGTGTGACCATGACCTTTCATATACATTCCCAATTTGTACTGAATCGAATGCTCCGTTTAGACGCTAGCACACTTTCAAGAATTTCCGTCCATTGGCCATAATGTAAAAGAAATCTTTTTTGTAGCCCTATAAAAAACCTAGACGTCCTATGCACACTAAAATTAATACCGATCTTAGGACGGTGGTGTATAACATGTATATCAAATTTGCGCTCAATCAAATGTTCCGTTTAGGAGCTATCGAGTTCACTCACACACACGCAACCGCACGTCTCGTAAAATAGCATGAATGAATTCAGAAGACCCCAAAACATGTTAATACACCAAAATCTCAAAGTCGAATTTTTTCATGATTACAATACTTTCTTTACATGGTACATGCTCGGAAAGTAATAATTATACCCATGAGAACAAGGAGGTAAAACAAAATTACTTTTAGTAATGAAACTTCAATGGTGAAAATCCAATGACTGTCTTTTGCTCTTGTAAAAATGCGATTGTCTCTAAATCACATTAGTAACTGGGAACATATATTTGTATAATTAAGGTGAATATACGTCCCGTTTTGAACGGGACAGTCCCGTCTTTAGGTGGCTTGTCCCGTTGTCACCAAGCACAGCTTTGGGACACTGTAATGTCCCGTTTTAAGAAAATGTCCTCTGCAATGTCCCGTTTTGAGAAAGAGAGCAACGCACAGTAACGATTTCAATAAAGGTCGCTAAAAATCTAAAATCATCCAAAAAAAAAAAAAAAAAAAAAATCTGACTTCCCTCTTTCTCCTCTGGAGACGCGAAGGAAACACTGGGCGGTGTATTGTTTTTGTGTTTGTTCTTTTAATGTTCTTTTTTTGTCAACTATTTCAATTTATTTAATTTTTATTTCTTTTTTTAAAGTCATGTTCATCTTTTGCTTATCCCCTCCCGTTCTTCACTTTATTTTCCGTTTTCACTCTGTTTTTTAAGAAATTGCTTCCTTCCGAATGACAACTTCCTTTTCTCTGTGGGTCCTTTTGTTTACATTTCTCCCTTTACTACCTTCCTGCCTTGTGTCGGATGGTGTTTTTGAAGTCGAGGAAGGCCCTACCCTTGTACCAACCGAAATGTACGTCTTGTACTACTTTTTTAAGTATATATGTGTGTTTTAGCAATGATTTCTTTCTATTTTATTTTGATATTAACATTAACACAAGCTTTTTTGCGCGTTTTTTTAACAACTAAAAGATACTTAGACCTGTAAATTCAGTCTCCCTACACTGTTACCTTAAAAAAAAATAAATGTCCCGTTTTGAGGAAGAAAATAAATACACCAATACTTGCCAAAAAAGTAGTAGATGTCCCGTTTTTAACTAAAAAATAAATGGTCACGTTATGTATGATGCGTGTGTGAGTTAGAACTTTCTCTGCTAAATCTTAACTTGATTTTAGATAGTATGTTCCATTGTACCCCATCTGGATAAGTAATCCTCATATTTTAAGAACATAAATTAGAGGTTAACAAAGTTATTTTTGTGAAATCATTTTAACGGATGAAAAATTTTGTGGCAAAAATGTGTGTTTAAATTATGAATTAAATAATTTTTTTTTCTGAAAATTTTAATGATCAGGATTTACAAGCAAATAGTTAAAATGCATCAATAGTATCTGTAATGTTAAATATTCTTTCCTAAAGCAGACGAAATATTTTTTAAATTAGAAAATAGCGTCACCACTATTTTCTTTTTTTCATTAAAAACTAGCCAGACATGCGTTTTTAAGTAATTTTTCTCACGTAAAGAAAACTTCATAAGCTTCCAAAACAAAACATTTTAAATGATTGTGAATATTTAAGTTTAATGGCATTTCTTTCTTCCTGATCCTTAATAAAACTACTCTCGCAACCGCAAGAAAGAGACAAAAAAACTCAAAAGAGAATAACTTTTAATGAATGTCTGATAATGGCGTTATATTTAGGCATTAATTGTTTTTATTCTGGACCCCTTTGGCAATTCACCGTTTTAGACTGCACGCACAAGAAGCAGACGATATTATTTTATGTTCGTTTGAAAAATATTCCTCTTTTTTCGGCTCTCCAAAATCTAATGACGCGTTCTGACAGATTCAACTTCGTAACGTCACAACAACCTTTCGATCATCTTTAGACCAGCTTAGAAGTCAACCCCTCTATTGCTTTCACGGAGAATAAAGAACATATTTACAAACGTTTTCGTTGCGTATTGAAAGAGTAATTGTTTGTAATTCCATTCGAGAATTTTTCTACCCAAGTAGTTTTTATCTCCTGAAGGCATTTTAAGGAGACATTTAATTTTCGGAATAATATGACGGAAGTTAATAAAAATATTGGAGATGAATCGATTGAAGTCTTTAATTCTCTATCGTTTGAAAGAAAACTTGTTGAACTTGTTGAAGAACTGCGTTTAAGACGAGTAAGAACATCTTCCAGCGGAAATCCCTACTGTTATAAAACGTTCTCATAATGAAATTTACATTGCTGTTACTAATGATGTATTTCTTGTTTCTGTTAATAGGACCTTGAAACTGAAGGAGAAAAAACTCTGAAATCGGTTATGGATGAAAAATATGAAGCGGAATTGAGTTGGGTATGTAGTTATGATAATTTATAAACTGTGTTTCGAAATGCATCACATAAAAATACATTTATGATAGTTCTTGTTGTGTAAGAAATATTCAGTTCATCATTATACATTAAAATAAAGACTGTTTTGAGAACATGTTTTCGTGGTTTTAAAGCATGCCAACCCTGATCTTTATCCCGGTCGAAACTTTTTGATAACTAGTTTTGTTAATTTTCTAAAATAAACAAAATGGAGTACGATCGATTACGGTTTAAATTTCAATCAATTTGACAGTAATGGGACACTAATGATATCGATACGCAATAGCCTGCATTATATCATTGCTATCTATGTGTAAATACCCTTAAAAGCCGATAGATGTTTCTGCTAGTATTTTATAGACGTAGAAAAATAATTAAAATAATTGCACTACCCAGTGGCGTAGCCAGAAATTTTTCATGGGGGGGGTTACGACTACTGCCACTCACATATATGCATATATGTTTGTGATAAGGGAGTGAAAAATATACATTTTGTATGGCAAAAAATTCCCCATGGGGGGGGGGTATGACCCCCTATCCCTTGGCTACGCCCCTGGTACTACCTTTCTTTCCACCTTTATGATACAAAATTTCTAAACTTCTCAAAAATTTCGGTTTCAAAGCCATTTTTAAACCTGTTAATAAACTTAATTTTCTTCCCTTAAAGATGCTATCCCTGCTGAGAACCGTTGGGGTGTTTATTATATTCCTTGTGTATCTTGTGATTTGGGCTATATTGGTCAGACCAGAAGAGCTCTCAAATTTAGGCTCAAAGAGCATGAGAGATAGGTTTCTAAGCACGAACTTTCCAAATCTTCTATTGCCTCACATTTTTAGAATTCCAATCATCGTTTTCACTTTCTAAGGCTAAGATATTGTGCACTCCTCAGTCTTTGCCCCATCTTGATTTTTTTGGAAGGTGCATTACCCATCATTTAGAACGTCTTGTGAACTATGGTTCTTCCGTTCCTTTCGTTCATTCTGCTTGGAAGCTGCAGTTGTAAGGTTCTATTTACTTTCTTCTTCTACTCCACCTTTTCTTCGGCTACCTTTTTTCTTTTTCTTTCTTTCCTTTTTTTTTCGCCTGTTCTTTTATTTCGTTTGCCCCCCCCCCTTTTTTGTGTTTGAGATTCTGTCCTTCCTTTACGTTTTTATTATTTTTTTTATTAGTAAATATATATATATTGTTGAATTTTATGTAAAAATAAACAAAAATACAGTGGTTCATACCAATATAACACATTACCTTGGCAAAATCTCAGGCTGTGAGTCTGAAACCTATGGTGTAGAGTTGTGCATTTCCCCCTCTGATGAGGACAATGCATTTTATACTGTTTTGATATAATAACAATGGCTGGCCTGGGGGGTCTTTCATTTTTGTTTACTAAGTAATATATATATATATATATCATATATATTATTTCTCAAAGGTGTTCTTTTCTGGCGCGGCTAGATTTCATTAAATACTTGACCAAATATGTATATATATATATATATATATATATAATACCCAGTTGAAGCTTATAATTTCTACTTTTGACGAAAAATATGCCAAAATTCGGAAAAATCTTTTTGTTAATAAAAAAAAAAACCCAAATCATATATGATTATTTCTCAATTTCTCAAAGGTGTTTTTTTTCTGATGCGGCTAGATCTCATTAAATACGTGACCAAAAAAAAAAAAAAAATGTAACAGACTTCATGGTCCCAGGTTTCCGTGGAGTCAGATGAATTGAATATACTTTCCTTAAAAATGAGTGGCAACGACAGATAAAAAATGTAAGAAAAATAGAACAATTCGGAGTTGTTATTATGTTTTTTTTTGTATAGATTGGATGGATGATTGAAGGTAACTAGAAATACAGGTTTTTTTGTAAATAGTTTCTAAAATAAATATTTAAATGATGTTAAAAGAACTTCTTAGTTTGTCTTTTCAATCAAGCCGTCTCATTTTGATAATTCAGTGAGTTGTATTCAGCAGTCGCTGGCAGAATATTTTGTTCTATGCCATTTTCTCGAGGGTTTGGTGACATTTTTCTGGCGCCCCCAGGTGGGCGGCTCCGATAAAACTGTACTTATTCCCCGGATTAATCTTACACCTTCGGATCCAACCGTACCCTTCCAAATGATGAGAAAACAATTCCCAATAAAAGTAGCCTTCGCTATGACCATTAATAAAGTTCAAGGCCAGACGCTTCAAATGGCAGGATTGTATTTACCAGAACCTGTATTTTCACACGGACAATTATATGTGGCTTTTTCACGAGTTCGCAAATTTAGTAATATTCATGTTTGTTTAAAGAAACACATCGCCAAAAAATCAATGATGATCACATAATAACTGCTAATATTGTTTTTAAACAGGTTTTATAAAATAAAACAGTTAAAATAAATGTCTACTTTTTGAATGATTTCCAGTCAAATATCTAACTGACCCATGAAAATATTTAATGTAATATTATGTACTTATAGACACATTTATTCATTTTCACACTATAATATTTACAGTTGTAGTATTAAATACAATATTGTGCGAAATTTTCGCACGGGTCAGCTAGTATATATAAAATATTATTTATGTTTTTATGTTATTTTTGTTTTTTGTTCTGTTTTCTTTTTTTTTTTGCGAGTGTGTTTGTGTTTGTGTTTTTTTTTTTTTAAATTATCAACGTACATGTAACTTCTTATATGTGTTTTTAAGTTTTTTATTTATTTTAACACCAGTATTTTGAGTGTTTTTTCCAATTAAAGTCGTTGTTCCACATATGTTACCAGGCGGCTTGTAGAATTAAAAATGTTTATTCGCTTGTTTAGATTTTCTGAAAATTATACAACTTTTGTTTAGGCTATAATCTTAAAACATATACGATGAATCCAACAAAATTTAGTTACAGGTTAAAAATGACCTCATGACTTGAAAAGCTCATTCAATCAAAATAAAACTTTAATCTTATAAATAAAAATGAAATTCTGTTTGTTTGTTTGTTTGTTTGTGGATTTGATTCGTATACAAATCCACAAAAATGGACCTATCGGCCAGAAATTTAGCACAGATATGTAAAATAATACAGAATAAATCGTAGTCCACTTTAAAACTTTGAAAGTCCACCCGTTCCCGGAATTTAAGAGATTTTTTATGCTCTCCACGCAAAAAGCTTTCCGTAATTGTAACCCATTTCTGTAATAGTTGTGAAAAAAGTGTAAAATAAGGAACGTGGTTGCCATGTGTGGCGATTTTGCCGAATAAAATGTTTTAAATTCTCAAAGTAAAAATAAAAGAATAATAATGATTTTTTTTTTTGTTAGTTTATATTCGTAAGGCTATTTTTTTTTTAAAATTATAATATCGTGTGCATGGGAAATCAGAGCAGGAATGAAATGTTTTATACGCAAAACAATAAGAATTGAAGATTTCCGAGGCTATTGAGTAAAATTTTTTAGTTTGGCGAAAAAATAAAGTGGCTGAAATATCGATTTTCAGTAAGTGAGTTCTAGCGGTTTGCACAGTTTTCGGCTAGGCGCAATTTATTGAAAACTTAAGGAAATAGATTTTTGAAAACAAGTGCAAAGGTTTTATTATAATACAGCGTTAAATTTTAATGATCCGTGAAGAAATAATGCAGTTATTAAGGGATTTCAAGCGATCTAACTTCAGAATTCTCGCCAATGGAGTACATTGATTTAAGTTGGGGGAATTCCGCCAAATTTCAGAAAATTGTTAGTACATCGGAGTAACGATGAATAAAACACATTATAGTTGATAATTTTAAAAAGTTCGGGTGTATTAAGGGATTCAACTTTTCAAATAAAGGCTTGCTTTACTTTTTCGTGGTCGAACCATTTCCCATATTGATTGCTGCTAAGTCAATGCTTCGAATGATTCCCTGAAAAAACTCTTGCAAAATGGCGTATGTTGGCACTTTGGCGAGGCTTAGATTTGAAACTGGATTTTATTTGAGACTGGGATATATAATGACACTGGTTATAGATAAAAATGAATGTTGGTATGTGTGTATGAGGTTGAAAAACTCCAGCACCGTTGAGCACCGTTGCACCATGAAATTTGGTTCACCTAAGTCTTTTATCACTGAGAATGCATTATTATTTTAACTCGCCACTAGATGACGCTGCAGCAGGCCAAATTCTTGACCATTCAAACGGTCGCTATGAAAATCAGTATACATAGCTATTTGAACAATGAGAATAGTTTGGCGTTATCCATTTTGCTATAATTCGCCACTTGACGGCACTGTAGCAAATCATTACTTTAATTAACCACTAGATCGCGCTGCAGTGTATCACTTCTTGACTGTGCAACTGATCGCTATGAAAATAGGTATACATAGATATTTGAACACGGGGAAGAGTTTCGCGTTAGATGTCGCGTCAACACATGAACTTCAGGGCTGTCCAGCCGATCGTCCTGAAATTTCGTATTCATCGATATCTGAATGTGAAGAACATTTTCGCCTTAGCCGTTTTGCTAAAACTCGCCACTAGATTGCGCTACGCCGCATGGCCTTCTGCACCGTACAAACGATTGCCTTGAAATTCAGTATGCATGGTTATTGAACACAATATAATGCGATATCCATTTTGCTATATCTCTTTATTACAATAAATAGTAATCACAAATCGTAATATCAAAAAGTCCATTCATTCCCGTGCGAAGAACGGGTACTTCAGCTAGTTTTTAAAATAAAAAGAAATTCTCTATTTTTACTCATCGCTTTGTTACTTACTCTCTGACTTGAAATCTTTTAACAATACACAGAAGTTATAATTTTGCATTCTATGCTGTTGCCAATTTACTAATTCCATTCTTTGTACGCCTACAATGTTGACGAAAATTCAGGCTTTTTGGAAATTTGCATTACGTACTAACACATCAACGACGGGTACTTCAGCTAATATATATATATAAAGATGAAGTATAGTTAGAATATGCCAGACGAAGATTGTAAAACTTAGTAGGCAATTTTAAAATGAATTCCAATTCTCATGAGCGCCGGCAGCATAGGGCAAAAGGGGGGGAATGCCCCCCTGGATTTTTGTATGCAGTGTTTTCCCTTGCTTTTTTGCTCTTTCCATACGTTGAAGTAGTCTTTCCGTACGTAACCATACGTTGAAGTAGTCTGTGCCACCCCCCCCCCTTGAGTAGTCTTTGCTCCCCCTGGAGTAGTCTTTGTCTCCCCCCCCTGGGAAATATTCTGCCGGTGCTCATGCCAATTCTTAAGAAATGTTCTATGGAACAAAGAAGATAAATATTGCGCACACATGGATTACGATGCACTTTTCAACTTAATGAAAAAGGGAGAGGACAAATAAGGACGACACACATGGGTCCAGCAGAATATTTCCCGAGGGGGGGGGGCAAAATCTACTTCAACGTATGATTACCATGTTGGAAAGAGCAAAAAAGCAAGGGAAAACACTGCATACAAAAATCCAGGGGTGCATTGCCCCCCTTGCCCTATGCTGCCGTCACCCATGACGACACATGGATCATGATACGTTTCAATGGATTACCAGCACTTAAGTGCGTATTTAAAATATGAAAATGTTTCAGATTTTCTTACTATTTCTTTTTAAATGATGACTACCTAGTATTATTATTTTATTATCTTGATTAATGGCGAAATATTGTTATTTATTTTTATTAAAGGAAGAACAGCAAAGAAGGTATACAAGAGAGAAGGAAGATCTCGAGCAACAAATAGGACTTCTGAAAAGAAAACTTGAAGATAAAGTCTGCGTATCTGACGACGACAAAGTACTCTTTTATTTCATTTTACATTTAAGAGATTATATACAGAAAAGAACACATATAATAATATTTTGTAATGCAAGTTTTAATTCCTTTTTAAACTTAATAATGAAATATACTTTCACAAAAACTGTTTTATTTTCCCCAGAAGTAAAAATACCCTACTATGTAGTTACGCTGATTCTTGACTCACTAACAATTCCGGACAACTAGTCCAAAATAAAACTGTTACCGCCATTATTCCAAAAAATATTAAAAAGTTAAGCACAAATAGCCTAATAACATGTAACCGTTTGTATGATCCGCTTGAAAATTTTCATAATTATGTATAAAAATATAGAAAACAATATGAGATCCTTTATAAATCTGAAAATCGCCACCCATTCCCTAATTTTTAAACGATTTTTTTGCTATTTTCAGTTCTATTTTATTTCCGAGAGTAAAAAAGTGAATCACTTGTGTGACAAAATTTACTGCCGCAATTAGCATGACGTCATATTGAAGTCACGGTCATCAGGCTTTGAAGGGAAAGTTGCGATTCTGATTCGTTTTAAACAGTTTTTCCAGATAACACAGTCTATTTATTTATTTTATTAAAATGATCGTCTGCATGAACCATTAATATAAGATTCCGTTTACACAAAACGAAATCGTTCAAATACGAAAAGTTTCCGCGCGTTTCCAGGAGAATTAAATTCGATTTGGGTATACAATAAAAACTGAATGTGAGAGAAGTTATTTATTTGTGGATGAAGATGAAATACGTACGTACAGACGTATTTTCGTCAAATGTTTTTTCCAGCGTCCGTTGTAATTGCCTCCACCAAGGGCTTTTACTTCTAGTATACACAGAATAAACTATGGAGGATTTTGGATACCACAATAAGTTTGAACGGAGAAAGCAAAATTTAATGTGAACAAATGTTTACAGTATTTATGTATTATATCGTTGACCATTTTCGTCAGAAATTTTTTGTTTCCCGATCTGTGTGATTTAACGCTAATAATAAATAAGGGAAAACAGCAACGCCATTTCTTGTTATTAATAATGTCCCTAACCCAATATTTCATTATATCAGATACCCGTTTACTTCTTTAATACATTAACGAACCCCACCCTGGACAAGTGGATAACGCACTCAAAATATGCAGACAGCGGTGTTCTAGCCAATTGCGAGGTTGTCGATCTAACAGTCTGGATTTTTCGTCGGTTTTCTTCAGATGTAACTTGAATACGCGTTAGAACCCCTTAAAAAGTTCTCCGACCAGATTTCAGATTTCCTGAGAGCAGGCAGGCAACAGACTAATTAGTTTACGGTTTACATATAGGGCCTGCTCTTCAACTAACCTGTGAAACTGCAGCCGTCGGCCCGAGAACCAAGGGGGAACATTCCATATGATTATTACATTACAGGATTCATTTTTTACATAATTAACAAACAAAAATAAATCAGGAAAAGGAAACTTGAGTACAGTGCTGGTGTACAGTGGTAAGTCGAATGTTACCAGATCTTTTCAGTTGCCAGTTCTAAGTTCACAGAGGAAGTAAATTTTACTTCGAGAATAGGTTTAAGATAATTGTATTTTCGCTATTCGAAATATCTCTTGGTTATACAACCATTTATCTAATGTGAGAAGCGTCTTGGCTGGTTAGAGTGATTCCTTTATTTATTTTATTTTCTTCTCTTGAACAGTATAAGTTTTTTCTTTTCCCTTGATTAATACAAGAATATAGAATTATTTTAAAACTTCTATTTGTTCCGTTTTATTTGAGAGGTTTTTATTTTTGACGAGCTTAATTTAAAAATCAAAGGCCACAGAAAATTGCCTCCCCCTATCCTTGTCAGATAGCTCTTGCGTAGTTCTGCCATTGCACTACACAACATTGATACATCATTATTTTTAATATCGCCCGCTTTAAAAATTTTGACTACCAAAATATCCCATTTAGAACAGTGAAACAGGAAACAGTTTGGAACAGTCGACGGTATAAGTACCATTGTTTACGTATTGTAAGAAGCTGATAACGCACTATTGTGTTTAAGCGACTTTAATACTCTTGGTGGTAAAATTTGGGAGGTAGCATCATTATCTCTAAAACTATAAGAGCAACCAAAATAAAATCCGTTAAGGAAGTGCAGAGCAATATTGATGAAGTATGAAATGATGACTGACTTGCATATAAAAATTGCTGCTCCATATTAAATCAATAGGTTAAATACGCCACTAAGATTAGCAGGACGTGTAGAAGTAACAGCACCATATAGCCCACAAGCCTATTTACTGATGTACAAGCAAGTCAAAGGCGTAGCCAGAAATTTTTTTCTGTGCCGGATATGAAACATTTTTAGATTATAAATAAACAAGTTTTGTACACAATGTAAACATTTGAAAGCTTATGCTGACTACTGCGAAAACTCGTGTGGTCGTTTATCCCCATATCCTCTCTGGCTACGTATCTGAGTGAAACAAAATACAATTTGGTTTAATCAAAATATGCTCACTAATACATCACACGAGTTAAAACAATGTCTGGACCATAGGCGTAGAGTTATATGGGCCCGTGGGGCTCGAGCCCCCCCAATAAATTGTGAATAGGGGCTGAGCCCACCCAATAATTTACCACTAAATACAGAAAACTAATTTATACTAATATAAAAAAAAAAATTCACGCCATTTACAAACGTTTAAAAAAAACCTTTACTTGTACTTTTAAAATTTTTCTTCTTTTTATTCCAATCATGATTTAGTATTCAGTACCAGGTTACCGAGCCATGCTCAGAATCTAAAGGCTCCTTAAGTGTAAAATAATGAATACGTAAATGCCTTGGCACGTATCAATAATCTTAGGGTTGCCAAAGATTTTCATCGCTGTCGGATCACCCATACATTATCAGGTAAGCTTTGGTCGGCATTCAATGTTACAATGGCATATACTTTGTTTTGAAGAGGGTTGCTAAATATTCGATGGTCGGTGCCATCAGAGTTGAGCAAAAAGTAGTTTAACGTAAGGTGCCTTCTTTCCTTCTGTAGCAGATCAGCGAGGGTATCAGCGAAGATCTTGGGCGATGCATTCACTAACAGCGTCTTCATTACTTCAGAAATATATCTGTCCATATTGAGGACGTTCAAATTCAGCATCAAGAATTTGAGTTGGTTGAACTGTCAGATGAATGAGTTTATAAAAAAAATTCATCAAGTCTGTTATACACTGCTCTCAACGTAGCAGTACACACCAAAATCGTTAATAGTTTCACTCGTCATATACTGTGAACAAAGCCATTGTAAAGTATGCTTTGAAATTTCGAATTCTTTGAAATGTGGGTGACATCGAAGAAACAACCACACCAATTCATTAGAAAATTCGGAATGTCCTACATCAATCTTACAGTCCCCAAAATGGTTTCGGTTAATTTTTGTTTTTACTCTTCAGAAAAATGCAAAGCTCCAGGGTGAATGCAATCCATGTTAAAAAGTTTTAAACTATGATAATAAGTACCCACATTTGTGACAGCTTTGTAGATACTTAGACTGTTTACCCGAAGTATTTGTTGACGTCTAGCTGTTCCATGTCGTTCTCCTTCCAAATATTAATCCAAATAATTCCAAATAATAATACATCTGTTTCATCTGCTTGTGTTTGAACTGCACGTTCACACATTTGGGCTAAGTGCTGCTGTCGGTGATCATATGTTTCCACAGCTCGTTTTTGAGCTACACTTTCATGCATTTAAGTCTCTATAATACATCTATGATGATAATTCTTTACGATTGAAATTGTAAATTTCTCTATAGTGCTTCAATTCAAACATAAAATACTTATTTTTTTCTAATTCAAAGAAAATACACCATGCATAAACAAATTCTACAAACGTAAATTCAATCTTATAGATACATAAATATAGATGCCATAAACGTATAATCTTACATAAATATGCTTTAAACATAATTTTATTTTATAAACTCACGCTTAAGAAAATAAATGTGTAACGCAATTTAAATTATTAGTACAAAAGGACACTTCGAAATCATGAAATCAAAAACAGTATAGATCAAAAATATTCTTTTATAATAACCCTAACAACTACTTAAACGTTGACAATAATAGAACAAACGGATGGACTGAAGAAAATGGACTTCTAACCTCGAATAAATCAAAAATACATCGCTCCTATATAGTTACGCTGATCCCTGACTCTGTCACAATTCCAGTTCAACCACTCAAAATAAAACTTTTACCATCCAAACAGATTAAAAATGTCTTGTCTAATAACTTAAAATTTACACGGTTCGTTGGTGCGATCAGCCTGAAAATTATCATAATTTTGTAAAAAAAAAAAAAAAAAGAAAAAGAAAAGAAAAGAAAGAAAAGAAAAAGAAAAAAAAGAAAAAATCTGATAATCCACCCGTTCCCTGATTTTTAAGCGTTTTTTTTTTAAAAAAAAGCTCTATTTCATTTAAGAGAATAAAAAAAGCTAATCATTTGAGTGTCAGAATTATCTATTGCAAGTGACATGGACGTTACATTGAAGTCACGGTTATCAGGCTTTGGAGGAAAAAT
The DNA here is from genome assembly GCA_038373885.1 of Cheiracanthium punctorium. Classification (NCBI taxonomy): domain Eukaryota; kingdom Metazoa; phylum Arthropoda; class Arachnida; order Araneae; family Cheiracanthiidae; genus Cheiracanthium; species Cheiracanthium punctorium. The sequence goes on from JAWZYV010011999.1 coordinate 363,009, forward strand.
TACGATTCCAATTCGCTTAAGATAGCTTTTCTAAATTACTACTCAGTTTAACTATTTTTCAAAAATAAAACGGTTTTCTATGCATTAAGCATGGATATAGGAGAGGATGTTGATACCAAACGAAATGTTTCGAATACGAAATGTTTCTGCAGATTATACAATTCGAATTTCGATGTATAATAAAAATTGAATATGAAGTTATTTGATTTTAATTGGGTGAATATTAAATATTCTGAGTGTAGACATTCTATCGCCCGCTGTAATTGTCTTCACAAAGGGCTTTATCCTTTAGTTTAATGATAGTACACAACCCAAAACAACACAGTCTAATCCACGCCTAAATAAGAATTGAAAATTTATTAGAAAAAATCTTAGTAACCAGATTTCAGCCTTCCAATTTACTGCTTCCACATATGGACAACTCCCAGCCTGCGGCCGGATGGAGCCCGCTATGGCTTTTGGACCAGCCCTCAGAACAAGTCAAAACCCTGTATAAAACCTATATAAAACATTCAAACTTCCATATAAATCCGAATTATACGGCCCGCGATTTCGCTAACATCCTGAAGTCAGGCCAGGAGGCCATTATCGTAAAGTTCTGCCCGCAACTTTTAAAAGGTTGTCCATACGATGATAAAATAAATGAGTTGAAATCATCAACTGCAGTGAATGAAAACTAAACTGATGGCTGATCATCTGCAAAATTAATTTGAATATCGGCTGCGAGCCCAATTTAGGAATCGGTCGTATCATTTTTTCATCGGAGTTTCGAACATCGTTTCATTATAAACAGTTGACCCATTAAAAAAAAAAAAAAAAAAAAAAAAAAAAAAAAAAAATCGTCAGGGTAACTACATTTAAATATTTATCGTCAACTTGGCGGAATAAGGCAGTTAAAATAGAATTCAACCTAGTGACGTTATTTAAAAAAAAAAAAAAAAAAAAAAAAAAAAAAAAAAAATGGAATTTTCATGTTACGTCACAGGATCTTTTTTCTTACTGTGAATGACTGAAAAGGGTGTCATTTTCATTTAAATTATTCGGCTAAGCTGAAACTCTTATGCACTTTTGAAATTCGCATCATATGGATCAATAAAATACATGAAAAATATTTATTGTTTTAGTATATACGCGAAAATACATTTAGCTTTACGTTAGTTACAAAAGAATAATTGTAATAAATTCAGGCAATTTTTCACATAAGATTTACGAATAGTTTTGTATTAATAACTATGAATTAAGAATAATTAAATTATTTACGTATATTACATCAAGGTGCTTGCGGGGATGGCAACGAAGACTCTTTTTTCTTTTTCTTTCGCTGGTTGCCAGAACGATATTTTGAAATAAAAATAACTTTTTAATTCTAAACAAATTTATGTAGCTGAATGGTGTAATATATCTAGTGACTAAAATATTTATTTGTCTGTGTACTGAATATCAAGTTCCATTTATTTTATTTCTTTGCGAAATTAATTTTTACTATTATATATCGATGGCGTGTATTTTTTAATCTGCCCCAAACTTATTTGAGCTTCCCTTTTAGGAAGATTGCATCAAGTGTGTTTTTCAAACGCTCAATAGATGGCGCTACCGTCCAAAAATTTTAAATTTTAAATTTTGAGCGTTTTAGAGTTTTTTCAATCAATTGACCTAGCTCAATCGTTTCAGGGGCCCAAAAAACCCTCAGGTACGAAATTTAAAAAGAATCCTTAGAGCAGTTTTCGAGATCGTTCGGACACACACACACACACACACACACAAACATTCCTCGTTTAATATAAGAGCGGATTGTGACGCCACGTAACACACAATGTTACTATAAGCTGCCCTGGACAGGCTCTGGTTAATTAAAATCAGATTATGCAATGCAAAGTATGAAATGAAGAAAAGTTCAGATCTGTCTAAAATGCACTATCTCATCGAAAATGTTGTTTTTCCTCCTTTGGAATTTTACTTTGCTTCTATTTTTAACTTATAACATGGTAGAAAGATACTAACATGGATACTTACCTTACATAGGTGTAGAATTCTATGGACCCATAGAGCTCGAAAGCTTCCAATATTTTACACTTGTCATAGCTACGGAATATAATAAACCACTTTTTGTAAACAGTATATTTTTTAATTATTTTTTTCAAAAGAGTAACCAGCTCGCGCGCGCAGCACAAAAATTTTGCTATATTTTAAGCCGAAAAATCATGTAGAAAAAGTGGTTAATTATGTTCCGTAGTAGTTGGCAGTTATGAGTGGTGGGGGTTTATTTTATTTCTTTGCGGTGTGGTATAAGTTATATGTACGTGAAGAGTGGTATAAGTTATATGTACGTGAATCAGTGGCGTAGCCAGAAATTTTTCATGGGGGGTGGGGGGGTGGGGGGTTACGACTTCTGCAACTCACATATATGTATACGGGTGTATGATAAGGAGTGAAGAATATAAATTTTGTATGGCAAAAAATTCCTCATGGGGGGTATGACCCCCTAAATTTTGAAAACTTTACGCTTATGGTCTGGACATTAAGAGTATTTGAAGTGTTACACTATAAATGTATGTGTGATACTTAAAATTAAATATAGTACTCACAAACAGCATTTTAAACTGGAATAAAGAACTTCTCAAATGCCACTGAACGTTCAAGGGGTTGAAGTAGAATAGAATGCACTGCTGCTGAAAAGGGACACCTGTGAGTTTTACTTAACTTGATTATATTTTACTTCACAGGCATGAGCTATTTTCGTTTATAAATGTGAATCCTCATAATGAAATAATTTTGCACGTGCTTAGTATTTAACCGAAAATTTTTTCGGTCCCTTACGATTCTGTTTAAGATAGTTTCTATAGAGCTTGCAGAAAAGGGAATACATAGAACTAAGCTAAATGAAAGAAAGGCTGCTTTCTTTATTTTTTTTATATTTTATTATTATTATTATTATTATTTTTATTTATTTATTTATTTTTTTTTTACCTTGCTTATAGAGATGTGGGAAGGAATATTTTCCACAATGTTTCTCCGGAAAATTTTGCATGTCAAAAATGCAATTTTTTAGTAAATTTTTCATAGAACGTATTTGAACTTTATATATTTTCTTTATTAGTCAATTTCTATACCACGAATGAAGTTATAGTAATGTCAGATATAGCAGAATACCGGGCAAAACAAAATCTCTATTATTTGGAAAGCTGCCATTAAAATATCTCCAACGGCTTGGTGGAAAGGTTATAGCAGTTCAAGAGAACTATCTAGGGTTTCAGTCAGAATTTTGAATATTCCCTCTTTAGAACAGGGGCCAACATGATATTTTCCGTGAATCTAGATCTGCAGGGTCACGAATTAGTCCTTCTTGAAAGGGGGGTGAAATTGTTGGCGATCTTTTGGCGTGCCGATGTGTGGGAAGTATTCCTGCTTGACATGAACGCAATTGGAAGGCATTTGGCAACATAAAAAGAGAAGTAGGTTGACAGATGAACGCAGTGCCAAGCTGGTATACGTTTCACAAAGTTTTCATTGGATGAGCGATGACAGTGTCATGCTTTTAAATTTTGCTTCTGAGCATGATCTAGTAAAGGAATACACAGACACAAAATCTTCACTTAATAGCAGGAATTCTGATTCATTCCACCCCATGTTTTCCTGTTTTGAGAGTGACCAAGAAAGTTAGGACATCAAAGTCGTGGAATCTTGGTGTTTCTACAGATAGAAAAGTGTTTGAAGAAAAAATTGCGATCAAAATCATGTTATACATTGTCTCTCCCCCCCCCCCCCAGAAATTAGTGAATGTATAAACTTTGGTCATTTGTTTAGATTTTTAACACAATTTTTTAAATATTTTAGCTTTTCATGAAATCGATGTATCAGCATGTATCAGCATGATTAATGGAAAAAATACTGTTATTTTTTGTAGAGAAATATGCTGTTATTTTTGAAAATATTTTGTTTTTATTTCAGATATTCATAGATGAATTTAGTAAACTAGGGGCCAAGGCCTCCAGACTCGCTACGCTCGCTTTTCGTATGAGGCATTCGGCCCCTAATAAGGCTTATTCGTAAAAAATACATAATTTCAACAGACAAAACCCGAAGATTGGATCAGATAGAATGTTACTGAGCTACACATTGCTTGGTTCTTTCATGTTCATTGGTACATAAAAATTTAAACTTCACACTACAGTAGACCCCCTCCCCCTCATAACACGGAAGATATTTTGTTATGGGAATCCGTGTTGTACGGGTCCTGAGCTATACTCCACCTGGAGTGCGGACTCCGCTTATAATCGCTGGAAAAATTATTTGCACTCCTCAGAAACACAATGATATTTAATGTTGCCATTCAAAAGTTATATTAATTAGGAGCTAAAGCGTAATAAAGTCAGAACATCTGTTTCAGCTGTATTTTAATAATGTAAAACCTATTGAACACCTTGCGAATTTGCCACCCATGGCGATTTTTCATTAACTGGCGACTTGCCGTACATGTAAAGTTAATAAAAGCTACGGAACACATAGGATAGCTTGCCACCAATGGCGACTTTTCATTATTTGGTGATTTACACATGCTCACAACCTACAATTACTGTTCATTTAAGGTTACAGGAAAACCGTTATCCATATTTTCATTTACATAATCGTTTGCAGATTGGCGTACTTAGCACCACGAATTGTACCATCTCGTCGCGCTAGCAGATATCCAAAGTGTACTATAACTGCTATAACGGCATAGTTAACGCCGCCAAATATTTCTACTGGTAGCAAGGTAGCAAATAATTCAGCTCGACCGAACCGGCTTTAAAATAATCTGCATTTTAATTATTTTTCATTTTCAAGATATTAGTTATTCTGTTTTGGAAAAACGAATAATCACTAATTCTAAACCCCTGTTGTCTAAGCGAACTTACTATTTGAAAATTGTCAACTTTGTGTAACACATTTTGAGTTACTTATTTCATATAGTTTTTATTTTGGCGTAAAATGGGCGTAATTCTAACTCATGTTTGACAATTTCACGTGATACTACATACTTGGAAACGCTTTGTTGTAAAGGAATGAATGATTTTATGTCAAATCTGGCAACCATTCTGTTTATTTTTTCAGTTTTTTATTAATATCTTCTAAAATAATTCGATTTTCGAAATTTAAGTCAGCTTATCAGGTTCCTCGGAATTTTTGAATTTGTGGGCACCTTAGTCGAAAGTTAAATCCGCACGGTTTAGGAGGAGATGGGCCAACAAGATTTGACAGCGCCAGCAGCGACAGCGGCCTTTACTTTTTTTAGAATAGAGAGATAAAATATTTTGTGCAGTATGGTATTTTTTAATCATAGTTACTGAGCCATTATACATTCGTAATAGTTATTAAAGAATTATTATATTTTAACTTTTCAACTTTATTCAAGATTGAAAACTTATAAATCACGATTTCTGTGCTTTGTTAATTGTTTAGTTTTGCTTGTATTTTTTCTGTTGGAAGGGGAAAACTCATCATCACATCCAGAGTTGATGAAAATACTTCCGTTTTATTTACTTGTAGCATCAGTGAACGAGAGTTTAATTTTACAAAACCTTATTAATTTAGTGGCTTGGAAAATTTCCCAGAAATTTTTCTTTTTCAAAATTTTCAGAAAAACACACAAACTCTTTCTACTTGCCTACAAATCTTATTTATTTTTGTTTACAAATTAATAATAATCAAGCATCTTTTATGTGAAATTCTACATTTTTCATCTTCCCTGTTCCAGCGATATTTTTTTTCTACGTATTGTATGTGAAGGAGTGGATGGAAAACTTACAAGAATTAATATTGTCTCTTCCCTTTTTAAAGGCCAAGCAACAAATAATGAATAAGACATATTCTCATGAAATCAGGATGTTGAAAGAAGATTTAAGAATTTCAAAGGTAAACTAGTCTTTTATTTTATTTAATTAATTAATTAACTTTTGTTTATTTGTGTTGTTATGCAACTTTTTTTATACTAGATAAAAAAAATATAAATTCAATGAATAATCTATCATGAAAAACATGTTTAAGTTTTATTTAGAATTTTTTATTATTACGTCTGTAAAGTTTCCTGCTGTTTTTTTTTAAATCATGAAATTTATGAATAGTTTTTTTAAAAGTAAATAAAATATATCATAGATTCAAAAATATCTTAAGTCTTTTACGTATAGGAAACCTGTGAGAATAATTAAACATTCACAGAAATCCAATTATTTGCTGATTACTTCGAGATACCACAAATTTTGCAACAGTTTTTTGTTTTAAAAAGTTTCTTGAGACAGTTTCATTATACAGTTATAACTACTGCTTGTTTAAAACATCCTTTATATTGCAACTGCAAACATAAAGTCCAGTACCTTTGCAAAAGACCATGGGGGATTTTAATTTTGACTTCCACTCCAACTAACTCTCCACTTAACTATTTTTTGAAGAAAGAGCACACATCGAAACTCCTGAACAGTGTAAAAATTAAACGGGTGTGTCAAAAACAATTCAGAATGTTTTTTAACAAGCTGCATACTAGGGTTGTAACGAATAATCGGCCTATTCGACTGTTTTTCCTAATATTCGGTAGGCCGAATATTGAACAGGTATTCGGCCGAATAGTTGTGCCCGAATATTACTACATAGTCAGCTGAATAATTTCAGAAAAAAAGGAAAAATATTTTAACATGTATTTTTAAATGCATTTTCAGATAATGTTGTGTAGTTATACTTCAATATGTTAATTTCATATCATAAAATATTCTAAGCCATTGAATTTTAAGCTGAATGAAATATAATGTAATGTATTTAATAATATTACAGAAATTCAGACTTTTCTACTTGGTGATATTACTTGGCTCGGCTTTCTACTGTTCTTTATGGGGTGGGGGTAGGGGGAATCTTTACAGATCCTCAATTACAAACATAATTATTTAACTCTGTAATAGATATCTTTTCATAACCAAGATTTTTTTAGTTTTACTGATAATGTATTGGTGTGTGTGCGTGTGTTTAAGTACCTATAATAATGCAAAATGAATTTTAATTAGACTTTATTTAGTATTTAATTTGAAAAGCAACATTTTATTAAAAAAATTAGAATGAAATTTCAAAATACTTAATATTCGGTATTCGACCTAAGCTATTGGCTGAATATTTGGTATTCGGCCAATAGCTTAGGTCGGCTAAATCACTATTCGTTACATCTCTTCTGCATACTGCGCAGAAGCTCTACCGAAAGCTTCATTTCATGTGATCGTTAACGGTATTGTGAAAATTGTGTAAATTTGAAAAAAAAAAAAAATGTCAGACATATAGATAAGCGTGTGGTGTTTTTGTGAAAGTCGGAACTTAGGAGGAAAGAATCTTGAGAGAAAGCTTGGGAGGAGTATATTCAGCTCGCGTGCGCTAGCAAAGTAATTTAGCAAAAGTGACTATTAAATAAGTTGCAAAAAATCGATCGGTAGTAACTGATCTAAAGTCTATTAGTCGGTTGTTATATTGTATTCCATTGATAATTAATTAAAAAGGAGAACAAATTGACCGTAATTAACCCTGTTTGTGTTCCTTGTACCTTTATGCAAGAAGATGAAATGTCAGCTATTTCTCATATAATTTTATCCTAAACTAAAGCTTAGAATAGTAGATCAACCAGAAAATATGTAAAAAGAGAAAGAAAATCTGAAATATTGTTCTAAATACAATAGTGTGTTTAAAACATGGAAGTGTTTCAGATTTTCGTCCCTTTTCTGCGATATATTAAAAGCATAAGTGCTGTGTTTAAGCTTATAATAATCCATGTGTCAGCTCTATTTGTCGGTTTCGTGCAAGGGCGGATTAAAGGGGGGGTGGAGGGGGCGACCGCCCCCCCCGAGAAAAGAGAAATTAATGTAAAAGATCCTATTTCGCTTCCAAAAATGGATATATATGCTAATCTTATAATTAACCGCCCCCCAACGCTTCATTTTCATGATATTAGAATATGACAAAAAAGATAGCGTTACATGCCAATGTTCCAAAAATGGAATATCTCAGAAATCATAGAGGAAAAATTTTTTCTGACAATTTTTTCGTTTTATACTAGGGGCCAAGCCCCCCAGACTCACTACACTCGCTTTTCGTATGAGGCATTCGGCCCCTAATAAGGCTTATTCGTAAAAAATACATAATTTCAACAGACAAAACCCGAAGATTGGATCAGATAGAATGTTACTGAGCTGCAAATTGCTTGGTTCTTGCATGTTCATTGGTACATAAAAATTTAAACTTCATACTACATTAGACCACTCCCCCATATCACGGTAGATATTTTGTTATTAGGAATCCGTGTTCTACAGGTCCTGAGCTATACTCCACCTGGAGTGCGGACTCCGCGTATAATCGCTGGAAAAATTATTTGCACTCCTCAGAAATACAATGATATTTAATGTTGCCATTCAAATGTTATATTAATTAGGAGCTAAAGCGTAATAAAATCAGAAGATCTGTTTCAGCTGTACTTTTAATTAAGTAAAACCTATTGGGCACCTTGCGTATTTGCTACCCATGGCGATTTTTCATAATTTGGCAAGTTACATATATGTATAATTAATAATTAGCTCTAAGAAAACAGTACTTTATAAGTTTTCTTTGATAAAAACTGCGGAACAGCTAGGATAGCTTGCCACCCATGGCGATTTTTCATTATTTGGCGATTTACACATGCTCACAACCTATAATTATATCTCATGTAAGGTTCCCGGAAAAACGTTATCCATATTTTCATATACATAATCCTTTGCAGATAGGTGTATTTAGCACCACGAATTATATCATCTAGCCGCGTTGGCAAATATCCAAAGTGTACTATAACTGCTATAATGGCATACTTAACGCCGCTAAATATGTCTACTGGTAGCAAATACTCCAGCTGGACCGAACCGATTTTAAAATAATCTTGATTTTAATTATTTTTCATTTTCAAGAAACTGGGTTCTAACATTCTGGAACGCGAAGTTCACCCTGCTTGGAAAGATACCATTTTGCCAGATTATTCCTAATGCCAAGATGGCACTTTTAAAATAATTTACAATTAGTTATTCCGTTTTGAAAAAACCAATAGTCGCTAATTCTAAACTCCTGTTGTCTAAGCGAACTTACTTTTTGAAAATTGTCAACTTTGTGTAACGCACTTTGAGTTATTTATTTCATATACTTTTTAATTTGGCGTAATATTGGTGTAATTCGACTTTATTTGTGAATTTCACGCGATTCTACATACTTGGAATTGCTTTGTTGCAAAGGAATGAACGACTTTATGCCAAATCTGGCACCATTATGTTTATTTTTTCCGTTTTTTTATTAATATCTTCTAAAATAATTCGATTTTCGAAATTTAAGTCAGCTTATCAGTTTCTTTGGAATTTTGCGAATACGTGGACATGTTTCTCGAAATTCAAATCCCCACGGTTTAGGAGAAGATAGGCGAACAAGCTTTTGACACCGGCGGCAGCGACGACAGCGGCCCTTACTTTTTTTTTAGAATAGAGAGATACACGAAATACTTAATAACGCGGTATACTGGGCTTTACGCCATATTACCGTGACAAATCTATTTTCAAGACTCATAAATGTTATGTTGCCATTACATAACTAACACAATTAAAAGATGATGCTCGTGTCTAAAAATAAAAACAGTTAATGCGTAACATGATATGCTCAATTTAAATATTTAAATCCTCCATAACTCAGCAAAGGATGTTAAGCTGTGTAATCCAGAGGAGCTATTTAGAATCACACAAATTGCGAATTCACTCTGATATGACGCAAATTTTGATGCAGAGTTTACCATTCTCATGCAAATTTTAATTCATTAGCGTCACTTTCTCACTGCCGTCAAAGAAATCTCAGTTTAGTTGAGTTACTTCACCCTGTTAGTTCTGTAACAGAGTAATATTTACGAAGATGTTGAAAAAAAAATACTATTTAAACAGAACAGTTAGAAGAAATATAATATTATGTAAAACAAGGTCTGAAAGAATTAGCACTCTAGTGTTAACAAATGATTGCTGTCTGATGGTAGAATGATAGAGCTGCTGCTAGAAATGCCCTAATGAGATTGTTTTGAATTTTCGTTTTGCAGTTATATGGGTACAAAAATTTTCGTTTTGCAGTTATGTAGATACAAAAAACTTCATTTAGCGGTCATATAGGTACAAAAAGTTTCGCTTTGCAGCTGTGCACGTGCAAAAATCTTCATTTTGAATTTATATAGGTACAAAAAATACAACTGTATTCGAAAATATTGTAGAATCGTGAGCTTGGCATGATTTACTTTATTTCCCTCTTTAAACTTCGGATTATGATTTAATTGCTTGATTTTCGAATGGAAATTTATGAAATTAGCTATATTATATTTCAATCTTTAAAAATAATCATCAAGAGGCGTTTTAAAATATCGATGATTATCATCCTTTCTGGCAGAATTAATTAAATAGATATAGATTGTTACGAATTTCTGGGTCTTTTTGCCGTTTAACAGTTAAAAATACTTATTCTGTGCGCCAAATAGTTGAATTTTGCATTTTGTTGCATCAAAATCGGTTAACTAGAGCGCGAGATACAAACTTTTGGGTTTCCCCATTGGTTAACATAGTGTTTTCTAGAAATCTCGGGAAATATTTATGTTAGCTGACTTCACTTTTGGTGACTTATTTTTGGCTCCAAATTTGGTCACATATCGGGAATTTGGCGCGATTTTCCCAATGGGGGCCTGCAAAGCTTGTTTTCCTGCATTAGCGTTGCCCAATAGTCTTATATTATTCATTATTTAATAATTCTTCATCGTGGAATTGTTATTGAATTTCCTAGAGTATTTCCACTGAATTTTAGCTTGTGGAAGTGTTTTATTTTGTGTGTGAATTACAGCATCAGTGAAAGCTTCTTTACTAAGCGGACTGCTATAAGCACATTACTAGCCGTTAGTGCCTGTGAATTTTGTACAGCTGATTGTTCGACGAAGTTCTAGATGTAATGATGTTCGTGTTCTATCCTGGCAAGTGGACTCTTCACTAGAACTTTCTACACCTACTGGACTTTAGAACGACATATCCAGGAAACATGCAGAGTTTTCTACTACAATATAGACCCTTTAAAATTTCCAGGAAGGTTCAGGTTTGTTATCTGAAATCCTTCGAATTTTTACTGAAAGCATCATCTTGAAAATAAATAATTTTTCTCAAAAGGACTATTTTTTGTGTAAAGTCCACACACTATTCTAGTTATATACGTAATACAGTCGAATCCGGTTATAACGAATTTCAAGGGACCAGAGTAATCATTTCGCTGTACCGATATTCTAGTTCCCTATTATAATTCGATTTGGGGATTACCAAAGTCTTCGCTGTAGCGAGATTTTTGCTGTAACAGACTTCGATTGCATTTAAAGTATAATAGCACTAATTTCTTTTAATTTCAAAATGCAGTACAAACTTTTTTTAAATATCTTACAAAATGATGACAGTCATTAGTCGTATTCAATCTCGTTTAGATCTCCATAAAATTCAGAATGTTAGAAAAGTGGCCCGAGCAAAATTTACGAATATAATGAATCGTAGAAGCCCAGTGGTGTAATGGTTAGCGGACCGCGCTGACGTCTCACAGGTCCGGTCTTCGAATCCCGGGCTGGGCAAGGTCGACTCAGCCTTTTATCCTTAGAGTGGGTCGATAAAATTGGGGTCAAGCACTGGGGGCTTCGCGTGAGGCTGACCACTTGGCCGAGGCTTTAGCATCCGCACCCCAGAACTCATATGGTCGCGAAGGCGCGGTTGCGCGGGGCTGTCGCTAAGTTACGGGCCTGCTTATGAGTTGCCATCGCTAAAAATGAGTTTATCATTGAGGCCTGTTTTCTCCAGTCACAGTGTTCTATTTTATTATTCTAAGTATTATAAATGTTATATTATTTTATTATTTTAAAACATTTTTTTTATACTTTTGTCGTACTAAAGAACTTTAGATGTAGGTAATCGTTTTGTGAATCTTGCGCCATTTTCTTTCATGAAAATGTATCCTAAAATTCGAACATTTTGCTCAATATATAGGTAAGTGAACGCTTATATAATGTATTTAGAAATTCTAAAAATATATATGTAAATCATGTTTAGTGAATAATTACTCATGTGTTATTTATAAATAAATTATTTTAATCAGAAATCGTATTACTTGAGTAGTTTTTATTCTTGTAAATAAGCATGACGTTGTGTTACAACTATTTAGACAATTTAATTTTGCCAGTTGAAAATGTTATTTATCAGTTATATATGCCTTGATTATGTGATTCAGACTTACATTTTGTGCAATGCAGAAATACAGTAAATTATAAATTATTGATTTTTGCCCGTTTATATAGAAACTTCAAATGTAGTTAATACTTTGTACAAGCGTTCATTATGCTTGCTCAATTCCAAAGTTCTATTGAGAAAGCGACAAACATATATAATACATGAAATGTCTTTATTAAAGAATAATTAATTAAGGGATCGCGCTATAGAGCGTATTTTATCAATTTTCTCCAATATTACAGGATATCCCGAAAACTTTGAAATGCGTTTTAACACACCATTTGCTAAAGATTAATGTTAAATTGTTTAAAATAACGTAGGAAATACGACTACGTTCATGAAATATTCATTATAAAAATGTCTTTCTCATTTATGTATTTAGTTATTTTAAAGTATATTAAATATCCACTTGTGAAAATAAAATAAGCAATCGTGAATCATGAGAGTAAGCGCTACTGTGTTTTTCCTTCAAATTATATGCATCTATTTTCTTAATGTCGATGTGTATCATAGCAAACAAATTAATCATGAGTTCGTACTTGAATTAGTAACACAATTACTACTTAAAACTACATTAAATAACGTTTGAAAGCACTGGGAAGCTTAAGAAATGCCTGATGTATACGTGAAGACTCGAGCATCCGTAGGCCTCTTTGGATGGCTCATCAAAATACACGCGCAGGCCCGTTACTAATTGCGAAGGCCCCGGGTTGCGCCGATGTTTGACTTATAATGAATCATAACGTTCAAAATAAATAACTAAATTTTTCTGCAGACTACAATTTCTTTCGATTATACTTATTTAAATAAAATAATGAAGTGTAATAATACTTCTCAATCTTTTATTTATATTTTTTACAGAAATGTCTCCCTCTGAGAAAGATAACTGTATGTGATTACAAAATATGATCATTATTTTAAAAAATTTGTCCGTAATGAAATTTGAAAGATGACTAGTTCTTTTTTACACCAGTTTCATTCATTCTTTACTCCTAAAAATTGCATTTGAGTTCTTAAATATTGTAACTTACCTTACAGTCAGAGAAATTGAATCTGCAAAAGAAGATACAAGAATTAGAAGGAAAGCTGAAATTGCATAACAATTTTCAGGAAAGCATCATGACACAAATGTCCGACATTCGGAAAATGGTCAAATCTATAAATGAAGAAAGTCAACAGTTGGCTGCGGCTCAGAAATCAGTGATGGAAAATGGTATGTAAATTACTATTATTATTATTATTACAGAACGCTCGATTTTTCTTTCCTTTTCAATAAATTTTTGATTGAATGATTTTGTAAATTTAGAAAAAAGATCGCAATTTTCACGAAACTTTTAAAAGTCTCTACACTAAAATTTATTATTAATAAATGTTGTTTGTCTAACTTTTCACTAGTTGTTTGTTAATAAACTCACTTCATTTAGTTAGCACTTAACTAGCTGTTTACGTAAAACGTAACCCTTTCTCATAGCGAGTTGTAAAATAAGGGGGTGGGGGAGTGGGAGCCATTTTTATTCCACATAAATTTTGTGAACTTCATGCAGTTCCTTTTGTAAAAAGGATTATTATTATTAACGAGTTTACGTCCCCATGTTTGTTCACCTATCCAGTCCCATCGATTCAAAGACGCAATGGTGATAATGCCCTTCTGTGGATAGTGCTGCTTCCATGTCTCTTTGAATGTTTCGCTTTGACCAAACCTTGCACAAATGCATAATCATGGGATACAACAGGTCACTTGACAAACAATACTGGAAAGTAACTCTGAATGTAGACGGGAATATTAAGCATTACGTTTTTGCTGCGATGGAAGCGAGCAGGTTAAATTTAGATTCAGGATTAAAAACAAGTAATAATCACAGGAGAGCCAGGGGCGTAGCCAAGGGGGGGGGTTAGGGGGGTTATAACCCCCCCCCATGAGGAATTTTTTGCCATACAAAATGTATACTCTTCACTACATTATCACACACACGTATACATATATATGAGTTGTCGTAGTCGTACCCCCCCCCATGAAAAATTTCTGGCTACGCCCCTGCAGGAGCCATTCCTTTGGGAAGATTCTGCACATGCTGGTGTTCTTTCTAATTTTCAAAAAATATAGAAAAATATATAGAACTATAAAAATATAGAAAATTTTCGAAAAATATAGAATGTAAGCAGTGAAAACTGAAAATCAGCAGAATTTCTCGCCTCAGGCGCTCAGAGTACGTTTAATCATACTGCTATTACATGACCGGATAGTTAAGTGTTAAAAGTGGTGCGAACGATCTTTTTCAAGACATAATGTACTAAAGTACGAACAAAGAATACACTGCTTATAATTTAACTGTGCATATTACACTTCTTTCAGAATGCTGTTTAATCCAGATTTTAATTTTGTGGAAAGTTAATTGAATTTTTAAAATTAGTATTCGATTATTACTAAATTTTCACTCTGTGCAATCTTGCAAAAAGTTAAATTGAGTTTATAATTTTTTCGCCTAATTTTAAGTCGTTGATGACCACATACTGGATCGGCTGTTATCGAGATGAGATTTTAATTTTCCATTTTATATGACTGAATGATTTTGAATTCAATCTACTTAAAAAATAAGTAGATTGAATACTACTTAACTCAAAATAACTAATCTACTTAAAAATAAGTAATTTTGATAAACACTTTTCTTAAAAAATTACATAATTATAATATTTGTGTAAAATTTACTTCAGCACTCAAGAAGTGATGAAGTTCAGCAATTTAACCTTATTTCAGAACATTCATTCTAATCCATCCTCAATTTCAGTTGCATCAACGAAAGCCATTCTCAGAAAATACGATTTATGCAACCAACATCTTCAGCAGTCCATGACTATTGTAGGGAAAAAAAGTGAAATCTTTAAGAAAGAGCTTATTTCAGCTCGGTAAGTGTTGTTTTCATGTTAGAGTTAGATACCTATTTAAAGATGATATTTCAAGTACCGGCTTTTACGCCGTAAAGAAAAATTCAACAGACAATATTTTTGTTTATTAATTACTTTATCAAAAACATGGTAATACACTTTAATTCTTTTTCCATTAGAGATAAGTGAGCAAATGCAAATTGAAAAAATATTCCAAATAAGGTACGAAAAAAGACTATGTTAAAAAAATCCCTCTTCTTAATTTTCAAAAAGTGACACACTTTAAATTTGTATACGACACCCGTACAAAAAAATACCCAATTGGTAAAGTATGCCCCATACACCAATGAGGCAATGTGCCTAAATTGAGAATTGTATCCTTAAACATATGAGAGGTATGAAGATAAATATATTATGACTTAAACCACTTTTCAATAGCTCTCAAGGAAAAAAAATCACATTGGATGATTCGGTTTCTGGGGGGTCTTATAGAAATTAAGTAATTTTTTGGACTTTAGCAATGAACATTTACATTCAAATTTATGTTTAGATACTGGCAAATTTTGTTTAAGTTAACGTTGAGACATTTTATGACGAAAGGCTTAAATTTTGTACATAACCTCATTAGTGTATGGGGCACATTTTACTAATTGGGAATTTTTTTCATAACGGATAGTTATAGAAATGTCATTTATTGAAAATTAACGGGAAGAATTTGTTCTTTGAATTAAGCACTTTCCTACCTTATTTTGAGCATTTTTTGGGTACTCGTTGCCCACTTATCTCTAATGAATTAAGAATTAAAGCGTTTTGCCATCTTTTTGGGGACACCTTGTATATATATATATATATAAATTTCTTGGCTTTATTTTAGAACTTCTATTTTAATGAGTTTCTCGGAAGTCATGGCTCATTTTCCTCCTGCTCTTCGAAATCATTCATAAGTATGAATAATAAAGATCAATGAAAGCAGGCGCGTAGCCAGGAAAATTTTTCGGGGGGGGGGGGAAGATATGCGCCAGGAAAATTTTTCGGGGGGGGGGGATATGAACTTATATGTGCATAAATAGACGGAATTTCATCATTAATCCAAAAATTTCGAGGGCGGATATATCCCGATATCCCCCCCCCGGCTACGCCCCTGAATGAAAGGGTATATAATTTGTGTTCGGAAATCTTTTAGCATCGTTCAGTGAGTTTAATAAAGTCTTGTTTGCTTAAAAACTAAACAAATGTGCTGCTATAGTTCTCATCGCAATTTAACATCATATTTGATTAGTTCTGATGAGCGCAAAAGAGATAAAAGTCTGAGAATTTGAAATGAACGAATACATCATCCAGAATTTACAAGACTCGTTAATTATAAAAACGTGCTACTTCATTGCAACAACGCGAAATCACACAATAATTTTAATTACCAGTCAAAAATTATTTGAGCCGTAGTGGAATCTGTATTGTACAAACCAAAGATTTTAAAGGTTTGCAGATGAAAAAGATATCGGTTCCAGAACATCGTGATGGGGAAAGAAAAAAAATATTAGGAATCTTTAAACTAACAAAGAAAAGATTGAAGTCCATCTTTAAAGTCATGGAAATGAAAGGTAACAAGGAGAATGACTGAAAGCAGGAAAAAAAAAAAATATCTATCGTCATGGAGGAAGTTTTTATTTTCTATAAAAATTATCGCTATAAATATTTTTAATTCAATTTTATTATTTTACGATTTCCTTTAACAATATATGAAGCCATTAAATAAGCATAAAAAGAGACGTTTTTGACATCAGAAAGTACACAGAGCATTGAATGCTTCATTTATCAAAATGACATCAAAAATACATTAAAAGAATCTTTTGTTAGGTAAAACATCCGTAAGGGGTCGTCTGCAGTAAAACTATGTTTCTATGCATCGTTAACAAATTACAAATTACAAGGTAGAATAAAACAGTTGACCTCACAGTATGGCATTCTATTTCACAGGCTCTGATGTTAGAATTTAAACTGAATGTAAAATTTTATCCCGCATAAATAAGACTTATTGGAAATAAATAGATTCATCTGCTGAATTTGAAATTCTCTCTTTTCAGATCACAAGTTAGCCTGGCATAGTTTTTTTAATGATAATTTTGCAATCGTATTTTATACCAAAACTAGTTAATAGCTGTAATGCACGTAATTACTTCAGGAGTGAAAAAAATTAGCATTTGTTTGAAATTCTGCTTTCTTTTAAACAATCATAAATTTTAGGTAAAAGCTATTCGTCCCGAGCACAATTAAATAAACTGAAGCCAAGTTGTCGGCCAGGGGTCGAAATTCGAGCATAAAGTATTAAGTATTTTAATTTGAGCGTGAATACAGTTCTTCTGTCAAAGAGTGTCTCAAAATTCCATATACAGTGGAACCTACTAAAGTGACCACCTTGGTTAAGAGACCATCTGCCTATAGCAGAGGTTCCCAAACTGGGTGCCGCGAGCGTTTACCAGGGGTGCCGTAGAGATAATCTAGAAAAGTCGAAGATTTGGGGAAGCATAATCAAAAAAATTCCTCTGAACCTATATTTCACAAAAAAGTTTGCCAAGCCGATGATCCAGTAGGCGAAACAAAACTATTTTAGTCAAGTTTCAGAGAGTTCGGTGTCCAGTCGCCTCTATTTTACAGGAACTCCCTGAAATATACGGTAGGGGGTGCAAAATTATATATCCCTTTTCCAAGATAGTGTAGTAGTAAGCCCAATAAACATAAAAGAAACAATGTAAAATATATCCAAACTGTTTCATTCTAACCTTCATATTCATATTGCTTTAAAGATAACCTGCCCCGAAACGTTTTCAGCCTGAGAAGGGTGCCCCGAAATCATTTTTAGCCTGACAAGGGTGCCCCGAAATGCTTTTAGCCTGACAAGGGTGCCGTGAAGTGTTCTTAGCCTGGCAAGGGTGCCACGGGGGAAAAAAGTTTGGGAACCCCTGGCCTATAGTGATCCCTTTTGTACAACTTCAGTTTACAACCATCACACTTTTCTGTGAAGCCGGTGTTTTTGTGAAGACTCATATTTTACTAAATATATTTTATCAATTTTACTAAATCATATTTTACTAAATGCAAAGGCAGCTCCAGCGAGTGGGTCATTGAGGTCATCTCCCTCTACGCACCTTGGATTTCATACGTTCCAGTACGATTTCACGCATTCAGTTTGCGTTTTGACCAATTTAGGCTAATGTAAAAAGTTTAGTTGCCCCCAGCGAAAATTCAGTCTGGAGCCGTCCTCTGCTAAAGGGCAATTATGTTCGGAGTTATGAAATCTTAAACCCCCGAATGGTTGAACTCTATTTGCTGAGGCGTATACCACTGAACATGTATTAATCTTGATGCCTCAATAAATTTGCACTTTTTTCGAATGGTAGTCTTTGAGATTTATTTACTGTTATCGCAAATGCAGGTATGTTTGGAAATTGAGTTTTTTGAAAGGATGTGGTAAAATAGTATCAGAATATTTTATAAGTGGAATTACAATTCTTCTATTGCCTGCGGTTCCCGTTCAAACTTCGCAACCAATAGCATTACGATATATAAACTTATTGCGTATTCTTGTTCCATTGACTAATGCTTCCTTTTTATTTAAGTTTCTGATTAGTATAACGATGCAGTTAACTTTCAATATTAACTTATGTGGTGCCAAACTATGGCATTTTTCGGTTAGCCAAGCGCTAATCCCGCCAATTGTTTTTTCTGGGAAACGTTTAAAGACTACTTTTGAAACACTGTCGTTCCCCAAACAAGCTGGAAATTTTAATCCGTCTATGTACTAGAAATCGTTTAGGTTTGTAAGCATTTGGCGCAGATCACAATTATTTTTCACTTGCTCCCGGCTAACCGAAAAGAAAAACCCAAACCGCTCATAGTGAAAGAATTTAAAAACTCTACTGGATAGTTATTGATTTCATTGTCATCATAGCAAATTATTTATCGTAGCTATGGTGATGTGTCCTCTATTCATTAGTGATGCAACGGATATCAATTTTACCGGATACCGAATATCGGGCTAAATTTTCAGCCGGATATCCGGTTATCTGGCAGCAGTATGTTTTCTTCTATTTTGTTTTATTTTCACTAGTTTTCTTAGATGATTGAGCTATTACTTTTTTCTTAAAATTTTTTCATTAGTTCCAAATAATTTAATTAAAAAAAAAATCAGAAATCCTTTCGGAATTGTTTTCATGAATTTAGTACCAGTTTTACTGCAATTAAAGTCTGGATGTTTTCCCTCAAGATTTAGATAAAATTCTTAAAAGATCAGTACTTGAAAGAAAGTCACCCCATTCAACTGTTAGAACATCAATGTAACAAATTTCCTTACTTTATGAAAATAAGGGGGGGGGGCATTTTCTCACCAGCCAGCAGTACTACAGCAAGTACACTATTCTCATAAGCAGTTCAATTTATGGTGGAAAAAAGGTAACCAAATTCTTACAAAGATGATAAAATAGTGTTTTTGTACAATAATTTCTTCCAGTAATAATTTACTCCAGTCTTAAAAAAAGATAGAAATACTTAATTTTTTCCCTTTTTCTATACATGATAAAAATACATTCTAGAAAGTATTAAAAAAAAAATATTTTCACAAAGCTTTGTTTTTTATCATTTTTTATTATTGCAGTTTTTAGAATTTAGTCATTTGTTATGTTTATTTTTATTATTTCTCTGTATATAATTTTAGGCCAGATGTACGGCCGGATATTTGTAATATCCGAATACTGTCATTTATCCAAGCATATTGGCCGGATAGGCCGGATGCAGTATGTTTGCCGGATATCCGTTGCATACCTACTATTCATCAGACATTCGATTATGTCAGCATTAATAAAAGTTCAACCATCATTTTTAGGTTCTATTATAATTGACTTCAATATGCTATCTGAGAGTATGTTTTCAGAAATATTTCCATACACTTCATTAATAAGATTATTTTCATTCCCAATTAATTGCTGAGGTATTTCTTCAATAATATTTTCGGAGAAAATTTGGGTACTTAAAGTATTATTCTGGCGGTCATTCTCAGCAAAGTATTTTTTCGTCAAATGTGCTGGCAAACTGTTACCAATCGTATTCTAAACCATCAATAATTTCATGTGCCCGGCATTTATCTTGGCAAAAAATAGCTCGTCTTGTAGGACCGCCGGGATAATACGTAAATACTAAAATTTGCTTTAGCATACTGCGTGGCGGGAGATTGTGAAGAAATTGTAGAATTGGCGCGTCTCTTGGATTGCAACCTGCCTTGTTCGGTTTGTTTTTCCACAGCTTTAAAACATGGAATTCACAAAACTTGGCGCACTTGGTTGTGTGCGATTAAGGCAACGCTACACTAGGGCGATTTGGCAAGGGTGTGTGTGTGTGCCTTGGTAGGAGGGCTTTCTAAGGGGTTCTAACGCGTATTCACGTTACATCAGGAGAAAACCTACCAAAACTCCAGACCGTTAGATCGACAGCCGCGCGATGGGACCCGAACCCGGAACCTTCACACTTCGGCCATCTACCATTTTCATTGGCATAACCACTGTGCCATGGTGAGGCACTTCGCGCACTTATCGACCGTCTAAAAAAAGTCTTCAATAACAGAGCTAAAGCACATTTTGGTCATTGGCGTTTCAGCAAACTGGGGAATAATTTCACTTTTTGCAAATTTTGTCGTAATACTATAACCCTATAGTACTTCTGAAATTTACTGTTGTTACTTCAAAATTGACGCAACAATGGTACCATCGCTCGACTTGGCACAAAGTACTGCTTGTCATATTACTTCTCTAATTCTTACTTTCCGAACATGTACCATGTAAGGAAAGTATTGTTATCATGAAAAAATTCGACTTCGAGATTTTGGTGTTTTTACACGTTTTGAGGGCTTCTGAATCCATTTATGCTATTTTTACGAGATGTATGTATGTATGTGTATATGTGTGTGTGTGTATGTGTATGTGTGTGTGTGTGTATGTATGTATGTGTGTGTGTTTGTGTGTATGTGAGTGAACACGATAGCTCCTGAACGGGGCATGCGATTGAGCTCAAATTGGGTACATATGTTATAAACCACCGTCGCAAGACCGGTATTGATTTTGGTGTGTATTACTTATAGTTAGTGGAGGACTTAAGTTTTCCTACAGGGCTACGACAAAGATTTCTTTTACATTATGGCCTATGGGGGGAATTTCTTGAAAGTGCGCTAGCGTTTAAACGGTACATTCGATTGAGCTCAAATTGGGTATATGTGTTATAAACCGCTATCTTAAGACAGATATTAATTTGGATGTGTATAGGACTTATAGTTTTTCTACGGGGCTACGACAAAGATTTCTTTTACATTATAGCCTATCGGGGGAAATTCTTGAAAGTGCGCTAGCGTTTAAACGATACATTCGATTGAGCTCAAATTGGGTATATATTGTTGCGGAATTACTCTGCTACTCCTGGGGTTCGTCGTTCTAAAGTCGAGTTCGTGTAAAAAGTTCAAGTAAAAAGTCACTTGTCAGGATGGAACACAAACTTTATTGCTTCTAGAACTTCGTAGAACAATCAGCTGTACACAATTCACAAGCACAATCTAGCAGTAATGTGCTTTTAACAGTTCGCTTAGATAAGAAGCTCTCACAAATGCTGTATTTCTCACACAAAATAGAACACTTTTACAGGCAAAAAATTCCGTGGAAATATTCAAGGGATATAGTACACTATCCCTTAAGACACAGCAATGAAGAATTTACACACAGCACTTTAAAAACAGCTTCACAAAGCAAGCTAAAACACAGCTTCTATAGCACTATCAGTTCACACAAAGCAAGCGTACTCAGAGCTCTTTACACATTGAATGTTCAACTCGCAACTGACTGACTTCGGGGCGATGCCCGCTTCTATAAATAGCCGACGCAGGAGGTACAAGAGGTTTCCAGAAAAGTCAATTTCTCGAGGGTTCTACATAAAGCGTGAATTTTGATTACGTCATAGAAGAGAAATGTTAGGTTATTATGCGTTTTTAATGCAGGAAAAACAACTTCCAGGCCCCATTGGGAAAATCGCGCCAAATGACCAAAAAGTCGCCAAGCTTGGCGACTTTTGGCGAAATATCGCCAAATTTGGCGCCAAAAATAAGTCCTCAAAAGTGAAGAGATCTAAGCTCTAGGACTAATATTTCTCGAGATTTCTAGAAGCCCATAGAAAAACATATGGGAAAGTGAAACCCCCGTATCTCCGGTTCTAATTGGCCGATTTTGATGCGACAAAAAGCAAAATTTATCTATTGAAGCGTAGAATACGAATTTTAAACCATTTTAAGCCACAGAGCAGCGGGTTGCCCCGAAAATTCGTAACATTGCCCCCTTCCCAAGGACTGCACGTCCCGGGCAGTACAATCCCTAGTTAGGAGGTCACACAAATACCTACACTGTGTAACACTTAACAAGATCTTAACAACATAATTCAAGCAAGTAATCAATAGCACAATAAGCAAATACACATTAATAAATAAATAATCATCATAATAAATAATTACACTGTAATAAGTAATCAATGTAATAACAAATACACATTAATAAAATCCAATATATTACAAATATGTACACTAAACATGGCGTAAGTGGTGAGAGAAAGAGAGTTGAAGAAAGAGGAAGAGAAGAGAAAGACAGGAAAGGAATGAGAGGTGAAAGAAAAGAGGAATTACGCCATAGTGACCATAGTCTGAGCTAATTACAACCGCGGTAGATGGCTAGCCGATCGTAATGTACAACTCTTGGCTTCGAGTTTGGTGACTTACGAATCCGTACGATGACGTCATTCAGCCGGTTTAGGACTGTGTAAGGACCGTCCCACGGCGATTGCAGCTTGGGAGACAGGCCTTTCCGTCGAGTAGGATTCCATAGCCAAACTTTGTCACCTGCGTTGAACTCGTGTCCCGTAGCCTTCGTGTCGTAACGAGTCTTCATCTTTTCCGTGTTCAGGTTG